>CM039596.1:60226472-60489142 GCA_022457205.1 Saccharum spontaneum
GCGTTTGCCCAGTTAATGTCTGCCTTTTCTTTTTCTTTCTATATATCTGTGTTGTGTCCGGTTTTCTGTTGACTTTGGAAGCCGTATTTTTATCCAATTTCCAACATCCTCGTATAATATTTAGAAAGGGCTGGAATTGGACTCTATATCACGTTAGACAATAGCTATTCTAACTCGTATGAACATATGTTATATACAGATTAATTATATTTGTTATTTGTTTTAGTGATTTATAGAAATTTGGACAAAAACAGAATAGGAGATCAAATGGGAAGAAAGAGGAAACCTAATGTGAACTAAGGATGAAAACGGAACGAAAATATCTCAAACCAAACAACATCGTTTTCTATATTTAATCCGATCGAATCCGCATTTTCTTGTCCGACTTTACCGTTTTCGCTTTCGCATTTCAGATGTTTCGTATTTCAAATGTAAAAATAGAAAATAGTTTAGACATTTTTCGACCGTATTCTACTTTTCTACTTTTAATTTAAAATATTTCAAATTCAAAATTCGGTTTAAACCGAATTTGGCCAACTGCACAGGTCATACAGCCTAATTACAGGATGCTCACGACGCAGTTGCGTTCTTTCACTAGTGGCTAGTTGCCCTCTCTTATAAACGGCGCCCAGCCTCATCTCCCTTCACCTCACGAGGTGGTGCGAAATGGCAAGAAGCTAGCAGCATCTACACGAAAGCCCACCTGGGCCATAGCCCATCGAGCTCATCGGTTTAAACCCCACCTGCAAAATCAATCATTTGATAGTTTTTGCCTCAGCCGAATAAATCTTTGTTACTCAAAAGAAAATATGAATAAATCTTTAAAATAAAATACTACATCTATTCCAAAAAGATTAATAAAATTTTCCTAACTCAGTTCGAGTTCATATTTCTATAACATCTAATTTTAGTTCAGATTCTAAAATAGTATACTAGTTGCTACATCTAATTTTAATTCCTATTATCCTACTAGCTACTAGTTGATTGCTCTACACTTGTATTTATGTGTCGGCTATTGTGCTAAATACCTAAGACCATGGATTATGTACTTATTAATTATTATATGCACTTGAACTTGATCATGTATGTACTTAGTTATGCACTTGGTCTTACGGATCGGTATTCCATATTGAGTTTTCGTATATCGACTGTGTTCGACATAAATCCGTTCGAATTAGTTCGTTTTCGGAATTCTCGATATTTCGTAAGTTCGCATTCGTTTTCGTGTCCGGCTTTGCCATTTTCGCTTTCGTTTTCATATTTCAAATGTAAAAGTAGAAAACAATTTAGGAGTTTTTCGACCGTTTCCGACAATTTTCATCCTTAACGTGGACAAAAGGAAAAAATAAGACGCAAAAGAAAAAAAACAGAAACTGAACGTGAAAGGAAACAAAAACTTATAGGTGCAAAGTGGAGAAAAAATAAGACGCAAAAAAGGAAATCCGAACGTAAAAGACAAAACCAAAACCATACGTACTTGTATGTGCAAAGAGAGAGAGAAAAGAGAAGCTACAATGGACACGGTACAACGACTCTCGGACGGAAACCAACGTGAAAAAGAAACCAGACAGGTCTTTTGTATACGGATTTACATTTGTATTAAGTCCCTATTCAAACTACTTCGGATTGGCAAAAATTTCTGAACACGCAAACCAAAGCCAAATACAAATTGAATTCACGCGTAGACTCAAATCCAAACTCTCACCACGTACACAAACAAAACTGGACACCGACGAAAAAGAGGGTATTGACCGTATTGCATTAGGAAGAAAAAAAGACGGTTCGAAAAAAACGCTCCGTTCTGTGTAGAGAGTAGGATAGGATTAGAATTCTTATCCAGGTTACTCAGAACTTAGAGGATCAAGTTGGATTAGGATTTGGATTTGTACCAATCCAGGCTGCCTCAAGGAGGCCTATGTATGTTATTATACAAGGTGAATTCCCCGCGCATTGCTGCGGGAATGCAATAGTAATTTGAATTGAGTTAGGAGAAATAGGATATAGAAGGAATCTCGTTGGTGTACAATACATAAGTATATATGCGATATAAGCAGAGAATAGATTTAGTTTTTTTGTTAAAGATGTAACTAAAGACAACAAAAACCATATCAAAGAAAACACGGTCACTAACCTATAGGATCGACCAGTACGGGAGAGTAATCTCATCCACCCTCACCCCTCACCCCTACTATACCTGAGGGTCATCCCCCCTCCCAAAAGTTCTAGGAGTTTTCCTTCACAAAATCATGCATGTTTCGGAGGACCACATATAATCCATGTGATATGTAGTTTTGCTAGGTTTTTGCTTAGAAACGGACTTTTGCTTAGAAACAGTTATCAAAGAAAACACAGTCACTAACCTATAGGATCAGCCAGTACGGGAGGCTAATCTCATCCACCAGAACCCCTCACCCCTACTATACCTGAGGGTTATCCCCCCTCCCAAAAGTTCTAGGAGTTTTCCTTCACAAAATCATGCATGTTTCGGAGGACCACATGTAATCCATGTGATATGTAGTTTTGCTAGGTTTTTCTTAGAAATAGGCTTTTGCTTAGAAACGGTTATCCAAGAAAACACAGTCACTAACCTATAGGATCGGCCAATATGGGAGGCTAACCTCATCCACCCTCACCCCTCACCCCTACTATACATGAGGGCCATCCCCCCTCCCAAAAGTTCTAGGAGTTTTCCTTCACAAAATCATGCATGTTTCGGAGGACCACATGTAATCCATGTGATATGCAGTTTTGCTAGGTTTTTGCTTAGAAACGACAATTTTGCTAGGTTTTTCTTAGGAACGGTCGTTTAAATGTTTGCAAAAAAAGTTATCGAAATATATCCATGTGGGGTCTTGTTTTGAAGAGTTTATTGCGAGGAACACCATAGTGCAATTGGATTTTAATTACGATACTTGGTTTAGGTGCTATGACTTTTTTCTATTTCAAAAGAAATAGCTAGTGGAAGATAAATGAGGCTTAGTGGGCGGATGACGTCACTTAGTGGGTGGATGACATCATTTTGCTAATGTGGCCCAATGAGAAGCCAGAGAAATAGGCTAGTGGGTCTTTGCTTTATAGGAGGTATAGATGTAAAAAACAGGAGAGTTATAGAGTGACGAACAAAAACAATTTTCACATTTACAGAGTTAGTTAGAGGAGGCCATACCAAAAAATAGGTACCAAAAAATAGGTTTATATTTTGCCTCTTTATTATTAGATATAGATATAGATATAGATATAGAAGTGCTTTTCTCTTTTTTTTGTGGTTTTTTCTTTGTCTATATATATATTTGATACTATAAATAAACTTGGTGAGTATTCAAATCAAAACAGATCAGAAAACAAAAATTGATAGTAGAGATGTGTCAAAAGGCCTGGCGATTGGTTAAAACAGGCAGAGCCCAATTACCCTTTAAGGGAGGCATAGAAGACAGTTCAATAATAACAGAATAAAACCCCCGATACAAAATTGAATATGCCTCCCTCAATTGATCATAATAATTGGTGTTTACCCTAGTTCTAATGCGTATCATACTCCCTTCGTCTAGTGGATTTTGAGAATTACACAGTACAACGTAGACGCCCACAAAACACACACACATTCACCCCTATGAACACACGTACGCAAACCCTACTCCTATGGGATCAAGTTGCATTAGAAACCCTCCACTACTGAGTAAAATGTACCAGCTTCCCTTAAACATGGTAGAAGGTGCCATTTAGTTCCAAACTCTCAAAATGCATAAACTTGGCATATAGTGTCATCTAGATCTATACACTCTCAAAATGCATATCCACATACATGCATCAGGCACACGCTATGTTACAGGTCCAAAGGGATCCAAACTAGACCCATTTGGTGATATAGGAGTCACACTAGCACCAGTGATGCCAACCCAGCAACTAAACTTGGGAACATCATCCAAGTATCTGAACTCTTAAAGTACACATCCACATACATGAACTAAGCCCATGCTACATCACAGGTTCAAATGGGGTCCAGGAAGGTCGCTATACTGTCCTCCCATGTCGCACCTGCTGTCATGACACCTAGGGGCGATGAAAATATGGAAGGCGAGGTTGGCATGCTCAAATTGGGCATGTGTTGATAATCAAGCGTGGACTTGAGCTCCTAGAGGTCGCCAGCTCCGGAAACCTTGTCACGGCAAGCTCCTATTGCCAGTGGAGACCTTGCTAGACCTGCTCGCCGACAAGGACCTCAAAGAGTGGCGACACGACATCGACCATGCACGATGGTGGCAAAACTACTCTCGTCATGGGTGAGGCCGAAGAGCACCCCAGCAGCAAGCTATGTCAGTGAACAGATCTAGCCTAGATCGTCTAAACAAGTGACATAGTGTGGGCCTATTTCATGTACGTTGATGTGTGTTTTGGAGTTGAGAGATTTAGATGACACCCTTTGGTAAGTTTAGGGGTTGGTTTGGCATCGCTGGTGACAGTGTGGACCACCATATTAGCAAATGAGTCTACTTTGAACTCATTTGGACTTGTGACATAGTGCGGGCCCAATTTATAAGTGGGTGTATATGTTGGAAGTTTAGGGACCTAGATGACATTATCTGCCCAGTTTAAGGGCCGCTAGTGCATTTTACTCCACTACTATAGAATCTTCATCACCACCTGTTGCAAACCCCTCATTACCGTCTTCGCAATCTGGAGTAGAACAGGCATCATGAGTCTTGAGAGTGAAAAAGATTTATGTAAACAACGATTGCATTGATTCATTGTGAACGGTCATTACATATTTATATCCTCTGGAGTGTGTATTACATGTCTTTTCAGGAAGGAATAGATGCATATTCGGAAGTTACAGAGACACGGTAGTTGGGTGTTAAGCATAACTAACACATGTTTAATTACATCACTAATGACTATTTCTAAACCACCCTTCATCATGCTCCTTGAAACTTCATGAATATCCTTGTGACGACGTCCATTAGTCTTTTAGGAAATCGTTGAATATTGAAGAAATTGAAAATTGATCCTTGATATCTCTTTAAGCATCCTATGGGGAAAAAATAGAAGTATACATAGATTTTTATTGATATTACATTGTTGAACCTTACATGTGAAAATTAATTACAAACTCATGCAAGATATTCCAGCATATTTTAACTCATGAAGAGGTTCACCGTAAACCTTGCAATCTCTAAAACGATGCATACCAATTCCAGCATATTTTTGGAATGTGGTATTTGGTAAAGATTTATTAGTGAATAAATCAGAAAAATTGTCATTAAACTTGATTTGCAAAATGTTAGTTTCCCTTTTTGTTGTAACTCATGAGGATAAAATAACTTAGGTGCAATTTGATTTGTGATATTGCTATTAATGTATCCTGTTTCCATTTATGCATCAATACAAGGTGCATTGTCATCATAGATAATGGTAGGTGAATTCCATAGAAACAATACCACATGATCATTGCATGTGGGTAACAATGATCATTCTGCATAGCTACAAACATTCGCGTGATGCCTCATATAAAACAATGATTTTAGAATGATTAGTGGATGTGGCCACAAGAATCTATTTAGAATACTTCAATGAAATGGATGTTTCACCACATAAAAGTACAAAGCCTTTCTGACATCTAGCGTTATGGGGATATGATAGATAGCTAACATCTGTATATATCCTATCATACTTTTACCTAGATTTCTTTGAAGAAAAGTCCAAGGTCTTTTGTGTCATTGAGATATCTGAAGATACTCTTGACTCCAGTCCTATGTCGCTTGGTAGGAGTAGTGATGTATCTAGCTAGTAAGTTCACTGCAAAAGCAATATCGAGCCGGGTGCCATTTGCAAGGTACATGTGTGCTCCTATAATAGCACTAAGATAAGGAACCTTGGGTCCCAATATCTCTTCTCCACTTTGATATGGTCTATAAGGATATTATCCATTCGCTACCATTGGAGTTTTTGATGGATGTGATCTATCCACATTGAATTTTTCCAAAATTTTCTGGTCGTAAGTGGCTTGGTAAAGAAAACTTCTTGAAGGAATGTGTTTGAGGTTTACAACCAAACAAACGTTGGTTTGACCCAACACTATTTGTACAGCCAAGGCTCATGGGAGCCACCGGAAATATCTGGTGGTGTCTTCACCGCAGGCACCAGAGAAAGAGGTTGCCAATGGTCATATTGGATTTGATCTGGATGATTGGATGTTCATAACCATTTCTCTAGTGGATGTTTTTCGAAGGTCACCAAACTTTTCTTGTGATCCCAAAGATAGCCCACCAACAACTCACAACGGCTAGTTCTTAGGTGGAGCTTATAAATTAGGGTGTGTGCAGCTCTTGGAGCTCTCATAACCATTCTTAGACTCACCCTTATGGAGCTCAAGAACACTTCCCCCTCACTTGTACACTTTAGATTTGATTCAAAGTGAGTCTAGGACAGATCTAGTGCTTTTCCTAGATAGTTTGCATATGGTGGACTCGTTCATCATTTAAGCTAGGACTTCTTGTTAGTCCTTTTGGTTGCCTCCAACTAGATTGTCTGGAGCAGTAGAGGATTGTTAAGCACCTTGCTGGCGATTGCTTGGTGGCTCTAGTTGAGTTACTATGAGGGGTCTTGTGCTCACCCTATGTGAGATCACGAAGGGCATCTCTAGTGGAATTGTCGCGGCTAGTTGCAGTGCTCTGGGTTGATTGGCTTGTTGCAACACCCACGTTGAGGGTTTGCCTGCAAGCAACTGAATCTTGGGGATAAATCATTGTCTTCCACTTTCCCCAGTGGTATTCATTACTACACTTGCATTTTACTTTCTTAAACTTAAAGGTTGTGTAGTGGTTGTTGCTTGTGTAGCTAGTCGTACTCTTATTTCTCTAGTTGTAGATGAGTAGCTAGTTTTGTTGTTTTCTTGTTTAGCTTTACGAGGACTAGTTGCTAGCTTCATGCTTGGTTGAGTGCACTAGTAGTAGAGTAGCCTTGCTACAAGAATTGTTGAGGAGGCTTGCATTGTTGTGAATGGGCGAGGCTAAGTAGTTGATGTTAGGATTGTATTTTATATGAATTGCCTTTCCCTAGTGTTTGTACTTTGAAGGAGATAGCGGCGTCGGCATCGGGGGTGATGGAGGTGACAACAAGTTGGGTGGTGGTGGTGCGCGGTAGTGGTGTGTGGTGGTGCAGCGTGTAGTGGAGAGGATAGCGGCGCGGTGTTGAGAGGACGGCAGTGCGACGGCTGCAGCATACGAGGAGAGGAGGACAAGTACAAGTTCAACGGGTACATGCGCGGCGCCGCGGCCTTTTGCAAGCAGCTTGCTGTGCACTTTATAGTCACACAGGTGTAGTTGATTTCCTTCTTGTCTTCATTCTTCGATGACTTCTATCTTCAAAATATCTTAGGTGGTATTCCTTCGTATTATTTCCTAATAGTCTACTCTAAGTAGAAAGGGGATGAGAGAGAAGAGCACAAGATGAGAAAATGGATCTATTTCTAATATAGGGTTAGGGAAAGAAGGCATGGGGTGAGAGGGAAAAGCACAAGGTGAGAATAAAATTCATTTCTAATAGCGAGATAGGAAAGAGAGAAAGCATAAGGTGTGAGGGAAGGCTTATCGGGGTAGTCGTAACTAGGACATATACAGAGGTCATTCCAAGAATCAATTAAGGGTCAAGCAGTTGAGTGTCTACTTTCACATATAATCTATCATAGAGGGGTACTCTATTTCCTAATCTTTATACTACCCTGTTGTTACTATTTGTAATTTTGAAGCGGATGAGAAGAGAGAAAATGGTTTGTCAAATAGAAGGCCAATGGAAGGTAAGAGCCAAGGGTCAAAAGCAAAGATTTTTGAAAATAGGTTTTAAAAAATGTTCGTATCTAACAGCCATGCTAAGGTTTTATCCTATAGTCCTTGTACGGCTCTGATACCACCCTGTCAGGCCCCCTAATTGTTGGTTCCTTTGTACATCATGTATCAGTCCCTGAATCAGTAGTTGATACAAATAATTTGAATAAGATTAATATAAAAAATCATACTTTTACTGCTAATGGGGAAAACACATTACAAAGTTCATATTTACATAGCTTGGGCCATTGCCCTTATATCATATATCAGAGTTCTAAGACAGCGGTCCTATGTCATCATGGCTCTATTCCTACAGGCAACCAAAAGTGCGGACGTAGCCCTAGACTTATTCCTTAAGCGCATTCCTATGTCCCAATCGTCATAGTCCTAGCATAGCTCCTTTGTGTAGTTGTATGGCTCCGTCTTTGGGTATACACTGGTTGTCCTATCCTTGCATAGTCTTCCATAGCTCTAGTTTCATCCTTGTATGTGCTCTTGTAGCTTTACTCCTAAATAACATAGAATGGAGGGGGGGTTGAGTACATAAAGTACTCAGCAAGTTCCAACTTTGGGTGGAGGTGAGGTGGAAGGAAAACGCTATATGTGGAGGTAATTATAATGGTGGAGGTGGTCAAGGTAGTTTACGAGGGGGTAAAAGTGATAGGGTGAAGTAGTTATAATTATAGGTCGGGCCCTAGTAGAGTATTACCATTCTCACCAGTTCCCAAATTAATTAAAATTTACCAGATTTGTAGAATACATCTTACCAGATTATCGCAGTGTTAGAAGTCTAATCATAGTGTCTCATCCTAGCATCTGCGGATCTGCCCATTCCAAGGATGTGGCTATTCGAATAGATTCCATACACTCTCTAGAGGTTGTACAAATTTTCTCAAAAGATAGACACAGTCCGACACCATCGTCATGGCTTAGACAGGTCTAACGAGACCTCATTCCCAAAGAGACGCAACCTTAGATTTCCATATAATTCTACCACAGCTTCTTAGGGTTGGAAAACACACAAACTCGGAAGGATACCAAATCATCCCATCTCCATATCTCAGATGATACAAAATCATCTAGCTTAATAATAAATATGGGCTCGAACTCAGCCAAAAATCAAGGGGCTTAACGTGGAGGATCACATAGCAACCACGCCAACCAGACCACAGAAGATCACATAGCATCCGTGTCTTCTCCTGATATTCTGCTACCAACACTAGCCTCGTAGTAGAAATTGTACTTCTATCTAACGGGGTGTGAGATCCAGTCTACCCATTGGGCCCTGGTAGAGTATTACCATTCTCACCAGTTCTTGGGTGAATTAGAATTTACCAGATTTGTAGAATACGTCTTACCAGATTATTGCAGTGTTAGAAGTCTAATCATAGTGTCTAATCCTAGCATCTGCGGATCTACCCATTCTAAGGATGTGACTATTCGAATAGATTCAATACACTCTATAGAGGTTGTACAAATTTCCTCACAAGATAGACACTGTCCGACACCATCGTCATGGCTTAGACAGGTCTAACGAGACCTCGTTCCCAAAGAGACATGACCTTAGATTTCCATATAATTCTACCATGGCTTCTCAGGGGTTGAAAAACACACAAACTCAGGAGGATACCAAATCATCCGATCTTAATATCTCAGATGATACAAAATCATCTAGCTTAATAATAAATATGGGCTCAAACTCAGCCAAAAATCAAGGGGCTTGTTGACGGTCCTTAAGTACCAAATATAGTTATCAAATAAATAAAGAAAAGGATCCAAATGCAACCAACACCTAGACTTAGGGTTTTATCTGACAGAATTCCACGAGTTTTGGTGTTTGTCTGTTTCTGCAGGGGGTTATCAGAAAATACGGAGTCGAACATGTTCACCGATTTTCTATCATCTAGAAGACTCCAGAAGCCACGAGATCGAACGGGAGGCCGAACAGGCCCGGAGGCAGGGCGCCCACCCTGCCCCCTAGGGCGGCCGCCCTGGCCTGAGAGCCAATCAGGCTCCGTCTCGCGGATTATGCTCCACCGACCTAAGAGATCAAGGAAAACCGTGCGATTAATGTCGGTTTGATCCGACGGCCCACGTTCACTTGAGGGGGCTATATAAGCAGGACCCCTGGCCCCTGGAGGAGGCACTCCCTCATTCTCATTCTTCAAACCCTAATCTCAGGAGGAGAGTCTCTGATCAAGCCCTAGAGCCACCACATCAACTAGATCTCTAGTATAGCATAGCTACATAGGATTAGAACTAGAAGGAGTCAATCTTCGATTGGTTTCCGGATCTGTCAAGAGGATTCTTGGTAATTCCTCTACTGTTCTTCATTGTTCATCTTTGTTCTTCAATATTATGAATACAACTTTGTTCTATTTTAATATATTGATTATGACTATGCTCTACTTGTTTATGTTTGCAATTATATTGTTCTTAGTTTATCGTAGTTATACGCTTGGCTTAGTTAGATTGGAATTATATACATGTTTAGGATCGTATAGCGTTTATCCATCGGATCCATGGGTAAATGATAAATATTGTGTAGGCGTGGTGCTTAGACCATATTTATCTGCGATTGCACCTTATATGCCGGATCGTGGGGTGGTCCGCGATGGTGACAGCTTCGTTGGTTCTTATATAGTCCCCCTCCCGTGTGTAAGGCAGACAGAGCAACATTATTACGGGGGAGTGATTGCTATGTTTCTCATCTTCCTTGATAATATCACTATGCATGGGCGTAGTCCTTTCTCGCAATGATTGCCAAGTGTACTTGCACTAACTATGATATGCTAGACTTTATAGTTAAGAATAACTTAGGAAATATCCTTGTAGTTCGTCCTAATACCATGCTAATGACTTGCTAGAATATCTGTTGAGGTGCTTATCATTATTATATGTGGCTAGCTAATCAGATTAATTATCTTTGTCACCATTCATACTTTATCTATATTTTATGTGACACTTACCCCTGTATGCAAGAGATAGATGAATGCTCTCACTTATACATGCAATGATTGATACTCATTCCTATATTCCATTCCATAATCAACATTGATGTTAGTAATCCCTTCCCAGTGGTAAAAATATAAATAACGATACCTGGAATACTTCCCGGTAAAAATGCTACATCGGTATTAATCTGTGCGCTTGCAGATCTTATTTATTATTTATTTAGAAGAGCAGTTGCATATTTCAATACCGCGTCTCTCATGTCATGCTGGGGATGACAACTTGGCTTAAGTGGCATGAGGGATAGGTTCGGCATTTTTGGCGCCGTTATCAGAATTAGAAAACTAAGTCTACTTTTGGTAATGACGTTAAGAATGCCCAACAAGCATTTTTGGCACCATTGCCGGGGAAGGTTGATTTACTAACAAGGAATGAATATGGAATTTGAGTCATCATTCGCATCATTAAGTGATTGAGATCATCAATTCTCCCATACAGATTTACCCCTGTATTTTTCCATTCTTATTGTTTTGCAGGGTGATGTATGAATAGAGGACATCTTCCAGAAAATTTTGTTGACAACCCCGAAGCATTAATCAGAGGGGCAAGAGCCAAGCTCAAGAAGTCAACACTTCGACGCAACACTTCATCCAATCCAGAAGACCGCCGAAGTTTCATCCGGAATTTGTCAACAGAGTTCGCAGCCATGGCGAACAAGACGATCCGCGAGTTCTCAGCTCCCACTACGGACAACATCCGCACTAGACTTGCCGCGGCCATCGACAAGAACTTTGAGCTCAAGCCAGGGCTCATCAACATGGTACAAGCCAACCAGTTTTGTGGGAAGCCGCACGAAGATGCAAGTGCTCATCTCCAACACTTCCTAGAGATTTGCAGCACATTCACTATATTAGATGTTCCTAGAGACGCCATACTACTTCGCCTTTTCCCATTCTCACTATTGGGGAGAGCGAAGCAGTGGTTCTACGCGACGAAGGATAAGAACACTATGTGGGCACTCTGCTCTACGAACTTTCTGGCTAAGTTCTTTCCCATGGGCAAGACCAATGCTCTCCGTGGGAAGATTACAAGTTTTCAGCAACAACATGATGAATCCGTTCTAGAAGCATGGGAGCGCTTTCAAGATTACATCCTAGAATGTCCCCATCATGGAATGGAGAGCTGGCTACTTATGCAGACTTTCTATCATGGGCTCATCACTAGTGCTCGTGAGACCATGGATGCTGCAGCTGGAGGCGCATTTCTATCACTCACCATACCACAAGCTACAGCCCTTGTGGAGAAGATGGCGTCCAACCAAGGTTGGAACGAAGAGAGGACTCAAACACGCAAGAAGGGTGGAGGTATGCACCAGCTCAAGGAGGTAGACATGCTGTCTGCAAAGTTAGACCTACTCATGAAAAAGCTCGATGACAAAGCTAGAGACAAAAGAGAAGTCATGAACGTCTACGACTCTCACATGACTTGTGAGGAATGTGGAGATACTGGACACTCAGGCAATCACTGCCCTGAGATGCTTGAGGATGCAAGGTACATCAACAACAACAACAACTACAACCATCCTCAACAAAATCAAGGTTGGAATCAACAGAGGCCTAACTACTCAGGTAACTACTCAGGTAATTATCAAGGTAATAACTCTTACAACAACAATAATAATTTTCCACCCCTGAGAGAGTTAGTGTCTAATCAAGGAAAGCTAATGGATAACTTGTCTAAGAAATTGGCATCCAATGATAAAATACTAGAAAACATAAATAATAGAATGGATAATTTCTCTACTGCCATCAAAAACCAAATTAGCTTTAATAAAATGATTGAATCTCAGTTAAATCAAATAGCTGCTGCTGTTCCTGCTACTAACCCCGGTATACCATCACAACCGGAAGGATTAGAATCTGCAAATCTTATAGACATGTTTGATGCAGGTAACTATTGGAGTAATCCCGCTGTCGGAGTACATAATGACCTTCTGCCAGTCAAGAGAGGCGATCCAGGACGCCCCGTCATCCCGATCTCCATCGGCATGGTGGACTTCCTAGAAGCACTCTGTGACTTTGGCTCCAGCGTCAACATTATGCCCAGGGTACTCTATGAAAAATTCTTTACATATCCTTTATCAGAAACAACTATGTGTTTGCAGCTTGCAGATCGGACACTAAGCTTTCCTAAAGGAATATTAAAGAACATGTGTGTCCGAGTTGGCACCTCGTATGGTCCAGCTGACTTCGTGGTGATAGAGACCGGGTCCGATGAGAGGTCACCAGTTATTCTGGGAAGGCCATTCCTGAACACCTCGGGAGCTGTCATCTACGCCAGCGCTGCAAAGATCAACTTCAACATCAAGGGGAGGAAGGAGACGTTTTCCTTCAAGAACAAGATTACACAAATCCCAGAGCAACCCCAACATGAACCAAGGAAGAGGACCAACAGGAGGAACAAGCAGAACAAGAACAACCAAGGATGGACCGAATCAGCTAAGATGGTCACTGCAGTTCAAGGAGGTCAAGACCGACGACCCAAGTCGCCGTTCCTAAACAAGAAGGACGACCCAGGTATGCCAAGCATTGAGTGCTCAATCAATGGATACTCCTTTCAGAAGGCGCTCTGCGACACTGGATCAGGCGTCAACATAATGGCCACAGTCACCTATCAGCTCTTGTACGGGACCATGCCCTTAAAACCAACATACACTCAACTCCAGATGGCAGATCAGACATCCCGAAAGGTCGAAGGTATAGTAACCGATGTCCCTGTTAAAATTAACGATCATTTTGTCCATACAGACTTTCAGGTCATTGACATGGGAGACGACGAGTACGATCCACCCATCATCCTAGGAAGACCGTTCCTAGGCACCGTCAAAGCAATCATCTACATTGGAACCGGAGAAGTCCATATGCATTTCCCCTCTAAGAAGGTACGCCGCTACTTTAATGACCCTAACTATATAGTTGAAGATTCTAAGCAGGTCAGGACAAGAAGAAGGCGACGTAACCGTAACCAAAGGAGGCAAACCATCAAGGACGTATGGGCAGACTATGAAGGAGTGGTCATAAGGCCCGAGGATACACAACAGGAGACCGAAGCACCAAGTCGGGTATGGAAAGTGAAGACAGTTACACAAGAAGAGGAGGCGCTGCCGGAACCACCGTCTACGCCACCCAAATCCCAGGACAACTAAGAAGAAAAGAAGTCCTGTTCGGAGGACTTAAAAACACCGAACGTCGTGCCAAGAGGAAGACTAGCAGACGAAGGATATCCTAATCGTTGTCAGGGTGCTGCCGACATTCAAATACACCTCTGCACCTGCTAGCTACATCAGAAGAAATTACGTCAAGATCCAGCTTGGGGGAGAGCACCCCATTTATCCCGATAAGTATTTTTATCTACATTTATACCTATGCTTTATTAAAATAAAAAGATGCATAATCATGAAAACCCAAATAAATATTTTGTGTTTATATATATTTGCTTAGTTTAATAAATAAATAAAGTAGCTATGCTAAACTGAATCTTGAAAATAAAACTCTAGCATGGATATGATGAATAGTTGCTCTGCCTAATTTTCAAATTTGTTTTCTCTCTAGTTTAGACATAACTGTTATAATTTAAAACTGGCTCTAAACCTGAACTAGTGGGAAGAGAACTTGATCTGAAGTCTAAGTTGTTAGCGGATATGATATGGGAAGGTTGAGCTGCTGTTTATCTGTTCCTAGAGATGCTAGAATTCTGGAGAATTTTATCTTTGAAAATCTTTAAAATGTTGCATGATGAGTTCCTGTATGATGAGAGTTTAAATTCCTACCACAGCCATATATACATGCTTGTTAGAATAAGAGCCGCACTTTTACTACTTACTGCTTATGGGCATTGAGTGTGGTCAAGCTGTGTAGACCCTTAGAAACTTGTCATGTGGTTAAAATCAAGATTCACTTGCACGTTCACTCATACATGCTGCTTCTACTCCGGAAGTACGCATCTACATATATCCACTCATTTCCATCTCCAGATTCACCCAAAATTATTCTACTCCTGACCCGGGAGAGAATAGCCAAAAACATTATCCCATTCCTGTTATTCCCTGTGAAGTTAATGCTCAAGTCATTTCTACTACCACTTGCTATATTTTCAAAAGAGGGAGATTGCTCTAAAAAATATATAAATACGAGGAAATAAAAAGGAGCAAGTGCTCGTGTCACACCCATTTTTAAGGAACAAATGGAGTGCATACTCTTATGTGCGCCCAGAGGTCAATCACACATAAGTTGACAAATATAAATAGTATCATCACAAATGTTTATTACATAACGAATAGAATCACAGAGTCTTCACATAAATAAGCGGAAACATAATATAAATATAGTGGTAGCTAGCTCCATAGCACAGGCACGTCAACTGGTTGACCACAAGTCTAGTAATCTTCAGGAAAGTAGTAGTAGTAGTCACTATTTGCACTTTCGGGATTCCATCCTGTGGTGGGGGAATGCAAGGGTGAGCACAAAAGTACTCAACAAGTGTAACATGGGGTTCATGTAGCTCAAGTAGGCTAGACACTGGTTCAACTGCATGTAGCTTTTAGTTGATCATGTTTTAGGCAATTGAGTAGCTTCGAATAGGTAATATTCCCGAAATAAACATATGATCATGTAAAGAGAATAATGAATAGCAAAAACAAGTAAATTAATAGTGATCTCTATTCCGTAAGGGTCCAAGGCCGCTCGTGTCCGTGAGCACGGCTGATATACCAGTTTTACACTCTGCAGAGGTTGTACACTTTCACTGTGAGTCGTGATCCCCAAAAGCCCGAGGTCATGACTCCCCATTGGACATTCAAGATTCACTATGAAGTCTTTCCAAGGTTCGTCTAACAAGTTAGGGCCGCTAGGTTTCTGTGGCCTGCGAATGTAGAGCCCCCCTTCCATATGGCACAATGACACGCAGCCTATACTCATAGGGACAGGAGCCGCACTACACCCAACCCGGAACACACCCCTTTTGCGCCATAAAGGTAACCACTAACAAGCTAGAAAAGGTCCTCTTATATGACTAAAGCCAGAGCCATGTAGCCCTCACAGCTGTACTGTAAGTCCCGGATGTTCGCTTACAGATAAGTCCTTACGGAGAGGAATCTAGAGATAACTCTAGCCCTCTTGTTCCCTGTTGCTAAAAAGCATCTTTTAAAGTTATTGCATATATCATTAGTCAAATTACAAGATCATTGTTTATGTAAGCACTAGCCACTACCCAATGCCAATAACCCTAGGATTCAAGGAACAGGATCAATACTAAGGCATCCTTAACAAAGAGACACATGCAGCATGAATTAAGTAAATTAAAGTGAATAGGTAACAAGGATGATCCCATGCTATACTTGCCTTGATATAGCTGATCTTGTTGATCCGACTCGTAAAAGTACTCTTGATCACCAACGAACTGATCACCGTCTATTCTCGATTAACACGTCAACAACAATCATCCAAAGGCAATCATGCAAAGCAAACAAAGCTACAATTAGAACAGTACACCAACAGCAGCAAAATAAGATGAAAAGTTTTTAAAACAAATCTACATCGCTCTAGGATCACACAGACGCGAAATTCACGCAAATCGGAGCTAAAACGGAAAAGTTATGATTTAAACAAGATTTACTTTATTAAAGTAATAGATTAAATCTAACCTCGAATTTTAAAAGTGTAAAATCTACTATACAGTAGTACTAATAGATAGAATATGAAATTATGAACCTAACGCAACTTGAACGGATCAAATCGGAGTTAAAACGGAGATTTTATGACCTATTTATACCTAGTGGCAATTCTGTAAATAACTGAAAGCGTATTTTCAATTAAACCGACGAAATTACGTTTTCTAATTACCAAAGCGTAAACCAGTGAATACGCCATGGATCGCGGGTTTAGAAGCAAGGAAACTTAAGGTCTCTTTTGCAAAAGTGACAGCCGAAGGGGTACGAATCAATCTGAGCCGTTGGATTAAAAGAGAACGGCTTGGATTAGAAGATGGGGAGAAGGAGGGGGAAATCCGGCCACCAACAGTGACCGGCGGCGGCGATTTGGCCGGCGGCGAGCTATTGCTCGCCGGCGCTACCCAATCCGGCGTTTCCGAGCACCAATCAACGAGCAAACAACACCGGGAGATAGAGGAGGGAAACGCGGACTCACTCGAGCTGAACACGAAGGCGAGGACGGGTGGTGGATGACGCGCGACCTCCAATGGCGGGCGGTTCCCGAGCTCGGCGGTGGCGGCTTGCTTGCGGCGGCGAAAACTCTAAACGAGGGCGGATTGCGGCTTGTGGCGGCGTGGGGGAAGGCGGTGCGGTTGGGCGCTATTTATGGCGACTTGTGGACGTGCGGCTGAAGAAAAGGGGAGGGGCGGGGCGGCACCGGACTCCATGTTCGAGTCCGGCTCGAACACGTCGCGAGGAAGGAGAAGCCCCTGTCGCGTGGGCCCGGCGTGTCAGCGAGAAACGGAGGAGAAGCGCGACGGGCCGGTGCGGCAGCTGGTTGGGCCGGCCCACGACGCGGCTGCGGGGGAGAAACAACGGCTGGGCCGCGGGTGAGGAGGCCGAGCGGCCCAAGAAGAAAAGAGGGGGAAGCCGGGCCTTCGGGCCGAATTCAGGGAAAAATAAATTCCTATTTCGTTTTTCTTTTTCTAATATCTCAAACGCTTTTTCACAAGATACTTGAAATAATTTTCCTCTAAAAATAAAAACCAATCACAAAATAAAATATGCATCGGCATGTATGCACAAACACTTATTTAATCCCTATATTTGATTTTATTTAAACAAAAATATTATTTCGCTAGGTTAAAATGCTCACAAAATCGCGTAAGTAAATTCAAACTCCCTATTTAAAAATATTCAAAAATTTAGGGTGTTACAATTCTACCCCCCTTAAAAGAATCTCGTCCCGAGATTCGGACGATGCTTACTCAAACAACTGTGGGTATGCTTTTCTTAAATCCTCCTCTCTTTCCCACGTAGCCTCTGCTTCCGAATACCGACTCCACTGAACTTTACACATCCTTATAACTCGGCTTCGGGTAACTCTTTCCGCTGTCTCCAAGATTTTCACAGGATACTCCTCATAAGTAAGATTTTCCTTAACAGTGAGTTCTTCCAACGGTATTTGTTCTTCCGGTACACGCAGACATTTCTTTAACTGAGACACATGAAACACATCATGCACACCTGCTAAACTCTCAGGCAATTCCAACTGATATGCCACTTCACCACGTCTCTCTAAGATCTTAAAAGGACCGACATACCTTGGTGCTAACTTTCCTTTCCGATTAAACCTTTTCACACCTCTCATAGGTGATACCTTTAGATAAACATAATCTCCCACTTCGAAAGTCAACTCTCTCCGTCGAGTATCGGCATAACTTTTCTGCCGAGACTGAGCTGCTTTCAAGTTATTTCGAATCATTCTTACTTGTTTCTCAGCATTCTTAAGCACATCAGGACCAAATACTTGACTCTCTCCCGTCTGATTCCAAAACAATGGAGTTCTACACTTCCTACCATACAAAGCTTCAAAGGGTGCCATCTGTAAACTTTTCTGATAACTGTTATTATAGGAAAACTCTGCATACGGCAAACTCTTGTCCCAACTTGTACCATACTGCAAAGCACAAGCTCTTAACATATCCTCCAATATCTGATTAATCCTTTCTGTTTGCCCATCCGTCTGAGGGTGATATGCTGTGCTAAAATTCAGCTTAGTCCCTAATGACTCTTGTACTTTCTGCCAGTAATACGATGTAAACTGGGTACCTCGATCAGACAATATCTTCTTTGGAACTCCATGCAAACTTACTATTCTTTCCAAATACAACTCTGCCAACTTTGCACTGGAATACGTAGTTCTAACTGGTATAAAATGAGCGACTTTAGTCAAACGATCCACTATAACCCATATTGAATCAAAACCCCTCTGAGTACGCGGTAATCCTACTATGAAGTCCATACCAACTTCTTCCCACTTCCACTCGGGTATCTGCATCGGTTGCAACAATCCTGCAGGTCTTTGATGTTCAGCTTTAACCCTCTGACACGTGTCACATAGTGCAACATACTCTGCAACATCTCTTTTCAAACCATGCCACCAATACTTTTCTCGTAAATCCATATACATCTTAGTACTTCCAGGATGAATAGAGTAAGCGGACTCATGAGCCTCCCGTAGGATTGCTCCTCTTATAGCCTTGTCCTCAGGCACACATAATCGTTCTCCAAACCATAGGGTTCCCTTGTCATCCAACCGGAATCCAGGGGCTTTACCTTTCGGTATATTCCCTACTATCTCCTTTATCTTGTCATCCGTCAACTGACCCTCGCGTATTTGTTGCTCTAACATAGGCTCTACTACTAATTCCACTGCATTAACAGCAATACCCAAGTTTAGATGCTCAATCTCAGCAAATAACTCATTTGACATCGGCATTACTTGTACCTCGTTAGCATAACTCTTTCTGCTAAGGGCATCAGCAACCACATTAGCTTTACCCGGATGATAGTGTACCTCCAGATCATAATCCTTAATCAACTCTAACCAACGACGTTGTCTCAAGTTCAGATCTGATTGAGTGAAAATGTACTTCAAACTCTTATGATCAGTGTAAATATCACTTTTATGTCCAATCAAATAATGCCTCCATATTTTCAAGGCATGCACCACTGCTGCTAACTCCAAGTCATGGGTAGGATAATTTAACTCATGCTTCCTCAACTGTCGAGATGCATATGCTACTAATTTGCCTTCCTGCATAAGCACACAACCAAGACCCAAACGGGATGCATCACAATAAATAGAGAAACTCTTATTCAAATCTGGCAAAACTAACACCGGGGCTGTTGTCAATCTTTTCTTCAGCTCCTCAAAATTAACCTGACACTTATCAGACCACACAAATTTAGCATTCTTTTCCAACAGCGCCGTCATTGGCTTGGCAAGCTTAGAAAACCCTTCAATGAATCTTCTATAATATCCAGCCAATCCCAAGAAACTACGAATTTCTCCCACATCAGTGGGCGGTTTCCAATTCAACACATCTTTTACCTTGCTAGGATCCACTGATATTCCACCATTAGAGACCACATGACCCAGAAAAGCAACTTCCTTTAACCAAAACTCGCATTTGCTACGTTTAGCATAGAGCTTATGCTCTCTGAGCTTCTGCAGGACCAACCTCAAATGTTCCACATGCTCTTCCTTAGTCTTAGAGTATACCAGAATATCATCAATGAATACTACTACAAACTTATCAAGATACTCCATAAATACCTTATTCATCAAGTACATAAAGTAAGCAGGAGCATTAGTCAAACCAAAGGACATTACTGTGTACTCATACAAACCATATCGGGTGGTGAATGCTGTCTTAGGTATATCCGTGGCACGAATCTTCAACTGATGGTAGCCAGAGCGAAGGTCAATCTTGGAGAACACACAAGCACCTCTCAACTGATCAAACAAATCATCAATCCTTGGCAGCGGGTACTTATTCTTGATACTCGTTGAGTGACCGATAATCAACACACATCCGTTGAGAACCATCCTTCTTATCAACAAAGATCACAGGAGCTCCCCATGGTGATGAGCTAGGACGAATAAAACCTTTCTCTTGTAATTCTTTTATTTGTTTCTTAAGTTCTTCTAATTCGTTAACCCCCATCCTGGCAAGTCGTCAGGGAACACATCCGGAAATTCATCCACAACTGGATCCTCTTGATTAGCATTATCATCAAGTCGATTTACTATAGCTGTCTGCGGCTTCTGCACTACAATCTCCACACTAATGCGATCTCCCTTCGGTGTTGTCAGGGCTACTGCCTTTTCCTTACACTGAATCACTGCCTGATTTTGCTTCATCCAGTCTAATCCCAGAATAAGATCAATCCCAGCTGTTCTCAACACTATAGGACTCACTTTGAACTCTACCCCCCTTAAATTTAAACTAATAGGGAGGCATTGATAGGAAGCTTGCATACTACCCCCAGGCGAGTTAACTAGTATAGGGTTTTTCATGGCACACAAAGGAATGCTATTTGTCTTAACAAATATTTGAGATATGAATGAATGCGAAGCTCCAAAATCAAAAAGAACAGTGGCAGGGATGGAGTGGACATCGAACGTACCGAGCATAACTTCAGGTTCCGACATTGCAGTCTCCTCCGACAAGTGAGTTACCTTCCCGTAGTATGGTGGCTTCTGATTACTATTCTGCTTCTGAGGAGTTTGCTGGTTAGCCTTCTCAGGACAGTTATAAGACAAGTGACCCTCCTTTCCACAACGGAAGCACTTGGTTGGAGTATTAGGAGCACTAGTCTTCATTGGGGTGTTGTTAGGGGTACTCTGTCGCTGATTCTGGTTCCCATTCTGCTGTTGAGAGCGTTGATTGCCATTCTGCGACTGATAAGGAGGACGTTGCAGAAACTGATTACGTGGAGGAAGTTGACCACGGTTCCATTGGTTGGGCGGATACCTCTGCTGAAAACCTTGTTGATAACCAGTACGTTGGCGAGTGTTATTCCCAGATATCTGTCCCTGAAGTCTCTTTCTTTTAGCATCCATCTCCTTGCGCTTATTATCCACCACAATAGCGCGATTCACTAGAGTTTGATAATCTGGGTAAGCATTCGACATTAGCTGCAGTTGAAGACCATCATGCAGACCCTTCAGGAAAAGTCGCTGCTTATCAGCATCATTAGCCACCTCATTTGGCGCATAACGTGACAACTGAGCAAACTTGTCTCTATACTCTGCCACAGGCATAGATCCTTGTGTCAAATTGCGGAATTCTTCTGCCTTCAATGCTATCACCCCCTCCGGTATATGGTAGGACCTAAAACTCTCGGTAAACTCCTGCCAAGTAATAGCGGGGGCATTGGCAGGACGGCCATACTGATATGAATCCCACCAATCTTGAGCTGCTCCTTGAAGTTGTCCCGAAGCAAACAACACCTTCTGCTGATCATTACACTAAGCAATGTTGAGCTGCTTCTCTACTGCACGAAGCCAATCATCAGCTTCCAATGGATCTGAGGCATGTGTAAACACTGGGGGATGACCCTTCAAAAACTCTCCACGCTTATCTCGCGCAGGTGCTCCTCCAACTGGCTGATTTTGCTGATTGTTCACCAGAGCTTCCATTAGCTGTGTTTGTATGGCCAAAAGCTCATGAATAGTAGGTGTTGGTCCAATTCCACGACCACGGCCTCGACCTCGTCCTCTTCCAGACATCTGTTATCCAATATAGTATCAAATCTTAGAGTTTACCACATAATAGACAATTCTAGAGATAGAGATTAGAATCTGAAAATTTTCTGGACACATCCCAATTTCAGCTGTTCGGTAAAACAAACCTATCTCGAGTTACAGATATCCAGTAGAGGTGTTCTTTACATGGTTGGAAAGCTTATGAAATTATCTAGAACTTTTATTTAACTCATACTTCCAGATTCTGTCACAAAATTACCCAAAAACAGAACACAACAGAAACTGTTTCTGACCTCCAGACTGCACAGTAACTTCATCTTGTAATGATTATAACTCATGATCCAGAATAGATAAAAAGTTGATTCCAGAGGCATTGGAAAGGTACGTTGGTCTAGATTCTCTCATAAAAATTTCAGAATTTTTCACTGATCAGTTAATTTTAAGCATAAAAGGAAAGACAGATCGCTCCAGAAAAGACAGAACAGGGAGAAAAGTTTACCCAACTAAATTATTTATTTATCACACTAAAACTTAATATTGTATAACTTGGAACTTTTGTAGACAGGCCCACAAAGCTCCAGCACTCATTACATGAAAAATCCAACTCACACATAAGCACAATAATAACTCAACTAACCACACAAAGTTCACACGACCCCACAAACTCAACTTAACTTGACACTACTCGAACTATCGTATTATTACATAAATGGTATTCCAACTCCTAAGTACGGGCTTGGTGTTCATGATGATCATAGATCGGTTCCATGCCTTGGTCAATCCTTAAGCCATCTATCACTTCTTGATACCTCTTGACGTCTTTTCCCAAAGCTTTAACCAGGGCTACCAACCGACGATTTGTCACCATCATGTCATGACCAAAATCCACCATGACCCGAGGAACTAAATCCAAATTCCCAGGGTCAGTCATTACCCATCCATACTCCGGATCTCCACGAGGAAAATAGCAATATGGATCATCTTGCATAATCTCATAGCGAAGGTGACGAAGTCCCAAGCATGCTTCAAAGGCTGCATCTTCTATACCATCTTCTATAGTGGCACGGCGTCCACTATGGGAAAAACACCGATCTAGCAAAAGGTGCCCAACTCATTGTTCTTAACGAAGATGCGCACACTGCACTTCCAATAAGTAGCTTCCAAAGGGTGTTTATGCTCCCAGCAGACATACTCAATTGCAGGATCCCAATCCGTGAAGTAGGCATTAAGTATGTCACCCAGTCGGTGGTGTGACGGGGTGTCATGGCTTGATTTGTGATGGATCCTTGTAATCCAGCCCATAGGAAGGGATGGCACTCCAATTTCAGCAGAAGCATCTGGTGAAGGCGAAGGGGGCTGTCCTCCGTTGTTAGCAAGCTCAACATCTTCATCGTCACTCAAATAGATAACTTCCTCCTTAGGTTCAATTTCCTCCTGAGGCAAAGCTGGTTCTGGCGCCTGTTCTGGTGTTGATGGTGGGGTTGGTGTAGTGTCTTCTAATTCCTCCTGAAGCTCTTCGGGTTCCTCATGAAGCTCTTCGGGTTCCTCCTGAAGCTCTTCTGGTTTCACCAAGGAACGGGGTGGATAGTACCCTCCAGTGGTGATACGGGCAGTCTTGCGGGCACGAGGCATCTACAGATTTTAGTCCAAGGGTGAGTTGAAATTAGAGACAATATTTTCATAATAGAATGAGGCGAAAGAAGCATAATAATTTAGCAATTATCAAGAGTAAAGTAATAAGCATGAAACAAGTGAAGAAAAGAGAACTAAAACGACCATTACTAACTAGGCTTGCGTCCTACAGTCAACATAGCTCCGATACCAATCTGTCACACCCATTTTTAAGGAACAAATGGAGTGCATACTCTTATGTGCGCCCAGAGATCAATCACACATAAGTTGACAAATATAAATAGTATCATCACAAATGTTTATTACATAACGAATAGAATCACAGAGTCTTCACATAAATAAGCGGAAACATAATATAAATATAGTGGTAGCTAGCTCCATAGCACAGGCACGTCAACTGGTTGACCACAAGTCTAGTAATCTTCAGGAAAGTAGTAGTAGTAGTCACTATTTGCACTTTCGGGATTCCATCCTGTGGTGGGGGAATGCAAGGGTGAGCACAAAAGTACTCAACAAGTGTAACATGGGGTTCATGTAGCTCAAGTAGGCTAGACACTGGTTCAACTGCATGTAGCTTTTAGTTGATCATGTTTTAGGCAATTGAGTAGCTTCGAATAGGTAATATTCCCGAAATAAACATATGATCATGTAAAGAGAATAATGAATAGCAAAAACAAGTAAATTAATAGTGATCTCTATTCCGTAAGGGTCCAAGGCCGCTCGTGTCCGTGAGCACGGCTGATATACCAGTTTTACACTCTGCAGAGGTTGTACACTTTCACTGTGAGTCGTGATCCCCAAAAGCCCGAGGTCATGACTCCCCATTGGACATTCAAGATTCACTATGAAGTCTTTCCAAGGTTCGTCTAACAAGTTAGGGCCGCTAGGTTTCTGTGGCCTGCGAATGTAGAGCCCCCCTTCCATATGGCACAATGACACGCAGCCTATACTCATAGGGACAGGAGCCGCACTACACCCAACCCGGAACACACCCCTTTTGCGCCATAAAGGTAACCACTAACAAGCTAGAAAAGGTCCTCTTATATGACTAAAGCCAGAGCCATGTAGCCCTCACAGCTGTACTGTAAGTCCCGGATGTTCGCTTACAGATAAGTCCTTACGGAGAGGAATCTAGAGATAACTCTAGCCCTCTTGTTCCCTGTTGCTAAAAAGCATCTTTTAAAGTTATTGCATATATCATTAGTCAAATTACAAGATCATTGTTTATGTAAGCACTAGCCACTACCCAATGCCAATAACCCTAGGATTCAAGGAACAGGATCAATACTAAGGCATCCTTAACAAAGAGACACATGCAGCATGAATTAAGTAAATTAAAGTGAATAGGTAACAAGGATGATCCCATGCTATACTTGCCTTGATCTAGCTGATCTTGTTGATCCGACTCGTAAAAGTACTCTTGATCACCAACGAACTGATCACCGTCTATTCTCGATTAACACGTCAACAACAATCATCCAAAGGCAATCATGCAAAGCAAACAAAGCTACAATTAGAACAGTACACCAACAGCAGCAAAATAAGATGAAAAGTTTTTAAAACAAATCTACATCGCTCTAGGATCACACAGACGCGAAATTCACGCAAATCGGAGCTAAAACGGAAAAGTTATGATTTAAACAAGATTTACTTTATTAAAGTAATAGATTAAATCTAACCTCGAATTTTAAAAGTGTAAAATCTACTATACAGTAGTACTAATAGATAGAATATGAAATTATGAACCTAACGCAACTTGAACGGATCAAATCGGAGTTAAAACGGAGATTTTATGACCTATTTATACCTAGTGGCAATTCTGTAAATAACTGAAAGCGTATTTTCAATTAAACCGACGAAATTACGTTTTCTAATTACCAAAGCGTAAACCAGTGAATACGCCATGGATCGCGGGTTTAGAAGCAAGGAAACTTAAGGTCTCTTTTGCAAAAGTGACAGCCGAAGGGGTACGAATCAATCTGAGCCGTTGGATTAAAAGAGAACGGCTTGGATTAGAAGATGGGGAGAAGGAGGGGGAAATCCGGCCACCAACAGTGACCGGCGGCGGCGATTTGGCCGGCGGCGAGCTATTGCTCGCCGGCGCTACCCAATCCGGCGTTTCCGAGCACCAATCAACGAGCAAACAACACCGGGAGATAGAGGAGGGAAACGCGGACTCACTCGAGCTGAACACGAAGGCGAGGACGGGTGGTGGATGACGCGCGACCTCCAATGGCGGGCGGTTCCCGAGCTCGGCGGTGGCGGCTTGCTTGCGGCGGCGAAAACTCTAAACGAGGGCGGATTGCGGCTTGTGGCGGCGTGGGGGAAGGCGGTGCGGTTGGGCGCTATTTATGGCGACTTGTGGACGTGCGGCCGAAGAAAAGGGGAGGGGCGGGGCGGCACCGGACTCCATGTTCGAGTCCGGCTCGAACACGTCGCGAGGAAGGAGAAGCCCCTGTCGCGTGGGCCCGGCGTGTCAGCGAGAAACGGAGGAGAAGCGCGACGGGCCGGTGCGGCAGCTGGTTGGGCCGGCCCACGACGCGGCTGCGGGGGAGAAACAACGGCTGGGCCGCGGGTGAGGAGGCCGAGCGGCCCAAGAAGAAAAGAGGGGGAAGCCGGGCCTTCGGGCCGAATTCAGGGAAAAATAAATTCCTATTTCGTTTTTCTTTTTCTAATATCTCAAACGCTTTTTCACAAGATACTTGAAATAATTTTCCTCTAAAAATAAAAACCAATCACAAAATAAAATATGCATCGGCATGTATGCACAAACACTTATTTAATCCCTATATTTGATTTTATTTAAACAAAAATATTATTTCGCTAGGTTAAAATGCTCACAAAATCGCGTAAGTAAATTCAAACTCCCTATTTAAAAATATTCAAAAATTTAGGGTGTTACAGCTCGGAACCTCGAAGAAAGAAAAAGTGAGACGAGAGGTAAAAATGGACAAGTGTCCGACAGTAGAATTAGGGGTACAAGATACCCACCTGAGAGAAAAAAATAGAGCATCTCATTCCCCTAAAAAGTTTCAAAAAGCAAGAAAGGTATGTATTCCCTCAAAAAGAGCATTAGACTTTTGTTATCACCATACACCACTCATTCACCACACATGCACATCTTGATTTGACTTATTGACTTGTTTCTCTAGATCCATGGTTTGACTATGCAATAAATGTTCTATGAGTATGTATACTGTATCTCCCACCTATGAGCTCCAGATATCAAAGCCTTATTAGAGTAGGGTGAGAGAGAAGGCAATGTCACTACGCCTTATACCATAAATACCACATACTTTGAGAGAGAAGGCATATACCATTACTGCCTTGGTAAGGATCCAGAAATACCACAAAAGAGAGACCCGAGAAAGTCATACAAGGAATCTCTGAGTTTTATTTGATAATCTGTAAAAAAACTCCAGAGCTATAGCTGATCAAGAATAAGAGACATGGCGTTTGACTAGACCGTTCTATCTTTTAACCACTCAAGATGCAGGTGACGGTTGCAAGCCCCATGGTGAAAGGTAAAATGAGTAAGTTTTAAGTCTTGACAGTTTACTCTAACTCAGGGATGAGACCTTATTTGAAAGCATATGTACCGTCAACGTTCAAAGGCGTTGCAGCAACTTCTGATCCATAATGAGTCTATCCTTACTCAGGGACGAGCAAGAGGTAAGCTTGGGGGAGTTTGTTGACGGTCCTTAACTACCAAATATAGTTATCAAATAAATAAAGAAAAGGATTCAAATGCAACCAACACCTAGACTTAGGGTTTTATCTGACAGAATTCCACGAGTTTTGGTGTTTGTCTGTGTCTGCAGGGGGTTATCAGAAAATACGGAGGAAAGGCCCACACGTCGGGTTTACATAGAGATAATAACGTGTTCACCGATTTTCTATCATCTAGAAGACTCCAGAAGCCACGAGATCGAACGGGAGGCCGAACGGGCCCGGAGGCAGGGCCCCCGCCCTGCCCCCTAGGGCGGTCGCCCTGGCCTGAGAGCCAATCAGGCTCCGTCTCGCGGATTATGCTCCACCGACCTAAGGGATCAAGGAAAACCGTGCGATTAATGTCGGTTTGATCCGACGGCCCACGTTCACTTGAGGGGGCTATATAAGCAGGACCCCTGGCCCCTGGAGGAGGCACTCCCTCATTCTCATTCTTCAAACCCTAATCTCAGGAGGAGAGTCTTTGATCAAGCCCTAGAGCCACCACATCAACTAGATCTCTAGTATAGCATAGCTACATAGGATTAGAACGAGAAGGAGTCAATCTTCGATTGGTTTCCGGATCTGTCAAGAGGATTCTTGGTAATTCCTCTACTGTTCTTCATTGTTCATCTTTGTTCTTCAATATTATGAATACAACTTTGTTCTATTTCAATATATTGATTATGACTATGCTCTACTTGTTTATGTTTGCAATTATATTGTTCTTAGTTTATCGTAGTTATACGCTTGGCTTAGTTAGATTGGAATTATATACATATTTAGGATCGTATAGCGTTTATCCATCGGATCCATGGGTAAATGATAAATATTGTGTAGGCGTGGTGCTTAGACCATATTTATCTGCGATTGCACCTTATATGCCGGATCGTGGGGTGGTCCGCGATGGTGACAGCTTCGTTGGTTCTTATATAGTCCCCCTCCCGTGTGTAAGGCAGGCAGAGCAACATTATTACGGGGGAGTGATTGCTATGTTTCTCATCTTCCTTGATAATATCACTATGCATGGGCGTAGTCCTTTCTCGCAATTATTGCCAAGTGTACTTGCACTAACTATGATATGCTAGACTTTATAGTTAAGAATAACTTAGGAAATATCCTTATAGTTCGTCCTAATACCATGCTAATGACTTGCTAGAATATCTGTTGAGGTGCTTATCATTATTATATGTGGCTAGCTGATCAGATTAATTATCTTTGTCACCATTCATACTTTATCTATATTTTATGTGACACTTACCCCTGTATGCAAGAGATAGATGAATGCTCTCACTTATACATGCAATGATTGATACTCATTCCTATATTCCATTCCATAATCAACATTGATGTTAGTAATCCCTTCCCAGTGGTAAAAATATAAATAACGATACCTGGAATACTTCCCGGTTAAAATGCTACATCGGTATTAATCTGTGCGCTTGCAGATCTTATTTATTATTTATTTAGAAGAGCAGTTGCATATTTCAATACCGCGTCTCTCATGTCATGCTGGGGATGACAACTTGGCTTAAGTGGCATGAGGGATAAGTTCGGCATTTTTGGCGCCGTTATCAGAATTAGAAAACTAAGTCTACTTTTGGTAATGACGTTAAGAATGCCCAACAGGGCTTAACGCGGAGGATCACATAGCAACCACGGAAGATCACATAGCATCTTGTTTTCTCCTGATATTCCGCTGCCAACACCAGCATCCTAGTATAAATTATACTTCTATCTAACGGGGCGTGAGATCAAGTCTACCTATATTAGACATGTGGTTGTACATAATATATCACTAGACGAGAGGGACTACAAACTGGTTCTTATGTGACCGAGGCGAGTATTTCCCAATAGGAACCCTCACTAGGCAAACCTACCAAGGTAGCTTATACCACACAAGTTACCCCTCACTCACCACCTGTCATTGTTTAGTCTAGTTTTACTAGTTTAGGTCATGGTTTTTATCCTCATGTTCATAGTGCTCATTTCATATCAAGATAATCATTTATCATATCATCATTAATCACATTATTATATCAAGGTAATCATATACCATATCATCATTGTTCACATTACAATAACTGAGCTCATAATTCATTGTCATTTCGTTAATTCACAAAAGAGAATTTAAGTAATATAAGTTGAGTTTATTATCTAGTGGAATTGGAAAGTGGAGGATTATGGTGCATGCTAGAAAGATGATGGTGGTGGAAAGGGGTAATTAAGGAATGGTATATAATGTGGAGGGAGAGGGATAGGTGGTGGTTAAGACTTGCCTCCATTTGCTGATGATTTTATCCTTGTCAGGTTCATGTGTCTCTTGCTCCTATCATCTAGACTTCTGGATTCTATCGAGTTCACTCCACGTCATCTATCCTACATCGTCTAGCATCGACAACCAGAGGAAAACACCAAACAAGGCATGCATAACAGGCATAATTAATCAAGGGAAACGAAATAGTCCTAGATGGATTGGTCCTATTGGGGTGATGGGTTTACTACTAAGGTTATCATTATTATGTCAATTTGAAGTAAGGATTGGATAGAGAGATTCCATCCATAGGGTATGGCTCTACAGGTTAGGTTAAGGTGGTATGGTGATCTAGTGGAAAACCAGACCACATTGTTAGGTTCACTATTATGTGAACCTGAAATAGAAAGCCTAACCAAGTCATCATAGATGGCTTGTCTGACCTCTACAGGTCCACCGGTATTTGACGGGGTTAATTTCATGGGCTAGGTTATGGCTAGTGTTAGTGGCATATATGCACATGCATATGTATATACCCATGACTAAGAAGAATTGAGTAATTAGGTTGCTAAGGTTAGCCATACATAGGCGTATACCCAGGTTATAGGTTATTGTCGGATTGTTTTACTTCGGCAATATCCAGCAACGTGATCGCGTAGACGGAATCAGATGGTATCACACGAGACATAGAGATTTATACTAGTTTGGGGCGCGGTGCGCGCTAATCCCTACTCCAGTGGTGCGGCTGCTCCTGTATTTGTATGCTCAATTACAGGGGCTATTGCTCCTAGCTACGAGTAGATTGAAATGGTGAAGGTTGGATCCCGAGCCTGATGTCCCTACCCTCCTTTGTATAGATAGGAGAGGTAGGGTTATAGAGAGGGCAATCGAGGCAACAGATTGTGTTCCTAGTTTGTTACAACAGATTGATCATAGCCAACGTCCAGATACACATGCCTTGGTTTGCCTTGATCTCCACTTTGGTCGACTGCGCCAGCCCTTTCGGGCCTTCCCCTTGATGGCTGCTGGGTCAATAGCTTGGTGGTAGTCATATATACAGGCGGTGTGGGTACCCCTGGCCCATATCTTTGACACTTACGCTCGGGCATTTCCATGTATGTGTGTATATATATATGTTATTGTTTTAGGTGATTGGGTGTGGATATATTTGAGTATGCGTCATGGTGTATGCACATACGCAAATATACGGGGTTTGCTACTACTATGGTGATAGGTACTATAGTTGGTGTTAAATTAAATATAGGAAAGGAAAAAAAATCAAACTAGAATTTAAATGGGCACCAAATAATAGAACAAGAGTATGAATATCTAGGGCTTGATTTTAGAAGATTTTTGTGGAAGAATCAAGGGATTTGGATTTAGGATGGAAGAGATATGATTTATCAAAGATTTATTATGAAAAAGATATGTGGAATATATTTTGGAAATTAATTCTGGAAATTAGAATAATGAAAATGGGATAGAAAAGCTTGGGTTGGTTCCGGGGTGTACCTATTTTTTTTTCAAATTTTCTGGGATGTTTCTGGAATAGGAAAGGCTTACTTTTAATCTCCCATTTACGTTTCCCGGGTGCGTGTAGAAAATTTCCAGCCGGCTGACGCGTAGGTCCAGTCAGCCGTCAAGGCAGACCGGCACTGTGCTCATGGGCCGATCGGTGGACTACTGCTTCTCTGACCTTGGTTCATGTGGACCGCGTCTATGTAGAAAAGGAAAAGATACGTGGAATATATTTTGTGCGGTCAATGAGCGAGCGAGCGAGAGAGAGATAGAGGGAGAGACGGGAGCGGAGCAGAGTAGAGACGGAGGAAGGAGCAGAGAAGAGTGAGCAGAGCAAGACGGTGGTAGCCTCGGCACTTGGTTGGGCACCGGGCGCCGGCGACACGGTCCTAGGCAGTGGTGCACTCCGGTGGCGGTGGCTTCCAGGCGCGGCTGGTCGGGTCACGGAGCGACGGCGTCCAGAACTTCAGCTCCGGTGACGTGGTGACCACAGAGAAGGGCAAGGTCGGAGAAGTGGGAGAAAGAGAGAGAGAAAGCAAGGCAGGGAGGGAGGCAGCAGGACAGGGCCGCATCGGCTTGGTCCCTGCGCTGCGAGCGGCGGCTTGCCGGCCCTGGCCGGGTGGCGTGGTGGTGGAGCAGAAAGAAAAGAGAGGGCAGCCAACTGGCCAAGGGGAAGGGAAGTAGGGCACGACAACGGCAGTGATTGGGGCGCTCAACGTGGGAGTAGAAGCAGAGCAGGGATGAGGAGGGAGAAGAGAATGGAGGTGGATGTGGACGGTGGAGCGATGCTCAGCTTCAGGCGTGCAGAGGGCGAGCGCGGTGGCGCTCGGCTTCGGGTGGGGCTGGAGAGCTGAGCAGAGCAGGGGCATAGGGCACCGGCGAGGAGTCGACTCAAAGGCAGGGCACCTGTGCTGCGGCCCCATCGACGCTTCGCGTCCCTGCAGCTCGGCGAAGAAGAGAAGGAGAGGGAGCTCGGGAGAGGAGGAGCAACTGGAGCCCGAGCTCGAGGCGAGGCTCGATGTCGACCATGGCCAGCTATTTATAGCCGAGCGTCCGCTGTACAGTAGGGCGGTTCACCGGAGATATTTTACCGGCCATCGTGAGCTCTGGTTCCTATCCGTTCATGCAGGCGCGCTCGGGCGGGAAAATTTGAATGGGGAGGACGGAAGGTGGCAACGCTGGGAGGCGGTTGGGCACAGTGCTCCGTTGACCTCTGGGGAAGAAAGAGATGACAGTTTTGGTCCACCTGTCGGTGAGAGAAAGGAAGGGGAAGGGATGGCTGCTGCGCTGGGTCTTGATGGGCCAAAGGCCTGGCGCCGGCCCATGTGGGGAGAGGGAGGGAAGAGGATGGGCTGCGCCTGTTGGGCTGGGCGCCTAGTTGGACTGGCCCATTGGGAGGAGAAGGGAAGGGGGCCGCGGCTGTGGGCCAAGGAGAGTGAGAGGGAGGAGTTTGAGCCTGTGGGGTTTTTCCATTTATGGAATAGCTTTTCTACTTCCCCAGAAAATTAAACTAGGGCATTTTAATTGATTTGAATTTTGATTCAAGGAGTATAGTTCAAGGGGAAAATTAGGTAGGAATTTGCCAAGGAAAATATTTGGTGTCCAAAGTTACTCTACTGCGTCAAACATACAATCGAGCATTCAAGCAAGCAAGCATTTCATCATTCCAAGCAAGCAAACAAACATGCAAATGTTCCAAGCACAAATGCAAAACAATTTAAATGTGAAGCGATTTTCTAATCCTAGAAAATATTCCTAGCGCTACGATTAATTCCTACGAGACAAAAAGTATATGGTGGACTTTTAATGCAGGGCTTTTGGAAAAATATTTTTAAAATGGTTTTGCAGAAAATAATTTATGGTTTTGCAAAAAATAAATAATCCAATTTTAATTTGTTTTAAAAAGTTCAAATTTTTAGTGGATTTTAATATGATGCAAAACACAAGTTGTTACAGTGTTACATGAACCCATTTTAATTCCTAGCTAATTGCTTGGTGGTTTTGATGATTGTTATTATGTGATGCTTTAATTAGTTCTTGTATGGTCGTGGTTGATGGCGAACTCGAAGCAGTATTGGAGGCCGGTGATGTAGTCGTACAGCCAGTAGTGGTAGGTACCTATCACCCCCATGAGGAAGAGCATCTATTGGGCTTGAACCAGGGTCGACCTTGGGATGCTGGCGTCAAGGTTGAAGTGTTGATGGACCAGTGGAGGTTGGTCAAACCCCCATACCTGGTTGTTTGCGTTGGGGATGGTGTATGTCGGTACTTGACGACAGATTGTAGAAGGTACATGCATTGGGGGTGTGGTCATCAAGTGGAGCATCTTCCTGAACATGAATTCAAGTCCAGTGAGGTCATATGGCGAGAACGAGTGGCGGCGCAAGCTAGGTCGATGTTGATGATAACATTGTCGACGGTCATGCATCGACATCCTAAGTTGTCGAAGAAGGTGACCGTTGTTGACAGCGGGGTGCCCCTAGTCCATGGCAAGTGAGCAATATGCTGGAGGGTATGCCATAGGTTTGTGTCACCATTGCTGAGGGACTAGGGAAGCCCACCGCCAGCTGATTAGCGCTTCTATGAGAGCATGATGTAGTGGTGATGCCATTGGGATGTAAAGACGCTTGTCAAAGAAGATGAAGCCAGCGTCCAACAACCATGCTCGTGCCGCTGTCTTGTTGATGATGTTGCTAGCGATGTCACATAGCTCCACTTCGTGCAGGGTTGCTTGGCAGATGGCGATGTCGGGTAGCTGTGTTGTTGATGATGTTGCTGCCCATATGCCAATGTTGCTATGGCAGCTGGGTCATCGAGGCCAGCAAGTGGTTTCTGGTTGTGAAGGAGACCGCGGCCATTGGGTGGCTGGTCCGCGTGCCGCTATTGCCTGCTGGGGTACCGGTGGCTGGGGCGCTAGTGTTGCTGTTGCCAATGCAGGGGGGCGAGGGGCTGCAGTAGTGGTAGGTGGTCTAGGATGCTGGTGAAGATGACCGTGCGACTGCCCTGCTGGAATTGCGTCTCTAGAGATGTAAAATTCTAGAGGGTATTGCCGACATCTGCGAGACATGGTGCCCCCACGATGACGTCGATGTAGTCGCCGATGCTGAGGAGGAAGGTGTCAATCTGGAACGTCTTGCTGTCGACATGTAGTGGGACATTGAAGCATGCTCCCTGGCAGGCAAGCTCCATGCCACTCCCAATGAGCATGGTGGTGGTGATGCGGTGCTCTGCTAGGCCAATGATGCAAGCGATGTTGGAGTCGATGACATTGTGGGTGGTGCACGTGTGTCGACGAGGATCTAGACGCCTTAGGTGAGGATGGCTCCCACCAAGAGCATTGTATGACCTCCTCACACCCCCGAGTTTGGGGTGCCCATCAACATCATCAGCCTGCCCTCCATGTTGATGCTGTCGTTGCTGTTGTCATCGTCATCGAGGATGATCTGCGGCGTAGACCATGGAATCGGTGTGGTGGTGTTGACGATACTCCTTGGTGGCTCTACACATCGTGGTGCTGTGGTGAACAATGGCTTTGGTTTGAGGTCCAAATTCCATTTGAGTCAACGGGAATCGTCAAAACAAATTGACGTCCAGAATCTGTCAGGGCGTTGCGTCGCCGTCTTTTAGGCTGTTTGGCCCTTGTAACGTGTCGAGACTTCTTATCGACGTGAGTAGGGTTCCTTGGATGCCCCTTCGACTTTATAATCAATAGCCGCTGCCTATGTTAGGGTTTGGGGTTTTGCTTTAGATCAATCTGTCTTTGAACAATCGCCGTTATTGGTTTGCGAGACCCCAACATAGAGTTCTTAATCATATATCCGCAATTGTCACTTCAATTGAGTTGCGTTTTATCTTGTTCTTGCTTGTGTTCTTTGATTCACAGCAGAGATTAGCCTTCGTGACGAGGTCAACTGGATTGTGACACGGTTGATAACTAGAGGAGACGTGGTGCTAAGGTTACGGGGTTCGGTCTTTGTGATCTGAAGCCGGATCGTTGTGTCGCTCTCCGACCAAATCGTTGTTTATCTTGAACCTGACGGAAGATTTGGAATCACGTCCCCATCACCTCCTCAAGCTCCTTGGCGGTGGCCTCACATGCCTTGGGAGAGCGTTGACGCTCTATGTTGCCAAGGCGGGCGTTGAGCTTGCGTTCACCTCTTTGAAGCGGTTGCCCATGTTGGCGGCGAAGATTGTCATCATCTTCTTCATCTCAGACATGGTCGTGGAGGTATCCATTGGATCGTTCTAGTCTCCGGATACCAGGTGTCACAACCTTGCTTGGAGGGGGCCGGTTTGGGCGGCACTTGGGCAGGGAGGGGGCGGCGTGGCAGCTGGGTAGCAGCTGCGTGAGGTTGTGGCAGCTGCTGCTGTGGAGGGTGGTGGCGTCGTCTTGGGCAAGGAGAGGGGCAGTGGCGATGGTGAGCTAGAGAGAGAGAGATTTGTTTGAAGAGCAGTGCTCTATTCCTTCTTGAATTGAAATAGTTATAATGCCCCTACATTTGTACTCCCATTGGACTTGCACACCAAGAAATCTGTAGGAGTCCTTATAGATTTGGACTTCCTTTCCTAAAACAAAACTCTGCACTTTCCTAAAAGATCTCAACTTGTTTTCCTAAATAATTCTCTATTTATTTTTTCTACTTTTCCTCTAAACCTTCCTTTATTCCTAATCCTCTAGAATTTGGGATAATGTGGAGGCGGTGGTGGCCCGCCCCTTGACCACGCGTCCCTCTATTGGCCCAGGGTGCTCCCGGCGTCTGCCAGGGGGCGGGTCCTGGACTCCCGCCAACCCACTGGGCCCAACATGGGGGGTCCCATTTGAATGTGTGACAATATTTATAGTTGTCCAAACAGGATAGGCCCACTGGGCCGGCACATGCCCGGTGTGAAAAACATGGCCCTAGCTTGGTGCGGCACCGACTTGGCCCATACCCGTGCCTGGCTCAGCCCACCACCGTGCCCGTGCCTCAGCCTGCACACCGGCCTGTAGTGCCGGCATGAGCACAGCCCGCTCCAATAGGTAGCATGGGGGCAGCCCGATTTTTCCCATCCGTTGGTTGACTCAGGAGACTTTCTAGCCGTTAGATGAGAGCATATAAGGCCTTCCGCAGTGTAGTATCTGAGTGATGCTTGAAATTACTTTTTGGTCTTTGGGCATCACTTTGAGTGGTGCTTGAACACTGCGACTAGTGATGCCAGCACGGGAAAAGAGGGGAGCGGTGAATCTAGTTTTACCGATGCCTATTTGTACTTGGAGAGAGAAATGGAGGGAGAAGCAGAGAGAGAACCGGGATGGAGTGAAGAGGATGCGCCGGCTTTTGGCAGGGAAAGAGCATGCATCAGGCACTACTAGTGAAGCTAGCACATTGTGGTCCTTCAAGAGTGGTGCCAACTATTTCTTTGTGGGACCTGATTTTTTACTAGCTCCACTCCCACACTGGAGAAGGCCTAAGGATCTCCAAACCTTAACTCCCCATTTCCAACCTCCCAGTAGCCTCCTCCCCGCAGTCGTCTTCTCCCTTCGGGTCAGAGTCAGCGTCCAGCTCCTACTCCTCCCGTCCAGCAGTGGCACGGCATCCTCGGTGCGCGCGGCGTCCTCCGGGCGACGGGGCGGCAACCTCCGTGCCGTGGCATGGCGATCTTGGCGCACCAGCATGGACGAGCTAGAGCAGCCTTGACGTGTGGCGCGATGGCCTCGATGCGGGAAGCCGCGGCGCGATGGCCTTGCTACTTCGGTCAGGGCCAGCACGGCACGGTTCAAGCCATCAAGAGGCTAGAGTGCCATGCCTGGGCCATATATGACCTCGGCACGGCGACATGGCACGGCACGGCAGCGCCACCATGCCTGATAGTGCCATGCCACGTTGTGCCGTGCCTTGCCATGCCAGTGCTGTGCCGTGCCTGGACGATCCGTTTGGACATGTATACAGTCCGCCACTGCCACTCCGTGTATCACAGCTGTTGTTTGCACAGCACTCACCGACTACGCAAGTAATGTTGACTATGTCCCCGGTTATTTAAAGATGGAACCATGGAAGACTGCAGGAAACTACTATAGTTTTTTAGTGTGTGAGAGGATCGCAGTTTGTAAGAAAATGAAATTTGTACACCGTCGTCAGAATAGTACACCGTTATCTTGTGATAAGAAACACAAGTAATGTTGACTTCCCATGGTACACGCAAAATAATTGAGATAAGAAACACAGTGACTTCCCATGATAAGAAACACAGCGACTTCCCATGCGTAGACAATTAGCAAAGACTATTCTTCTCCAACTTTTCTTTGGTCACGTAGGTGAGCTTCAGAGAGTTTTCAGCCAACACACAACCACCTATATTATATATTATTTTTTTTTTTGAGATCGCGACTTCACGCGTTTTTCATTAAGAAGAAGAGTCGAAAGAACGGCAAAGTAACCGATACAAGGATTCGCAAGTAATCCATGGATTACCAACGAAGTCCACGACACAAACGAAAAGCAAGAAACATGAGGGGGGACCCTCCACCCGACAACCCCAACTAACTAAACCTAATACATAAAAACTCAACCCAATGGTAGCCAGCAGTGAAGTGAAGTCGTAGGAGATAACAGCAGCAAGGCATCGCTAGAAACCAGGCGGCAAAGCATCCGCCCAAACACGAAGACCATCGCGCGGCAAAGCATCCGCGGATGGGGCCGACACACTCGCAGCAGCAAAGCATCTGAATGGGAGGGGGCCTAAACACTGGCGGCAACATCCGCCCAAGCAAGAGGACCATCGACGCGGCAAAGCATTGGCGGATGGGCCCGACACGCTCGCAGCAGCAAAGCATCTGCATACAAGGGGGCCAAAGCGCCACTGGTGCCGAAGAAACCGCCCAAGCAACAAGACCATCAACGCGGCAAAAGCATCCGCGGATGGGGCCAGCACGCTCCCAGCAGCAAAGCATCTCCATGAGAGGGGCCTAAGCTACGACTACGGCTACAACAAACATCAACTAAGCATACCAAAGTGAGGAGGACATGAAGCACAATTAGGTGCAGCACCGCGACCACACTGGAGGAGCGACGACAGCAGGAGATTCTACAGCAACGCCTTCAAGAAGGAGGTGACGCCCAAGACGCCATCGTTGCTGGCCTTAGAGACCTCTAAGGCGGGGCTTTCGCCCAAAATCCGGTGAAGCAGGCGAAAAAGCAGCACGAGGTTCAGGAACGACGCCTCCAAGGAAGTATGTGGCGCCCAAGGCGTCACCATCGTTCGCCCGGCAAAACCGAGCTGAGCTTTCGCCCAATCTCGTGCACCTACGTCGCTTCACCAATGACGCGCAGGACGGACTGTGCGTCGGTCTAGAGCCAACCAGCGCTGCCCGAAGGTCAGCGGCCCCGGCAAACCCGAACCGCAGGGGTAGCACGGCCTGCCCCGTTGCCACCACCGACCCCATCCCAAACATCCGCAGAGCAGACGTACTCCAGCTCCTGGCCGCGACGGGGCAGGACAGAGGGGGCTGGGGAAGTAGCCGAGGGAGGCGGAATCCGAAGACTCCGATGACGTCGCGCCATCCGCTCCAGCACGCCGACGAAGTAGCCCGGCCGCCGCGGAGTACCACCGCGAGGGGTGCGCTGGGCAGCTCGCCCCCCTCGGCTGCCGCCGCATGGGCGAGGAAGGCCGCCCCATGGACGCGACGAGGCATGGCCGGTCGCCCGCACCCGCGCCAGGCTCCGCCGAAGCAGATCCAGCGAGGGGAAGCACGGAAATGGCCCCGAGGTGCGTGGATCCGGTCCGCAGGCCGGCCAGTCCGACTAAGGCGCCGCCGAGGTGAAACGGCCCTTCGTGACCCGACCGAGGGAGCAGCACAGCGCCGAGCCGAAATCAGCAGGGGGGCCGCAGATCCAGCCCCATAGGGCGCGGATCCGAGCCAGGGAAAATTTTATCGGCGATAAAATTTCGATAAACCCGATAATCCCGTTTATCGCTGAGGTCCGATAAAATTTATTTATCGCCGAGATTCCAATTTTCACTAGTCCACCTACATAAAAATATGGTACTCTATTATACTAATACTATTATGTGTTAGTTTTTGATGTTAAATGCTTTAGAGACAACTTATATAATTTTCTAGTGAAATTAGGTATTATTTTGTTTTATTTTTTACCGAGAAATTTTCCGATAAATCCGATAAACCCGTTTATCGGTGACCTCCGGTATTTTTTTTGCTACCGATAAATTGAACCTTGATCCGAGCCGCCGCCGGCCGGCTCGCCGGAGATGGTCGTGGCAGTCAGGCTGAAGGAGGAGGAGGGAGGGAGGGAGGGAGGGATGGAAGGGGGTGCAGTAGAGGCTGCCTTTTTGGGTGGCTCCGCAGGCCGCCGCCGCCACTCAACGGCGATCAGCAGCGGCGGCCGGGGGAGCTGGCCGGCGGGAGGCTAGTTGGCGGCGATGGGAGTCGCCCCCGAGTCGCCTCGAGGAGACGACGCGGGGGGGGGGGGGGATTGTTTCGCGAACTATATTATATATTCTGGGGCGCTCTGCTCTTGCAAAGCTACAGGTCCAAGGCTCCAAGCACACAGCCAGACAATGGCAATGGCAGCTCCTGCTCCTGTTCCCCTTTCCCTCGTCGTCATCCTCCTCGCTGCCACCGCCACCTCTGCAGGCTCGGCCAGCATATTCCCCAGAGAAGCCCTGCCAACCATGTCCGGCTACCTCCCCATCCCAGTGGCCAATGCATCTCTCTACTACGCCTTCTACGAGGCCACCAGCCCGCTGACCCCGCCGGCCTCCACGCCGCTCCTGGTCTGGCTCGAGGGCGGCCCGGGCTCATCCTCCTTCGCCAGCAACTTCTTCCAGATCGGCCCCTACGTCTTCCCCTTGGCCAGCATCCCCAACGCTTCCTCGGAGTTCCCCTTGTCGCCTAACCCCTACGCGTGGAACCACCGCTTCGGGCTCCTCTTCCTCGACAGCCCGCTCGGCACGGGCTACAGCGCGGCGCCGTCCCCGTCCGACATCCCCACGTCCCAGCTCGTCGTCGCAGAGCACGTCCTCGCCGCGCTCCAGTCCTTTCTGTCCGCACAGCCGGGTGGTACCTTCCGCTCCCGCCCGCTCTTCCTTACCGGCGAGAGCTACGCCGGCAAGACCATCCCCACGGTCGGTGCGCTCATCCTGGCCACCAACCCGACGCTCCCCCAACAGCAGAGGATCAACCTGCACGGCGTGGCCATCGGCAACGGACTGGTGCACCCCGTGGCGCAGGTGGCCACGCACGCTGACACCCTCTACTTCGCGGGCCTCATCAACGCGAAGCAGAGGCGTGAAGCCGAGGCGATGCAGGAGGAGGCGGCGGAGCTGACCGTCGCGGAGCGGTGGCGCGACGCGGCGGACGCGCGCGACCGCGTGCTGTCGTGGCTGAGAAACGCCACAGGGCTGTCGTCTCTGTTCGACGTGACGGTGGACACGCCCCTAGAGCTGCAGGCCCTCCTGGTCGCCAGCGCCGAGGAGTTCATGAACAGCGCAGAGGTGCGGGTGGAGCTCGGCGCCCGGGGCGACGCGCCGTGGGTGCTCAACAGCCCGGCCGTGGCAGCGGCGTTCCACGACGACACGATGAAGAGCGTCAAGTGTGACATGGAGGCGCTGCTGCGGGGGCCGGCGTCCACGCGCGTGCTGCTCTACGAGGGCATTCGCGACGCGCAGGACGGGGTGGTGTCCGTGGAGGCGTGGCTGCGGGAGCTGGACTGGGACGGGCTCGCCGCGTTCCAGGATGCCCCCCGCGTCGTGTGGCGGAGAAAAACTAGCGCCGGACAAGGACAGAAGCTCGCCGGGTACGTGCAGAAGTATGGCGCGCTCGTGCACGTGGCCGTGTACGAGGCCGGGCACTTGGTTCCGGCGGCGCAGCCGTGGGCGGCGCAGGAGATGATCGAGGACTGGGTGTTCGACAAAGGCCTGTTCGGCTTAGAGGCGTAGAGCGATTTGTGATGCGTGGTGTCGTTGTGCCGTCGTGCCAGGACGCGGGCAAATAGACTATCGCACGTGCACGTCATGTTCATCGGATTCTTAATTATTTTTGTGATTAATGTGCCCGTGCGTTGCACGTGCGCCATGGTTTTTTTGTCCATGTCTACTGCGAACGATTTAATCATTTTCAAAAAATATTTAAAAACTATTAAACTATTTTGCATTAAGAGCCTAAACTATTTCCAAATGCATTTAGGCTTTTTGATCGTATTCGTAATAATTCACGTGTATGCCAATTCTTTTGTTCTAGATTGAGTACGGCCTTGATACTGAGTCTCTTTTGGTCCGCACATACGGATTTATATTCCTGACTTTGGAGTTGACAATTTTCAAGCTTTTCAGACTCACTTTAGAGTAGATTGTCAATTGGTTGTACATGCCTTTTGGCTTGATTTATATTTCACACGTAATGACATGGTTACACTCTTTGGTTGAAAGGAACTTGAAAATTTTTGAATTATAATTTTTGGATTTGATTTTTTATTTTATATAGATTTTATAAGTTTCAATCAATTTATGCATTGTTTGGAAAAAGGCAAGAAGCTAACAAAACACTTTGTATTGGGAACCCTGAAGTCTAAGTAAATCTTGACATTCACTTTTACTATTCATTTTGTGTTTATATTTCTTTGCATTTTTTCACATGGAACCCTCTACTTTTTCCTATCTTGCATTGATTTTTTCGCAGTATTCTTTTCGGAAACTTTTTTTGCCGTATTTGTTTTTTTTCTGAAAAGGGGATGGCAGTGTTTTTTTGCCGTATACTTTTTTTCCATATAGGGTGGGGTTTGCTTTTTTTCAGAAACAGGGACGATGGTGTAGTTATTTTGGAAACTTTTTTTTTGCCGTAGACAGGGGCAGGGCGGACGCTGATGATACTCATAGAAATTTTTTAGGTGTATAGATAGATGTATGATAAGAGTGTTTTTTATGTACTAGCAAATATGCCCGTGCATTGCAATGGGACAAGAAAAAAACTATCAGACCTTAATAGAACATAAGGATAAAAATGTTATATATCTATTTATATTTTACCTTTTTCATAAATTTTGATGGCTATAATTTATTTTGTTATGATCATGACATCCATAATAAAGTTAATATTGTTAATAATATGACAATGCCCTATTAAGTCTAATGAATTAAAATACTCCCATTGTTCCAAATCTTAAGTTATTCAGACTTTTTTAGATACATAGCTATTACTACGCTTCTACATATATACATTATTATATCTAAATACATAGTAAACAGGTTGGTTTTCCGTCCATGGGAGTCGTGGTACTGTGTCTATCCCGGTTTCTTTTTTTTCTTTCCTCTATATTTTGCATGTATGTTTTTTTTTAACTGTCCGTTTCCTTTTCTTTGCGTCCTTTTTTTTGTCCACGTTATATTTGCCTGAAGAAGGAACGATGTGAGTGAAGAATTATGGAAGTAGCTGACTTAATAAGAAGTCTAAGAGTTGGATTCGACTTGCAGGCAAAATAAAATTTGAAAAGAAAATAGCAACAAACTCCTAAGTTGGACTCACAGACTAAGAAGGAAGGCAGCGGACATATCTGAATTAAAATAGCACCGCAGACAAATGTACTCAAGATTTTAGTTTATGATTTAATTAATGGGACTATCAGCTGATCCAAATTTTAATAAAAATAAATTTTGTTTCTAATCAAAACTACATTAATAATTTAGTTATAGTAACCTCTGTTTTTTAGAAAACAATCAATAGCTCAAATGGCTCATAATATTATATTCATTATTTGTTATTCGGAGAAAAAAAAACCAGAAGAGAGGATGTGCCTAAGTAAAGATAATAACTAACAAATCGGAAACCACATGGGACACAGAAAAATGAAAAGAAAAATCGGGAGCGTACATGGTCGCATGCAAAACAGAAATGGAGCAACCAGAAACTCCATCGGACACGGGAAAAAATGGACACAGAAACAAAGGAAAAACCGGAAGTGGACATGGAAAATAGGAAACGGAAATAGAAAATGCATTAGTGGAAAACGGAGTTGGAATCATGTACCCCGATAAAAAACAACCACTGAATAAAAAACAAAAAAAAAAGAGATAAAAACTACCGTGGTTTAATATTAGGAACAAATTTCTGTGGTTTAATATTAGAGTATAAATAATAATTTCTCTCAATGTCTTTTTCTATTTGGAATTGGATTTGGATTCCTATTCAGGCTATTTGGATTTGGATTTGGATTCCTATTCAGGCTATTTGGATTTGGATTTGGATTCCTATTCAGGCTATTAAAGATAAGAGACATCTTGGATTAGGATTGTTGACACTAATTAACCATATATCTGGACGAACATATGAGCACCGGGTCACATACAAGACCCAATGCGTTTTTCAATCGGACTTCGTATCGCACTAGACAAGAGCTATTTTAACTCGTATGAGCACGGGTTATATATATAAATCCTGACGGAAGAAACTCTCCGTTGTCCGGTAGTTAGAGGGAGACAGACTAAAAAATGGATGGACCAAAAAAAATAGCCGAAAATTTTGCCTCTTTATTATTAGGTATAGATATAGATTATGTATATAATATAATAAATAAAGCTTATTGAGTATTCAAAAATAATAAATAGTAAGTAAGAAACACAAAAAATGATAGGGATGTGTGAAAGGCCAGGCACTCGCTCTAAACATGCCCAGATTAAGGCCGCGTTTGGCACATTTTCACCAATAGCTTTATGAGCTGTTTTTTTTTTCAAACACTTGTTTTCTAAAACAGTATATGGGTGAAGCGCCTTTTTTTCTACTCCAGAGAGGGATGAGATCGGATGAAGTTGGAAAAAAGTAGCTTATTCTAGCTCACCTAAGACAAGTGGACTCCACCGCGTGAGGAACCCAGATTTGCCCCTTCACGACGCGTGCGCAGGCTCTAGCGCTCGGGTACGAGCGCTGAGGCCGCCGGGGCTCGGCCACTAGGCGCGAGCAGCACGGCCATCGTCGCCGGGGCATGAGTGGGCGTGATCGCCGGGCGCGAGCAGCGCGGCCGCTGGGGCTCGGCCACTGGGCCCGAGCGGCTTGGCAGTCGTCGTCGGGTCCACGCGCTAGCGTGGCCACCGGGGCTCGGCAGCTGGGCGTGAGTGGCCTGGCTATCGTCGCTGGGGCATGAGTGGGCGCAGCCACTAGGGATATGCGCAGGAGCAAGCGCGGTTGCTGGGTCGCGAGTGGCTCAGCCACCGGAGCGTGCGTAGCGAGGGTGTGGAGAAGAAGGCTCGGGCGCACGAACTTGTTCGTGAAGAAGTCCGAGATGCGCCACTCGCGCGTGCTCCGTGAGAAGACGACCGGAGCAAACAAAACAAGAGAGACCCGTGACTGTGAGAAGGAAAAAAAAAGATGATAAGAAAAGTAAAGAGCATTTTAGTCATTTTGCTCTATTCATTTACCGATGAAGCTGTTTTGCATAATGGGTTTAAAAAAGAGTTGTAACTTCACCGAGAAAGCTATTCATAGAGCAGAAACCCATCAAACTAGCTTCACTGGTGAAACTGAGCTATGCTAAATGAGACCTAATTATTGTTTAACGGAGCTACAGAAACACAAGAAATGATAAAGATGTGCCTAAATTTTGGATAGGCCCCGCTCATTTGATTGCAATAATTGTTGTTTATGGTCAAAGTTTAATTAAGTTTTTAGAAAAAAACAATACTCCCTCCGTTCTAAATTATAAGATGTTTTGGTTTTTCTTGATACGTTACTTTTACTATATATCTAAACACAGTGTATATCTAAATGTATAGCAAAACTTATCTATCTAGAGTAGCCAAAACGTCCTATAATTAGGGATCAAGGGAGTAATATTTACGATATTTAATGAGAACAATAAGATACCTTATCAAATGTATTTTAAATAGTTTATATTTTTTATATATTAAATGTTAATACTTTTTTCTATAAATATGATCAAATTAGGGTGGTTTTAGTGAGGACAGCCTCGAATATCTTATATTTCAGTAACAAGGGATTACTACTACCTAACATTATATATATTGTGTCAAAGAGTCATTTTTCTTAGTCTATATTCCTTCAATGCATTGGAAATTCCTTATAAAAGACTCCTTGTCACTTAATATATAATGTTAGGTAGTAATTCCTTGAGAGTGAAATATAATATATTAGAGGTTGTCCTCAATCAAATCACTCTAAATTTGACCATATTTGTAGAGAAAAATATTAACATTTACTCTATCAAAAATAGATACTATCATTACTACAGAAATCTTAATGCAGGCGGGCAAAAATGATTAATGGAGGCGGGCATTGCAACCGTCTCCAATCAAAGGTCACTGTTAATCGGGACTTTACGGAGGTGGTTTCCCTGCCCACCTCCATAAATCAAATAGGAAAAATAAAAAAAGAAAAAACCCGTGAACAGGCCCGCCGAGTCCATCCACGAGCCCGACAAGCCCATCCATGGGCCGCTGTTGCCGCAGCCGCTCGCCGGAACCTGGACCATGCGCACCGCCGGGATTCGACCACCAGCTGCCGGATCCGGCTGCCCGACGCCAGATCCGGTCGCCCGCCGCCACATCTGAAGGTGTGGGGAGGGAGCGGGCCACTACCGCCATGAGGACAAGGAGGGGCGCGCACCGACTGGGGTGGTAGAAGACGAGCGTGCGCCAGCTAGAGGAGGAGCAAGCACCGTCAGGGAAGGAGCAAGTGCCAGATCTGGCCTCTCCGGCCATGCCACCGTCGGATTCGGCCTTTTCATGCGCCGCCGGTGTCGGATCCGGAGGGGTAGAGGAGTGCCACGCCATGGTGGAGCCCCACTGTGGGAGGAGCGATGCGCCGTGGGAGAAGGAGGGAGGGAGCCCGTTGCCGTGGAGCCGCCGCACGTCGTGGGAGAGAGAGGGAGCTCACGTGGAAGAGGAGGAAGAGGGAGAGGGAGCTGCCGGCGCGCGGTATGGGAGAGGAAACGAGGAGAGGAGGATGAGACAGCGCGTGGGGGTACGGTGGAAATGGAGGGGCGTGGGGGCAGCGCCGCTCGGAGGGAGTCCGCTGAGGAGGGAGAGGTCGAGAGGGTGAGGAAGAGAGAGTGAAGGAACAAACCCTAACTTCCTCGAGTTATATCGAAGACGGCTATCGGGCCTCGCCTGGGCCTGTTGGGCCTCGGCATTTTTCGGAGGCGGGCCTTATAGTGTGCCCGCCTCTGAAAATAGATTTATGGAGGCGGGCACCTTAAGGCGACCGCCTACGAAAATAGGCAATTTTTGGAGGTGGTCATCTTAAGGCGTCCGTCTCTGTAAATCGATTTTATAAGGCAGACAAACGTGACCACCTCACTAAATGAAAATAACTGCCTCCGTTAATAGCCTGGTATTTTAGGAGACGATTGAATTTTATGCCCGTCTCCATTAACATTTGGGTACTGTCTTCTAAAATCATTTATGTAGTAGTGTATTAAAAGTACATTTGATAATTTATCTTCTACTGTTCTCATTTAATATCATAAAATTTATTGCTTTTTTCTAAAAGCTTAATTAAACGTTAAATGTTTAATTGAGCTGGGCCTGTTTTGAGCGAGTGCCTGGCCTTTTGACACATCTACTCAACTGGCTTTATTTACTATACACTAGTCAACATGCACGTGCGGCAGGCACGTGCGTAGAAGATATCGTATTAATTTTTCATTTTTTAGCTTAAATTGTTATTATTTTATTATCCTTGATATCATGTTAATTTTTCATTTTTTAGCTTAAATAATTATTATTTTATTATCCTTTTATTTTTGTATTTTTTTAATCTAACATTTTTTTGATAATTTAGATGACATTTGGATAGTTAGTCGGTAAGGGATATGAAAATGTGATGTGTTGCAAGCAGTTTTTGGGTGAGGTGCGCGAACTCGTTGGCATAGGATGCCATCTCCAGGATGCCGCTGAACCATAGCTCATTCCACACTACCGTGTGGAACCTGGTGGCGCCGCTTGAGTCCACTATCGTGATCTCCGGCGGCTCGCCCCTCGTGACAACCATGTACCGTAAGGTCCCCGGCGACGGGTCGTTGGCCGCCTTCCAGGACTGGAGGTACCACTCCGTATCCGTCCACAGGTTGCGACCGATCTTCACGCCCGGTACCAGCGTGTTTGTCGGTGGTCGAACGACTGCCACGGGATGCCGCCGTTGCTCCTGTCTCGCACCACGAGGTTATACGTGTGTGCATATGAGACTAATGAATCGATATTGTTCGTAACGTATAGGTGGGCTGGGTATTCTTTTTGGTGTGAAAAAAATAGCGATCTGAGGAAACACAGCATAAACACGCGTAAAGAATTAAAAGTTTTCCGACCGGACCCGTTTGTCAGGTTAGGACGGAAGATTAGATGCGTTGGATCTATGATCTAAGGGTTAAAACATAGGGTGGGTAGGAATTGCCGAGTAACATATATTTTACAATTCCTTCGCTCTTTTATAGTATAGAATAGAATAGATAGATAGATAGATAGACAGACAGATAGATAGATAGATAGATAGATATTAAATAAAAATGATTAAAAAATAAAAATTCTCCTCGTCCAGGGATGCGCGGGGAGCGAAGCAACGCTGACCAATTGCTTCGCTGCCGCCGGCATGCCAGGCCAAGAGTGTGTCGGGCACCTGGACGGAGAGGCAAGGCAACACTACCATTACACACAGGTTGCAAGTTGGTTGGGCCTGGAAGGCTATTTTTGTTTGTTGGGCCGGATCCAATTCAGTTCATCCGTATCAGATACACGTATCCTCCATATCCGATACAGGACTCCATGGAGTATCCGCGCATCATACATAGATCGGGAGTAGCGGTGCCGGTGTGCCACGCTGCCCCGTCACCGGCCCTAGCTCGGCCTCCATGAGACAAGCCGCATCTCCTTTGTCGATTTGGCATCGAGAGTTCTGGACCAACAATCCAATCCAATTTGAGAAAGGTTATAAGTGTGTGCATATGACACTAATGAATCGATATTGTTCGTAACGTATAGGTGGGCTGGGTATTCTTTTTGGTGTGAAAAAATAGCGATCTGAGGAAACACAACATAAACACGCGTAAAGAATTAAAAGTTTTCCGACCGGGTCCGTTTGTCATATTAGGATGGGAGATTAGATGCGTTGGATCTATGATCTAAGAGCTAAAACATAGGGTGGGTAGGAATTGCCGAGTAACAGGATCACAGCAATGCGCGCGGCAATGCACTACGTATGACGAGTTCAGTTAAGTTTTAGTATTAATCTTCATTCAGACTCATCAGCAGCCTCTGCTGTTCCAGCTGCTGCTACTTCTTCTTTAGCCCGATGGATGCCCTCGCTGCTCTGTGTGTGAGTGTCACCCCCAGCGGCTGCTGCTGCTGTTGCTGCAGGTGTAGGTTTAACTTCTGCCGCAGCTTCTTTGTGTGTCACCGGCGGGTACGGGTCTGGCAAGGGCTCCAGGCCGGCGAAGCCCCTGGCCGCCTCGATGATGGCCACCGGCAGGCCGAGGCACTTGTCCACGATGTCCTTCTTCAACTCCTCCAGCTGCTTGAGGAGTAGGTCCTCCTCCACCTTGCCGCCTTCCTTCTTGCGCTTGTCGTCCTTGGCCTGGTTGTACTCCCTCCTGAAGAGCTTCCAGGCGTCGTCAACTTCCAGCTTGGGCGGGCGGACCACGAGGCCCGTGCGCGCGATCTTGGCATCGTCCTCCTTGCGGCAGGTGACTAGCACGGCGCCCTTGTGCTCCCCCTTGGGCAGGCCGTAGGCGAGGCGGCCCCCCCCACTCGCCCTCCGCCGGCCGCTGCAGCGTCAGGTTACTGTACCAGCACCCGTGTGTGTACACGTCGTCATCGTCGCGGCGGTATGCCCGGATGTCGTCGAACACGATCATGCACGACGTCTTGGATAGGGTCATGTTGAGGATGTAGAGCAGCACCCCTGTGCGTCGCATCGCATTGCATTGCAGTCATGAATCATGTACGTGCAACACTGTGTTTGTGACTTTGTGTGTGAGTATATTCACGACGCCTACCGATTTTTGATGTCTCGACGGCACGGCTGTTGTCGATCTTCTCCTTGAGCAGCTCCTCGAAGATGCGATCCTCCTCCTCCTTTGCCTGCCTGTTGGCATCTTCACCAGCGGCGGCGCCGGCCTCGGTGACGACGTTCCCCTCCTCCTTCGTGCCATCGTCGGACGTCTCCTTCTTGGTGGTCTCCGCCGCCTGGCTCTGCCCGACAAGTCCGGCTGCGGTGGCAGGGCGGCGGGCCACCATCCCGGCCACCTTCCTCTGGAGTTCGGCAGTGGCTTCCGGCTTCTCCATGATCCTTTTTTCTCGTCGTCCTTGGCTTTTGTGACGACCTTGGATTTGTCGACGATGTCCTCAACCTTGGCGGTGTCGAGGCCGAGGTTGTCGAGCATCCGGTAGAGGAGGTTGAAGCGGTCCTTCGAGTCCGGCGGCCGACGCACACCCAGAGGCGGAGCGCGAAGTTGTCCTTGGCCTTGTCATGCACGAACACCTTCTGCGCCAGCGCCATCTTGCCGCTGCTCCCGTCTCGCACCACGAGGTTATACGTGTGTGCATATGACACTAATGAATCGATACTGTTCGTAACGTATAGGTGGGCTGGGTATTCTTTTTTGTGTGAAAAAATAACGATCTGAGGGAACACAGCATAAACACGTGTAAAGAATTAAAAGTTTTCCGGCCGGGTCCGTTTGTCAGGTTAGGACGGGAGATTAGATGCATTGGATCTATGATCTAAGGGCTAAAACATAGGGTGGGTGACAGGTATTTTTCAATTCCTTCGCTCTTTTATAGTAGACTAGCAAATATGCACGTGCGACACGCACGTGTTTCCAAAAACTATTTTAAATGCAATGAAAATATTAATTGAATCGTCAGTATTCAATAAAGGTAGGTGACAAATGCTTAATTTATTTGATCGGGTTACGTAGAATAAGATTGAAATCTAGATCAAGTAAAAATTGTTTGAAATCGAGTTGAAATTAATGGATTTGACTTCATTCACTCTCCTATGATTTTTTATGGAGAAATTCATATGGGTCTACGTGCAACTCACACTTGACGTGGAACTCCTGTATAGATGGGTAAAACTGGAGATGGTTTTGCTATTGCCACCGCAGCGCTAATGATCCTTTCACTCAGCTAAAGGAACCTGAGGTCAGCGAACGTAAACACTTTCCGGATCCCACTACGGCATAGCGTACGTTGTGTTCGTCAGTTCCTATTCCCATCCTGGAAGGAAGCATGCTGGTAAACCGTGATGTGCAAAAGCAAAGTTCCACTACCTGTCCACATGTGTTGTAAGGTTTGCCGGTGTGCCGGACGGCATCATCAAGCCGAACCGTCCAGAAACCCACTGTAGCGCAGAGTGCGAATGCTGGACACATGGAGATTCACGCGTCGATTCAGAAGTCGTGGCGTTGATCTAGGAGGATGAAGATATATGGTGGTGCCTGGCTGCCCAAACGTGCAGGTGCGCTGAATTCCAGGCTTCGTCCAGCACCACCAGAGAGCAGCACGTACTCATCGCCTGTCTTGCAGAAAGTTGGCTATCGGCACCATGCAGAGATCCTCCAGCAATCCAACGTGGCATTGCCGGCGACACGAGAAGGGCATCCATGCGGGGTGACTGGGCATCGGTCGTCTACACCGACAGCTGCTAGAGCATTTAGGAAGAAGTCCAAGCCCTGATAGCACCTCATATCTTGATTAACGCCATAACAGACGTGCACCACGGCTTCGGCGTCCCTGAGGTTGAGAGAGGAGCACGTGCCAGCACGATGTCCGAGAGAGTGGACACGCGGTCTAGTGCCATGACTGCTGTCTTGATGCTATGTTGCAATCTCGAGATCTTCATCTTCAGCACCTACACTACACGAGGCCGACACACGAAGAGTTTTGGATGGAATAGATCAGAAGATATGCGTGTACTTTTAATATTTATGGAGATGGGAAGGTAAAAAACGAACCGTGGAAGAGTCCCAGTCTGATTGAAAATCAAAACTGAACTCATGGTTAGAAATTAGACCAGAAAGAAACATTACGTGAGACGTACGTGAGTTTGAGTCTTACGTGAGATTGAGTTCCGGACGGTTACATCTTATAAGATGTACGATCATGTATGACGGAGGGCTCATATAGCACGAAGTTCGACATGCATGTGTTTATAAAAAACTATTTCAAATGGAATGGAAATGTTAATTGAATTGTCAATATACATTAAAGGTAGATGACAATTGCTTGATCGAGTTGATCGGTTCGTGTAGAACAAGGTTCAAATTGTTCGTTTGTTGGGATGCCTCGGCTGCATATATTGCTGCACTCTCACTTGACACATTTTTAACGTTTCGTCACGTGCAACATGCATGCGTTTTTAAAACTATTTTAAATATAATAAAAATATTTATTGAATTGCCGATATACAATAAAGGTAGATGACAAGTGCTTGATCAATTTGGTCGGATCGTGTAGAATAAGATTCAAATCATTTGTTAATTATAGGATACCTTAGTTGCATATATCGCTGCATTTTAACTTGACACATTTTTAGACGACTCGTGTTGCCCCTATCTTATCCTATTTCTGTTCTTCTGTCGAACTATTCTTTTATGGTTGGAGAACTCCCATCCTTTTATGGGTTGATGAGAACTTGTTGAACAGTTGTGTTATCTCTAGTGTGGTTCGAAAAGAGATCACTCATCTTTGAGCGAGCTTCCTACTTATATGTTTTCAGCAGTTATCCTTTATATACTTGGCTATCCAATGTTTATTATAGGCATATACAACAGTGTGAGGGATTATGATTTAATTAATGATGTAATATAAGATTTTGTCTAGATAAAACATATATAAAATAACGTGGTGTGAATAAATAAGCATATTTAAATGCAAAATAAAATCAAAGAATATTGTTGCTCTTGCGATCTTGCCAAATAATCGAGGTCATGGAAGCTTTGGACGACGCACGCCGCTCGCCTGAGTTGCTAAGCGAGAGTCCGAGTCACTGGTAGCGTGCGTTGCCCCTGTCTTGGCGTTGTGCGTTGCCCCTGTCTTGGCGTTGGTAAAACAAACATGAAAAAAAAGATAGACAACGTTAAGGATAGAAGACGTACATGACTCATATACCTAAAATAAACATGACTTATAGATGTATTTGAAATTGATTAGGACTTTTACATGTAAGATGTAAGATCTCATACGACGAAGGGCTCATATAGCATGACGCTTAGATCGAACGGTTACTATAGAGGAAGAGCCCTCTAAAAAAACTTGCTCTTTTATAGTAGGAAAATAGATAGATAGATAGATAGATAGATAGATAGATAGATAATAATAATATAAATCATATATTTACACTTGTAGATCTCTTAAGAATGCCACAACCTGCAAGTACAAATCTGTATACTCGCAATAGGCTAAAAGAACCACCATTGTAGATTCATAATTTTTTACTGATGGTAATTTTAAGGAAACTGCTGGTAAATATGTATTTACACTGGCGGTCCATTACCACACTCACATCTATTATTTGTGTAGTACGTGATGAATTAGAGATAAGCAAGAGTCATAATTGGCTACTGTTTAATCCGTGACATGAACTGTGATGACATGTGCTTATAGGAGTTAGAATCGTGCAAGTCGAATCATGGTACATAGTCCGATTCACGGTCATTTGTCTATTGCAGTTTGTAGGTTGAGTCAACGGTAGCTGGATATGCATTATTATCAGGTATGAAAACGGTACGGATATTTTCCGACCGTATTCGAGACTGAATCCGTTTAGAGGGGTTTTAATCCGTCCATATCCGAGTCCGGATATTTAACATCCGATACCGTATTCGTATCCGAATATTTAAATCACATATTTATGATGTCGATATCCAATCGTATCCTATCCGGCATTTTTTATACTATCCGTATTCGAATCCGAATCCAGACATAAATATGAAAACAAATACGATATCAGTTATATCCGTCCGTATCTGATCTGTTTTCATCCCTAATTATTATGGTTAGAACGCAAAAGATATGTATATAGTCACGTTGTGCAACAGATCCCAACGTATCACGTGTCAAGAGAGAACTAACCTCTACATCGATTAATATAATTATTTTATTTAGGCTGATGATATGGGTATAGGCGGGTGGGTATTTTTTATGTGGGAAAAAATAGCCATCCGAGGAATCGTATGTATAAACACGTGTAAAGAATAAAAAGTTTTCCGGCCGGGCCCGTTTGTCAGATTAGGACAGAGGATTAGATGCGTTGGATCTATGATCTAAGGAACAGGGTAGGAAACATCAGGGTGAAAGACTATTTTCAATTCATTCACTCGCTCTTTTATAGTAACTAGCAAATATGCACGTGCGACACGCACGTGTTTATTGTTTTAATTAATAATACATTGTCCAAATTGTATATGAATATAAAATTATGAACCAATTATCTCTTGCTTAGATTTACGCCATCAACATCGATCTGTGACAATAGAACCATATATATTAAGTATATAGGATACGTACATAAATAGACAAATAAATAATCTATAACTTGCTAGGTTAGTTCATTTACGTCACTTATGTATGCCACAGAAGACTCATTGCAAGAAGTATAATTTGGCATCGTCTAGCACCTTGTATGTAATTTTGTTTTAGATGATTGAGCTTTGCACTATGAGTTGGCATGTAACTTTAATTTTTTTTGGCTTAGTCCAATTATTTGAACGTAGGAAATATTTTCTCGGAGGCCTTGATATATATCAAGCTGGATGCTTGTTTTTTTTTAGAAACAGCTGGATATGTTTTTTTAATTAGCAACAAGCAGCTAAAGATCTCAGACGACGGAGAGCTCATATAGTACGAAGTCTAGATCCAACGGTTATTATCAGGGAGAGCCTCTAACGAAAAACTCGCTCTTTTATAGTAGGAGGATAGATAATAATATAGAAAAAAACATTTTTATTGTCCTTGCAACGCACGGGGCACGGGCACGTTTGCTAACATGACGCGTGCACGTGCGATATATATATTATATTGACCGCGTCATGGGCTCCTCGCCCGACCACAAGACGCATCGTATTGCTTTACGCCGCCTCGCCGCCGCTGCTGAACGGGCCCTTATCGAGCACCCAGTCCTCGATCATCTCCTGCGCCGCCCGCCCCTGCTCCGCCGGAACCATGTGCCCGGCAGCGTACACGGCGACGTGGACAAGGGCGCCATGCTTCTGCACGTACCCGGCAAGCCTGCTCCCTTCCTGTCCGGCGCCGCCGCTTCCCCGCCGCCACACGGCGCGGGGGGCGTCCTGGAACGCGGCGAGCCCGTCCCAGTGCAGCTCCCGCAGCCACGCCTCGACGGACACCACTCCGACCTGCGCGTCACGGATTCCCTCGTAGAGGAGCATGCGCGTGGACGACGACGGCGCCGGCGGCCCCCGCAGCAGCGCCTCCACGTCCCACTTGGCGCTCTTCATCACGTCGCCGTGCAGCGCCGCCTCGACCGCGGGGCTGACGAGCTCCCACGGCGCGTCACCTCGGACGCCCAGCGCCGCCCTCACCTCGGCGTTGTTCATGAACTCCGCGGCGCCGGCGAGCAGGGCCTCCAGCGACGTGTCTGGCACCGCCACGTGGAACAGCGACGAGAGCCCCGTGGCGTTGCGCAGCCACGACAGCACGCGGTACCACGCGTCCGTCGCCTCGTCCCACCGCTCCGCGACGGCCAGCGCCGCCGCCTCCTCCTGCATGGCCGCGGCCTCGCGCCTCTGCTTCGCGCCGACGAGGCCCATGAAGTAGAGGACGTCGGCGTGCGTCGTCACCTGCGCCACGGGGTGCACGAAGCCGTTGCCGATGGCCACGCCGCGCAGGTTGATCCGCTGCTGCTCGGGAAGCGTGGGGTTGGTGGCAAGGATGAGCGCGCCGGCCGTGGGGATGGTCTTGCCGGCGTAGCTCTCGCCTGTGAGGAAGAGCGGGCGGGCACGGAAGGTGCCATCCGGCTGCGAGGAGAGAAAGGACTGGAGCGCAGCGAGGACGTGCTCCGCGACGACGGGCTGCGTCGTCGGGATGGCGGAGAGCGACGGCGCCGCGCTGTAGCCCGTGCCGAGCGGGCTCTCGAGGAAGAGGAGCCCGAAGCGGCGGTTCCACGCGAAGGGGTTGGGCGACAAGGGGAACGCGGAGGAGGAGGTGTTGGTGTCGCCGGACAAGGAGAAGACGTAGGGCCCGATCTGGAAGAAGTTGCTGGCGAAGGAGGATAACCCGGGGCCGCCCTCGAGCCAGACGAGGAGCGGCGTGGTGGCCGGCGGGGTCAGCGGGTCGGTGGCCTCGTAGAAGGCGTAGTAGAGAGATGCGTTGGCCACGGGGATCGGGAGGTAGCCGGACTTGGTCGGCAGGGCTTCTCTGGGGAATATGGTGGACGAGCCTGCAGACGCGGCGGCGGTGGCGAGGACGATGAGGAGGGAAACCGGGAGACGTGGTGCCATTGTCATTGCGTCTAGCTTGCTTGCCTGAATGCTTTGCACCATCAGAGAGAGAACTGGATATGTACTAGGTTGTTGTGTGGGTGTTTTTTTTTTTGACAACAGGTTGTTGTGAGGTTGGCAGAAAAATCCTTGACAAAGGAAACTTCTTTTCCTTCTAAAAAAATAGACTGACAAAAGAAAAATTGGATACGCGTTTTACTTACTGCGTCGTGTGACTTTTATTTACTAGCAGCAGTCAAGGATCAGGGATCAGATAGTCAAGGGATCAGAGTTTCAGAATAAGATAATCAAGGATCGGTGTCTGTTCCAGTCATGTGGCGTGACACTGCATTTCCTGTGACTTTATGATAAAGATGTACAAATTACACTTCCTTACGCCCGAAGATATCTGAAACTGCTCCAGCTTATAGTATCACACATGGGCACTGGTATCATCAGATCCTTGAATTCAAAGCCTTTCTTCTCCTGAATATTCACCGCAATATCATTTAGGTGGTGTTTAGTTGGTGAAAGTTTTTTGGTTTGGCTACTGTAGCACTTTCGTTTTATTTGGCAATTAATGTTTAATTAAAGATTAATTAAGCTCAAAAGATTCGTCTCATGATTTCTAACCAAACTGTGTAATTAGTTTTATTTTTTTGTCTACATTTAATATTTTATGCATGTGCCGTAAGATTCGATGTGACACTTTAGAGTGAAAACTTTAGAGTGAAAACTTTTGGCGGCGTCGCGGTGCGTCTGCAAGGCGTGGCGTGACCTCGTCGACGAGCGTGGACTCCTACAACGGATCCGGCGCCTCCTCCCGCGCGCACTCAGTGTCCGGCATCTTCGCCAACTACGTCAATCACTGGAAGCCGCACTTCTTTGCCCGCCCTACGTCGGCGGCGGCGGCCCGCCCCGCGGTCGACGGCAAGTTCAGCTACGTCCTACCTGAGAGGCGCCGCTGCGGCTGGTACAAGGTCGCGGACCACTGCAATGGCCTGGTCCTGTACCGGAACGAGAACTACGGTGGTGATTCGTACGTGTGCAACCCCACGACGCGGCGGTGGGTGCGCCTGCCCCGGCTCCCCGTCCGTGCGGTGTCACTGTCGCGGTGCCGTGTGTTCCTCGTGTTCAGCCCCACCGTGTCGCGGCACTACCAGGTTCTCGTGGTGGCTCCCCTCGAGCTAGTGCCGGAGGAGGAGCAGCGGCAGGACCATGTTGCAGGAGCAGGACGCGCTGCCTGCCGGTGACACGGAGTGGCCTCCGTCCCGGTGGACGTGGCACGTGTTCTCGTCGAGGAGCTGTTGGAACTCAGCCTGTCGTTGGGGAGGGTACGTATGAGCATACCCGTTGTTACCCACGTCCAAATCCATCTATGAGATATCCATTCTTCACCCTCCCCATAATTCCCCATTGCCCATTGGGTAATCCAATTCATCTACTGAATGAGCGGGTCCGGTCACTGGAGACGCTGTCCGAACTGCTGCTTGTCTTCCTCCGTCAAGACATGGAGGTGTCGTGCCTGCTGCCTGGACGCCGTCTTCTTCTACCACCGTCATCCTGGTGTAGTTTGCCTACAGGCTCATTTATCCAGTACACACTCTGCTTCCTGCAGGCGCAGACGCGCAGTCCGGGGTCGCAAGTCGCAAGTCGCATCTCTCATCGTCTTCTAGCTCATGCCGCTGGCTGCGCACTTTGGCAGACCCCAAGCCTTTGTCAATGACGGAGTCCTCAGTGCCGTGTTGCGGTTGAGGCGACACGAGTTCCTCGTCAGCTCATCACAGCCACCGGCGGTGGCCATTGAGTTCCGATCCCGCGGCCGCAAGCGCAGCCCTCGTCGGCGTCGGCGCCGGCGCCGGCCGGAGTACCTCTCGCAGCTGCAGCCATACATAGCCACACCTGCAGTAGGAACTTCTCGTGCCACACCTCCACACCGGCTTAACTACCATGGAGGAAGGACGCCAGGTAGAAGATGAGATTACGGGTAGCGGGGATACCCATACCTTGCCCTTGGTCGAACGAGTAACAAGGCACTCACCCATATCCGACCCAAATCACGTGGATGTGGATTTGGGGAATGGGTAAGGATATTCAACGGCAGGTTTAGTTGGAACCAGGCCGTGACAGCTGGTCCCTTGATCGACGGCAGCGGCGACGCTCAGACACGGTCACCGCGGTGAGTTCAGAAGATGGAACACACACACGAAAACTGGATGAACACGATGAGTTTGCACTGGGCAACTGCCGCAGCTTTTTCTGGGTCTTTTCATTGTCTTACATAGAGGGTGTTTAGTTCATGAAAATTTTTGGCTTTAGCTACTGTAGCACTTTCATTTGTATTTGTCAATTAGTGTCCAATCATGGACTAATTAGGCTCAAAAGATTCGTCTCGTGATTTTCTACCAAACTGTGTAATTAGTTTTTTTCTACATTTAATGCTCCATGCATGTGTTCAAACATTTGATGTGATGGGGAATCTTGAAAATTTTTGGGGACTAAACATGGCCATAGACGGATACATGGGCTTGAAGCCCGACCACCCTGCAGCGCGATGCGCTCCACGATCTCCTTTTCTGGATCGATCATGGGCATGCGCAGCACGGCGTCGCGACGGGGAAGACCCACCTGGTGGTCACGGCATGGACTGAGCACAGCACCAGCCCACCCGCGATTGTACGCCAACTATAGTTCCCCATAGAATGCAAAATGCCAACTACTTTGCAATGATGAAATGCAAAATGCCAAAATTTTCATGGGTGTGTTTAGTTTCATCCAAAATGCTAAATTTTTTATGGGGTGGGTGACGGCTTTTTGGTTTTTTGACTTTTTTGGCTTCTTGAGACCAAAATCCAAAATAGAGAATGAATACCTTTTTGCTAAAAATTTTGCATGGTATTTAGTTTCATTCTGCAAAATGATGAACCAAAACCTAAAATTTTTAGGTGAAATAGGGAACTAAACACACCCTAAACAAAAATACTTGAAACGTAAAACAGGTTCAACGGGATTACAACAAAGGCTAAAACAAACTTATTGAAAGCTAACAGGAGCGGGCGGTGGCGAGAAAAGGTGTTTGTCCACGAAGGCGAGGCAGCAGGGATCGTTGCCGATCAGCGGATGGATTCTTTGTGCTGCTACTCTCTCAATCCTCAGTGGCGCTATGCCGTCTATAGGCAAGGAGCACTGTACGTTCATTGCCGTGGTGAAGATGTCTCGAGGTAAATCAGTCCATCGACGATAACCGAATATTCAATGTTATTATTATTATTATTATTATTATTATTATTATTATTATTATTATTATTATTATTATTGGTACGTAGTGCTTGTTCAGTTCATGGTGCTGTATGTATTTGTTACCCGCTTCGTTCTAAATTTTAAATCATTCTTGGTTCTATGTACTTAGAAAAGGTCAAAGAATTATAATTTCGAAACGATGGAGTACTATATGTGAGCTGAATAATCTGATTATTTTTTGTAGTAATTACTGCCACGGTTCTAAATTGTAAGTCATTATGACTTTTCTAGATGCATATAGCTCTAAAAAGTCCATAACGACTTGAAGTTTGGAACGAAGAGAGTACTTATTAGAGGTTTCATGCATGAAATAAAACATGGGTGTTCAAATTGTAAGTCGTCGGAACGAAGAGAGTACTTGCTAGAGGTTTCATTCATGCATAAAACTTGACGTGGGTGGTAAATAATTTTTGCAGGCTATCCTTGTCAACTGGGGATTACTCCTACCGTGTAATAAAATCGCCAATAGACCGTTCCGGATACTACATACACCGCTCCGAGTACTACAAGAATGTGCGCTCTTATCTGGGAAGATCAAAAGGCGAGGTATACTTTGTGGCTATTAACATGCTCCGGCTTCGAGTCTGGATGCTCAACGATTACAGATCGCAGCAGCACAATCCGATGGCAGGATCAGAATGGGTATTCAAGCATGATCGCGTACTTAGGCCCGATGCCTGGTGGGACCTGGGACCTGGGACTTGGTCCTTGGATCTTGGATGATTATTACAACCGGAGAACGCAAACGATGAAACTTGGTCCTCGGGTCTTTGATGATTATCACAACCGGAGAAAGGGGAGGTGGAAACTTGACTGGAGCTCGGACGTCGACGACGATGACATTATTTGCAGCAATGCAGACGGGGAGGAGGACAGTGATAACGAGGAACACGACGGTTACCCTGAAACTTTCCACTTTCTTGGATTTCATCCATACAAGGAGGTCATCTTCTTGGCTGCAATAGATGCAGTAGTGGCCTATCACCTGAGCACCTCAAAGGTTCAGTATCTAGGCGTATTTCGCCCATATGAATGGAATTACGGTCTGTATGATTCATTTGTGTATACGCCATGTCATGACCTGCGTCATCGCGGGTGAGCGCCTGCAGCTCAACATTTTTTTCATACAACAAGCATCACCATCATGTTCTTGATCACACTTGTGTACTTACACATGGTGATCGTATCATCCATTATTTCTATATATAAGAGGACACAACTGTAACAACTGATAAAGCTCTGTAAATTTTCTATTCCCGGCTTACTCTTTTGATCGACTACGTCCTTCAGATTATCAGTTCAGATCACATTCTGAACGATCAAAATAACATCCATATAGAATTAAATGTTCCGTCACTGGACAAGAAATAATGTTCTGTCACTGAATATTAAATGTTCCGTCACATTCTGTTAATTCTCTATGATGCATCTCATGGATCCTGCCACCTTGGCAGGGCCTGGTGGGCCCATAGGGGGGTCGGGTGACCCCCATATGGTGGGTCCACAGGCTCATTTGCCTCTATTTGTCATCTCCTGCATGAAAACATCTCAAGGCAAAAGTGGAACTTGTTATTGGTAAAATATGTTCATGTCATGTTACTCTTCCTTTGAAACCAAGGCTGTTGACGGTGTTTTTGGTGTGTGATTTTGTGACATTTTCACTGTCAAAAATTGATACCAACACCGCCCGCATCATCGGCATCACCGAGCGTCGCATCAACACCACCGTGCTCATTGGGAGCGGCACGGAATTCACCTGCAGAGGAGCCTGCTTCACCGTCCCACTACGCATCAACGGCGAGGCATTCTAGATTGATGCCTTTCTCCTCCCGCCGATCGGTGATGACATAGATGTCATCTTGGGAGCACCATGGATGACGGACTGGCTGTTGGCGCCGTGTGCCGGAATGGCTGTCACGACGGCGATCGGCAACGCCGGCTAGCTCTCAGTTCTCTCAGAACGCTCAGGCACACACACAGAACGCGAAAGTGAGAGAGAGTGTTTCCGCCGCACAATGTCGCAGCGCTTTTCGGATCGTTCTTGCTTCTTATTCATTCGGTGGTTACAGGACTCTGCGGTCCACGATCTCCCCGCCACGCCCGCGCACGCTGCGTCGTGCCCGCCTAAAGCGCGGGGACGTTTTTACATACGTGCGTGGCGGTCAGCTATTCCACCGCACCGTGAACGCAGCACGGCTCTGGTGTTTACACCGAAGTTCATGCAGCTACTAAACCTAGGAGTTCAACTAGAGGATGAAAAACAAACATGCCAATGCATCTAAACTTAGTTACATCATGCTCATGATTGTGCACGGGATTATATTCAACATTTCACCCCCTAATCCCGCTGCACTGGAACTACTCCTAGCTGCTGACGAAGCTCCATGAATCTGACATGCCCGAGCGCCTTTGTCAGGATATCAGCAAGCTGCTTATTTGTGCTAACATGATCAATATCAACCTCACCTCTGTCCACACAGTCATGAATAAAATGATATCGTGTATCTATGTGTTTGCTCCTCTCATGGTGAACTGGATTCTTGCTCAAAGCAATTGCAGATTTGTTGTCAACTAACAGCTTCACTTTGGGCGCCTGAATACCAAGCAATTCTCCCAACAGCCTGCTAAGCCATATGCCCTGACATGCTGCATTTGCACTTGCAATGTATTCGGCCTCACAAGATGATAAAGCCACCACTCTTTGCTTCTGGGATGCCCAAGTCACTAGGCTTGATCCAAGCATGAAAACTGATCCACTGGTGCTTTTTCTGTCATCGACATCTCCAGCTAGATCACTGTCACTGAACCCTGTCAGATTTGATTCAGTGGTTCCCTGCTTTCTGTAAGTGCAGCCATAATTTACAGTACCAGCAATGTACCTTAGAATATGTTTAACTGCTGACCAGTGACTCCCTCTTGGGTCCTCCATGAACCTACTAACAATCCCCACAGCATAAGCTATATCTGGCCTTGTGTTCACTAGGTATCTCAGGCTGCCTATGACACTTCTGTACTTTGTCTTGTCAACAGGCAGTGATTTGTCATTCTTGCTCAGCCTCAGTCTATTCTCCATTGGCACATGAGAAGGGTTGCATCCTTTCATGCCTGCATTTTCAAGAATCTTCAGGGCATATGAGCTCTGACACAAAGTTGTCACTCCTGGTTTCTGATCAACCTGAATACCTAGATAATAGGTAAGCAGTCCCAAGTCACTCATACTAAAGCTTTTCTTCATTTCTTTCTTGAATTCTCCAATTGCCACTTCACTTGATCCTGTGATTATCAGATCATCTACATACACACCTACTAGCAAATAGCCATGTTTATCTGCTCTTTTGTAGACAGCATGTTCCAAAGGATTTCTCACAAAACCAAGTTTCTGTAACTCACTGTCCAACTTTGCATTCCAAGCTCTTGGAGCTTGTCGAAGTCCATACAGTGCCTTTTTCAGCTTTAGTACCTTTCCACTGCCTCCCTTGACAACAAATCCTGGAGGTTGTTGAACATACACCTCCTCTTTTAGATCACCATTTAGGAATGCCGATTTGACATCCATGTGATGCACCTGCCAACCATTCTGAGCAGCCAATGCAATTAGCAGTCTGACAGTCTCAATCCTTGTCACTAGAGCAAATACTTCATCAAAATCCACCCCCTCACGCTGAGCATATCCCTTAGCCACCAGTCTAGCTTTGTATCTTGTGATATTTCCCTCAGGATCTTTCTTCACTTTATACACCCACTTTAGCCCAATTGCCTTGTGGTCTGATGGCAAGGTTGACAACTCCCAAGTCTTGTTGGCCTGGATGGAATTCATCTCAGTCATCATAGCATCCCTCCAACACTCATTTGCTAGTGCCTGCTCCACACTCCTAGGTTCTTCTGCAGCAAAGTAACACAACCCACTGTACTCAAAGCCATGGATCTCCTCTGTAGTGTCATTCAAATTATCAACAGTTCTAAACCTCATTGGCACTCCATCTGAATCCACTGAATCTCCAGTAGGTGGTGTTGCAAACTCTACTCCCTGTCCAAGAGGACTCCCCGGTGGTGTGGACTGATCTGCACCAGCACTAGACTCAGTGTTGATTGACCACTGACTCTGGGCAGGTGAGCCTTGATGTTCATTTTCATGCTCCCATAAATCTTCAGCTGCTGCTGCATTCTGTTGATCATTTACTGTTCCTTGTCCGGCAACAGTGTAGAACTCCACATCAAACACTGATGTCACCGAACCTGCTTGAGCATGTGGCTTCCAATCCCAGCCCTTGCTCTCTTCGAATATAACATCGCGAGAAATGTGCAGCTTCCTTGAGATTGGATCATAGACCCTATATCCCTTTGTCCCTGTTTCATATCCGACAAATATCATTTTGATCGATCTGTCAGACATTTTGGACACACCAGGACCTGCAGCCTTCACATTTGCAATACACCCAAATGTGCGAAGATGATGGACCTTGGGCTTGCGATTGTGCCATGCTTCAAATGGGGTTCTACCCTTCAGGCTCTTGGTCGGGGCTCGATTCAGCAGATAAACTGTTGTTGATACAGCTTCTCCCCAAAACTCACCCGGAACTCCCTTGCTCTTGAGCAGACACCTAGCCATTTCCACCACCATGCGATTCCGACGCTCAACAACGCCGTTTTGTTGCGGTGTATAGGGTACTGTTGTGAAGTGCTTCACTCCTCGCTCATCACAATACTGCTTGAACTCAATTGAGTTGAACTCCCCCCTCGGTCACTTCTGAAAACCCGAAGTTTGCAGTCTCGTTCAATTTCAGCTAAGGCCTGCACCTTCTTGAAACATTTGAATGCTTCATCTTTGGTTGTTAGGAGCTCAACCCACATGTATCGAGAGTAATCATCAACTATCAAGAGAAAATAATTCTTACCACCAGCTGTACTTGGCTTGATTTTCCCACAAAGATCTGCATGAACAAGGTCCAAAGGTTTCTCTGCCCTGTAACTTGCAACCTGTGGAAATGGAAATCTATGCTGCTTGCCAAGTGCACAGCCATCACAGAATTGTTCCACTTGATCCACATGAGGTAGGCTTTCCACCATACCTTTTGTTCTAGCTCTCGGAGCGCTCTGAAATTCAGGTGGCCGTAGCGCCCATGCTAGAGCCAAGCACTGTCATCAGCCTTTGCCATGAGGCACACTGGAGCTGCAAGCTTCATCTTCAGCAAGTATAGACGATTCTTGACACGAGGTGCTCGAGCCAACAGTGAGCGTTCAGTGTCAAACACATCACAGTAACCATCCTCAATGACAATTTTGCAACCCCCTTCCTCTAGCTGTCCTAGACTAATAATACTGCTTTTCAATTTCGAAATGTAGTATACTTCGGAAAGTACCTTGTGCCCCTTCTGCTTGGTTTGGAGTAGTACCGATCCGATGCCTTCGATGTTGACGAGCGATCCATCGCCAAACCGCACCGTCCCGGCCACCGACGTATCCAGCGACGTGAGCGACTCGCGTCGCCCCGTCATGTGGTTGCTGGCTCCAGTGTCGAGGACCCACACATCCTTCTCTGCATCATGGTCTTGCTCCCCGTCACCTGGATGCACCTTCTTTTCATTGAGATGCACGACATGGCGTGTCGTGCCCCTCGGTTCCAGCTCGACGTCGCGCACGTGGACGCGCACTGCGTTCACCGTGGCCAGCAGGATCGATGGGTGATCGACATCTGCTTAGGCGTGATGCGCCTCTTCCTTGTGCTCCTTCTTCGGCTTCTTACAGTCCTCGGCCCAATGACTGTAGAGGCCGCAGTTTCTGCAGTGCCCTTTGCGCCTCGGTGTGCCCATGGACGTCAACTTGACGACAGGCTCCTTCTTGTCGCCGCGATCACCGCGTTCTCCATGCCCGCCGCCACCTCCGGTCTTTGGCTTCCAGGACTTCTTCCCAGCTCCCCCAGATGAAGAAGCGGACTCCGGCATGAGGCGATGCCGGTACTTGTCCACCCACTCCTCCGAGAGCAGCAGTTTGCCAGCCTTCTCGGTGACGTCCCCGAGCCCGAGGCAATCTTCTGCCATCTTGAGCCGCCCGACCAGTTCCTCAATGGTCAGGGTCTTGAGATCGAGTAGAGTCTCGATCGAAATTGCGATCTGCGCGTAACGTTGGGGTAGAACGCGCAGCATCTTCTTCACAACTCGGGCGTCGTCGATGCTCTCGCCGGATGTGCGCAGGTCCGCCGCCAGTGCACCGATGCGGAGGGCGAACTCGTCCACCGTCTCAGAATCCTTGAACTTTATGTTCTCGAATTCCTTCAACAGGCGTTGAGCATTGGCCTCCTTCATGCGATCAGCGCCGACCCTCATGCTCTTCACCGCCTCCCACACCTCCTTGACAGTTTTCTTTGCGTCGAGCAGCTGCCACATCTCCTGCGGCACGAAACGCAGGATGCCGGCCATGGCCTGCCGGTCCCACGATCTCTTCACACCTTCGCCGCCAGGATCAATGGTGTCCCAGATCTCAAGGGTCTCGAAGTTGCATTGAAGCAACATCGCCCACTCTGCATAATTCAAGCGGGTGAGCATCGGCCACATGAGCGAGCTCTCACGAACCCGCTCTCCCGTGCCGCCGGACGTTCCCGTGTCGCTCATCTCCTCTGCTGCCGGGCTCCTCCGAGGGATGACGAATTTGTTCCGGGCTGGCTCGCGCGGTGGGCTCACCGAGCCACTATAGAACATGCAATGCTCCGATACCAAATGTTGGCGCCATGTGACGGAATGGCTGTCACGACGGCGATCGGCAACGCCGGCTAGCTCTCAGTTCTCTCAGAATGCTCAGGCACACACATAGAACGCAAAAGTGAGAGTGTTTCCGCCGCACAATGTCGCAGCGCTTTTCGGATCGTTCTTGCTTTTTATTCATTCGGTGGTTACAGGACTCTGTGGTCCACGATCTCCCCGCCACGCCCGCGCACGCTGCGTCGTGCCCGCCTAAAGCGCGGGTACGTTTTTACATACGTGCGTGGCGGTCAGCTATTCCACCGCACCGTGAACGCAGCACGGCTCTGGTGTTTACACCGAAGTTCATGCAGCTACTAAACTTAGGAGTTCAACTAGAGGATGAAAAACAAACATGCCAATGCATCTAAACTTAGTTACATCATGCTCATGATTGTGCACGGGATTATATTCAACACTGGCAACACCTTATGGGATTTCACATCCCTGCAGATGCAATTCTGGTGTGACAACAAGACGGTCACCTTCACCAGCATCTCACACCATCAAGCAGCGCACCACCACCTCGCCTTACCAGCACCATCACTGGCACCAGTGCCGCCACCAGCAGCAACCCCATGGACAATGACCTCCGCATCGATCTCGCGAGCACCACCTGCGGTGCCGACCCCATGGGGCACATGGGTAGCGCCACCAGCAGCAACAGCATGGGTGGCAACACTGCGCCAACATGGGCGCCAACACCAGAGGCCGCCGCATGGATAGCAGCGCCTACGCCGGCCGCTTGGGTGGTAGCAGCGCCATGGCTCCCCTCTTCGACGCCAACAACAACGACACCGGGACTGGCTACTCGGCAGTGGTAGTCCTCTCCACCACCACCAGCACCGGCACACAACCAACTCAGCCAAGCAACACGACCTCAGCAACAACTTACCCGCATCAACACAGAGCCACCGGTCTTCACCACTCTTCATCAAAACTTCGCGGCACCGCCACCTCCATCATCAACAAGCAGGCGGCCCAAGCATGGTCGCTAGACGCCAGCTACATCTTCTTTGATGAGCGCCTCTACATACCAGCCACTTCACCACTACTTCCGGCCCTCATCGACACACTCATCAGCGGCAGCCCACCTAGCGGTGGGATTTCATAGCCTCCCAACGTCAGCAACACAGGCATATACCATACCATCAAGCATCCTTCTCACTCGCCCGTGGAAGAGGCACACCCATTGACTGCAGCAGTCACCTTCTTTGACAACATGGGGTGTCGCTGCATGACCGTCAATGCCAACACCTGCCTGCACTCCATCTCGCCAAATGAACTCAATGGCGTCGACTTCATGTTCAGTGAGATGTTGTACTTGACAAGTTCACCAACAAATCATGTACCTTCCACCATCTACCACAAGATTCCCAACTACATCATGCCCAAGGCGACCAACAAAGTAAAAGGATGTGAGGGCCCCCACTCAACAGGGAGCACGTCCACTTCGACGCCAACATCTCCAGGACGACACTCGTATGAGCCCGGCAACAGCTGCACCCAGAGGCAGCCATAGACGCCGCTCACTACTGGCTCCATGGCTATATCGGCACCCTCCGATACTGCTTCGAGTTCAACGTCAATAACGACCACCACAACCTCGCAACCACAGCAGTTCTCCACGGCGACCTATGCATCCATATTGAGAGAGTCAAGAGATTAGCGCCACCACCAAAAGGCCTCGATGACTAGCTAATGATTCGGCTCGAGGATGGCCGAGTGGAGAAGACTGGATATGTCATGTTCCTAAGGGACGCGCCCCCAGAGCGGGCCAAATGTGCTGGCGGGAGCCCGCAACCCGGCGGCAACTGAGGCTACAGGGCGCACGCGCCGCCAGGAGGAGGCGTGGCAAGGGGGGCTGCGCCACCTCCACCTCCACCTCCCCATTATCCCAAGATTTAGGTAGTTTAGGAAAATAAAGATATTTGGATGAAAAAATATAGATAATTGTTTAGGAAAATAGAGTCAAGATTTGTTAGGAAAGGATATAGTTTGTTTTGGGAAAGGTGAATCCTAACCTATAAGGACTCTCCGCTAGATTGTTTGGTGTGCAAGTCCTCTAGGGACTATAAATATAGGAACAACGTAACTATTCCAATGAAGAAGGAAATAGAGCTTGCTCTTAAAACAAATCTCCTCTCGCTCTCTTGCTCCCAGCGCCATCTCCCCTGCCCCCAGCACACCGTGGCGCACGCCGCCACCCTCGCCCATGCCACTGCCCTAGCGCCACCGCCACACACCGCTGCCGCCATCCCCTAGCCGGCCTTGAAGGGACCGTGACACCAAAGAGGGTGGTGAATTAGGCAACTTAAAAATTTACTTCTAACTATGGCCTCTAATTTTCACCTTAGCAAAACCTTAGCAATTAAATAAACTATCTAAATGTGCAACTATGGTTTTGCTAGTGTGTTGCTATCTCTACCACAAAAGAGTTATGCAATCTAGTTCCAATCCTATCAACTAGCTTATCAACTAAGCTAGGAAAGGTAAAGCACACAGCCAAGATTGCAATACAAATGCGGAAGCTAAAGATGAGGTAAAGATGCAAACTCCCGTCGACTAAGCTCTGTTTTCCGCGCTCACATCCGAACCACCCACTTCAGATCCACTACCAACGCTACTCAGATGACTCGCCCCCGCCTCTTCCACATCGGCCCTGCGCCCATCTCTTCCAGGTCGCCCGGAAGACCCGCCCCTGCCTCTTCCACAATAGCACCGCGCGGCCTGTGCCTCCTCCCCACACCGCTGGCGGCGGCCTATGCCTCCTCCACACGTTGGTGGCCACGGCTTGGCCGTGCCCGCCCTCATGGACACTAACACCGGCGGTCTGCACTTGCAACATGAAACACTCGATTGAAACATACATTTGAAACAAATGAAATATTTGGGAGATACGCTTGCAACATGTGTGTGAAACATATACAACATCCAGATAAAACAACTGCAACATGAAAAACGCTTACTACAATATAAGACTAAAACACTAAAACATTTGGAACATACTGTTGCAACACATGTGAGAAAATATATGCAACATTCAGATAAAACACTACTACAGAAAAAATTGACCGAGGCGGACAAAAGTGGTTAACCGAAGCGAGCACCGCAACCGCCTCGGTCGAAAGGTCACGATAAATGGATCTTTCCCGAGGCGGTTGAAATGCCCACCTCGTTTAATCAATAAAAAAATAATAAAAAAGAAAAATCCAAGGACAGGCCCGCCGAGCCCATCCACGGGCCCACTGAGCCCATCCACGCACCGCCGCCGCTGCCGCCGTAGCATGCCGGATCCGGCCTTCCCACTGCAGGATTTGACCTCCCAGCACTGGAGTTGATGAAGAGGTGGAGGAGCACCGCCGCCGCCGCCTCGCACGCTCCCGGATTCGGCGGCGAGGACCAGGAGGAGCCCGGATCCGGCCTTCCCACCACTGGATCCGGTCTCCCCACCCGCGTCGCCTGAGAGAGAGAGGAAGGGGAGAGGGCCTCCTCGCCGGAGGGAAGGAGGGGCGCCGCCGTAGGAGGAGGGGGTCATGCGGCCACACCGTAGGAGGAGGAGCAGGAGGCCGCGCGCACCCCACCGGAGGAGGAGGAGGCAGCCATGCGTGCCCCGCCGGAGGAGGAGGCAGCCGCGCGCCCCGCCGGAGGAGGAAGAGGTCGATGTGCCTGAGGGAGAGGAGAGATGCCCGAGGAGGAGCGCGGTTGCGTCGTAGAGAGAATGAGGGGAGGAGCGCAGGGGAGAGTGCAGTTGACGGGAGGGGTGAGGGAGGGTGTGTCGTGCGGCTGAGGGGAGGGGTGAGGGAGATAGTTAGGGTTTCTGAAGATTTCGTTTATATACTAGAGTGGGCTAGCGCGGGCTAGCAGGCTGGGCCTGATTTACCAAGGTGGTAGTGTTACAATGCCCGCCTCAGTAAATGATTAACCGAGGCGGTTGCCTTAGGATGACCGCCTCGGTTAATCTATATTAACTGAGACGGGCACGTTAGGTTGCCCATCTTGGTTAATGTTTAACCGAGGCGGTTGCTGGGCAGGCTTCCTGCCACCGAATAATGGAGGCGGGCAACCAGCCCGCCCGCCTCCGAGCCCCAAAGTGAAACGAAAACAACTGCCCAATACGTTTGGAAACAAATGAAATATTTTAAACAAAAGCTTGCAACATGCTTCTGAAACACTTGCAACATGTGCAACATCCCTCGATCTACTTTTGCAACATCTATAAGAAACAACTGCAACATACATTCGAAATGACTAAAACACCTGAAACATACATTTGCTATATAGGGAAGCGGAAGCCTGGGCTAGTCGATTCCAACCGTCGGGGTCGGAGCCTATGGCGAGCGGCGGCGCATGAGCACCACTACCACCAGTATCGGTCTTGGCTCGGTGGCAACGGTGGGGGATGGTGGGCGAGGAGCGCCATGGCCGCTGGGGTGGCGGGAGCTCGGTCGCCGGAGCGAGAGAGGGAGTCATGCCGCGGTGGAGGAGAGTTGCCCACTCCCCTACAACACCGCCGCGCCACCTATATGAATTTCACCGGAGGGGAGTGGAACTCGCTCCTGCTCCATTGATCTCACTGGGGTGGGGGAGAGGGCCGCCGGATATGTAGGCGTTGGGGGCTCCTAATAGGCGCATCCGCCCTTCTAGAGATCTTAATGGTAGCATTACCAGAAACAATATTACCAATGAAATAGTCGCAACTCTTGCATTATGAGTTCTACAAAACAGAGGTGCATCATTGAGAACCACAAGTTCACGGAAAATTCAGCTCTGCCTGTAATTTGTTCAAATAAAGTAAATCGGTCAATAGACAAAATGACGGTAAGTTCATTATACTGGGCGCTTGCTCCCTTGCATTTCACAATTAGAGGACAAGAGACGCATAAAAATTCATGTGCTGTCATGCCATTCATCTCACAATACCAAATCCACTCGACATACACACAAATTTCAGCGGCAGGAAAGGCACTTTCCATAATTCTTATGTTGGCACCGATCCAATTCATCTCCAGTCAACTATGAAAAAATTTCTGTACCATACTGTCAACAACAGGAGGAAGATTCTTATTTCATATCCCTTCATTTCGCATGTACAGGGTACACAAAGACCTATAGCCAGAGTCCAAGGACCATGGCCGCAACAAAGTTAACTTAGGGAAGGAAGAAAGGGAGGTTGGAGGAGGGCAATGGCGCCATTTTAATTTAAATCTTAACTCTGGAACCTCAAACAGCTGGTAAACAACTCGACTCAGGTACACAGTTTTAATTACACCAGGCGGAGGGGATGACAGCCGGCCAGCCACAGCTACTGAGTGGGGAGGAGGAAAAACCCGACTGGATTTGGGGCCGGCCAAGTCGCGCAGACGCACATGCCATGGGGGTGTACTATGGCGGCTGTACAGTATGGCGCAACTGTGATCCTTTTGATTTCATGGCATGGTTGTGATCCTTCGGATTCTATGCTCTCGCCATCACATGAAGTAGCTCAGTGCTTTCTTCTTCCTTGACCCACCTTCACCATACAGGTCATTCCATTGAAGAAGCTCGTTCATGTTTGCTGAATCAGACGAAACGCTCGCACAAACCTGCAGTGAATAAAAAGAGGTTAGGATGCTGCTCTAGATACAAGAATGTCGGTCGTAGTAGGTTGCTGCTCTAGAAACAAGAATGTAGGTTGTAGAAGGCCAGAAGGAGATATCAAATGGAGGCAAATTTGGTGTTCACACCTGCTCATGGGCAGATTTGAAGTCATCTATGCTAAGAGGACGGATGTCCTCGCTTCCATACAATGCAGGCTCTGCCCTACCTTCTGTTTTAGCCAAATTCTTCTCCTGCACACCATGCAATTCATGATTCAACAGTAAAATGCATAATTCACACATCACTGCTCCCTGCTGCAAAGGATAATCGTTCTGCCAAGTGCAAACAGAGCAACCAAAAGCAGAGACAACATTGTGTACCTTCTTTTCCTTCTCCAGAATTTCTCGAATGGGATAATGCGCTGCGGTCACACACAGATTCTGAAAGCACAAACTCAGTGAAAACCATGCAAAGGGTTTCTAGCAATTGCATGCATAAAAAGCAAACATACCTTAAGGTCGCTTCCTGAATAACCATCAGTCATATTGGCAAGTGAGTCCAGATCAACATCCGATCCCAGCTCTTCTTTTGCCAAAATTACTTTTAGAATTTTCTCTCTATTTGATGCATCGGGTAAGTTTACCATTAACCTGAAACAATTGAGTAAAATGGTGATAAATATGGAACCAACAGCAATTTGATAATCCCACCCAGGCAAACAAAACTATTGCTACCCAACAGCAACAATTAGATAATCAAGGCCCACTGAACAAAACTACAGTTACCCAACTGGGTAATCCCGCCCCATTGAATGGAACAATATTCACCTGCGGGGGAACCTCCTAATCACAGCCTCGTCCAGATCAAACGGTCTATTTGTAGCACCAAGAACAAGCACACGCTCCTTATCTTTAGTGCGCAACCCATCCCAATTTACCATAAATTCATTCTTCATCTTGCGCATCGCTTCATGCTCCCCTGGATTTTCTCTCCTTCCTAGCATACTATCGACCTGCAGAAAGTCAAAACAGTTGGTATACACTGTACCGATAGTGGTTTACTAACGTAAACTTGTGCGCTTGCATACCTCATCAATAAATATAACACTGGGGGCTATTTTACTTGCTAGTGAGAAAACAGCCTTTACATACTTCTCTCCTTCACCAAACCACTGAAAGTAAATGAACCACTGGTTAGCCTTGAGACACTAGTGAACCTCATTAGTTGCCCATTAGGTGAAATAATACCTTCGATGTAATGCTCGACATTGATATATTGATGAAATTAGCACCTGCTTCAGTTGCTACTGCTTTGGCAAGCATAGTTTTCCCGGTGCCAGGAGGTCCGAAAAGCAATATCCCCTTGCAAGGCTGCAAAGAATGAATTGAGGAGGCAGTTATAAGATCATGACCATAGTAAATCAAGATAATCTACAAATGAAGTTTTAAAACTCCAAAATATCTAAGATTAACTAATATACTAAGTAATAACACATTATTAAATACAGTATATAAATAAAGAGGTAAGGAATCACTGGAAGCCAAGAGTTCATGTAAAGAGTCAGCTCGTGACATTTCCACCAGGCTAGACACCAACTAATCCATAAGCCTCAATCTTAGTCTCCCCAAGTATTTTCCCGCTCTTTAGAAAGATGAAAAAACTTATAGAAACAATACTGCCAAATTAACTAGAGGACTAGTGTATTCAGATAACTCTGGAAGACCAAAGAAAACTAATGCTCCTTGGAGATTTTATGGCATTCATGCAAATTATTTCACAAATATTCAAGCAATACTATGAAATGGCAAAAAGGCATGACTGTATCTTAGCTCAGTTCAAAGCAAAATGTATTAAAAATGGTTCTTAGATCGTGGATTCAATGCTTGAAAAAATATCAACCACATGGGCTACCCTACAGTTGGAAAGAACACTCTGACACCCCATGTAAGCGATTTCAAGCATAATTAGGCATTATGATGCTACCTTTGTTAACTGCCCTTTGCAGAACAATTCAGGTCTTTGTAAAGGGAGCATCACCAACTCCTTCAACGTGTCCTTTACATTCTCCAAGGCTCCAATATCATCAAAGGTAACTCCAATGTCATTAGGTGGTATAACATCCACCAAAAGCCTTTTCTCAAACTCATTCTCTGTGACAACATCCTGAGAAAAAGGATTTATAAGTATAGTGTTCAGCAACTAAGTTGAGGAATCACCAGAAAGCATGGCAATAAGTGGGAGAGTGTACCTTCAGTGATTTTTTGGAGCTCTTGTTATCACTTTGCATGCTTTGCAGCATGTTGAGCCCATGCTTAAGGCTGTCAAGTAAATGATTCAAAAATCCACTGAGAATTGATTTGAAAGGATACATAGGACAAATAGTTTTCAATAAGAAAAAACTTTTTTACCTTTCACTTGTGAGTACAAGTTTAGCATCCTTGGAGTTGGACGTTTCAATTTTATTGTGCTTAAGGTGATAACTCACTGCGTACCCAACAATCTTGTCCACATCTAAGAAAGGTAGGAGGAGCAAAGTTTAAATTGAAATTCTTTAGATGAAATGTGAATAAACCAAAACAAAAGTACTTACTTTCATTACTCAGTGATTGGTCTTTGATGAATAATTCTTCAAGATCATTGCATTCAATTCCATTGCGGCTCAGAAACTGCATTACAGAGAAAGTGAAGAATCATATAATGGTCTGATTCATAAGTAACCACAGAAAGTAGAAGCTTAAAGTAACCATGAAAGGCCCAATGCCAGACATTTTGGTTAAATGGCTACATCAAAAAGGTACTTCTATGAGGATATTTGATGCTTTCAACCATATTAACAGAAAAAGCATATATAGACAAAATAATTGCATAATCATATATATGGTGAAAATATGCATTCATACAGAAACAGGCTACAAAGTATCAAACAGAAGAAATACTATCAAACACATGTAAATGGTCATTTGAGAATAATGCACCCATGACAGGCATCACAGGTCCTTCAGTTTAAAGATAGATACAGTTGACAGTGGGAAATATTAAGTACCAAGGGACAAGTATAATGTTGACTCCTATTCTGCAGCTTACCGTGCGAATACTACCAATATTTGATTTGGCTTTAAGTGTTTCAACATCACGATCCAACTGCTGCTTCCAATCTGTAAGTAGAGCTTCATCCTGCAAATTTAATTCTTCAGATCAGAAAATATATTTAATAACAAATAAATGAGTGTGGCAAGAGATATAACCACCTGCGGAAGCTGGATCGAAATTTTGTTTGGGAAAAGTTTATTTAGATGTTTCATTGCCTTTGGACTTTCCTTGCTTCTTTCATGCAACCTGCTACCAAAGCTATCCTGCATTTTTAATAAAAAACCATATTAAATTAAAACAATGCAAATCAGGGAGATAAAATCAATATCATGGTTCATCAGACTACCAAATTTAGCCATGTATGTACATATAAAAAGCTTCAAGAAGAATAAAGAGTAAGTCAACGAAAATTTACCGGGAAAAGGTCAAAAAGTGTCTGGCTGCTACTGGCAAACTTTGTGAAAAGAAAACCTCCAGGATGCGCCTGCAAGAAAGATCACTTCACCATCTTAGTAAACTTTTGCTAGAATTGAAGAGAGGTAACTCTGTAACTGATAAAAATTAAAGAAGGGTTAACAGGATATGCCAACAAAGAACCCCTGGTGTGGGAATTGAAAAATCACAGCAATGCAAGGTAGAAAAAATAACTCAGCCTTGTTCATTTACAAAATGAATGCAGAAACCAATATGCCAAAATAGCATCAGAACTTGAAAACCCCACAATCCAAATTTGTCTAGTTTATCAGGAATAATGCATGTACCTTCTCTTTGCGGCTGTCCATCTGGGTGTGGGATCCTATAACAAGAACACCAGATGGAAGCAATTCAAGCTTGCTCCTCAAAGATGAAAGTGACTCTGTAACTCCAGTGAATGATTTCTCTACATCCTTAAGTAACACTATCAGAGGTCCAGCTTTGTTCTCTTCTGAAATGACCTGACAGGAAATGAAAATCATACTATTATACAGGGTGCTAACTTCATATTCAACAGGATTCCTTGTCCTAAAAAGCAACAGTACCTCTATTAACTCGGTCATAGCTAGCCTCTCAACTTCTTCACCACCAGAAAAGTCTGGGCGCAGTAATTCAGCTGTGGAAATAATGCGTCCTCAGCAACAAATAAAGAGTTCAAATAACTGCCAAAGGGAATTTGGAAGTTTGAGCTAACCAGAGCAGAAGAAGCCATGATCTTCCTCACACAAACCGCCAAGATCATTACCATCAGGGATCTGCTTGTCAAATCGGACTCCAATTTTTGAGGATCCATTATCTTCAAAAGCAAGCATCACTCTGCCTCGATAACCATAACTTGGTCCCCTGGAGATCAATCAAACAATTTATAAGAATAAATGTATGTATTGAATGAATATGGTTGCTAGAAAAAAAAATAATGTCATCAGGAGAAAGAATATCTCATTTTCCAGGATTGTAAGTACAAAAGCAAGCTCATAACTGGGTTCCCTATGAGAAGTCTCATATTCCAGTTATTCCTCTTCCTGTTTAAGAGGTCTACTGAGTACAGACACGAATTCCATGGGAAAAATGTTCCATCCAACCATAGTAAACTATAGTTTGTAAAGATTATCTGACGGATGGACACCAAATAAAATGCTTCTTTCACAAATGATGAAGTGTCAGGTGCCCAAGCATAATTGGTGGACATGTTACCCTAAACGGTGAACAGTCGGTCACTTGTCATTTAAACTAGAAAAAAACGGCTGTTAAACGGGCAAAACAACCATCTTAAGGAGTGGAATATCTCCAAGGATTTAGCTATGGATAAGAGCGCTTGGAGAGTGGCAATCAACGTGCCTGAACCGTGACCTCTTTTTGTCTTGTGCCCTTTATGTCCCTTTATGTGTCTCTCTGTTTCTCGTCTCTTTTGGGTTTCATCTCTAGCCTACCCCAACTTGCTTGGGACAAAAGGCTATGTTGTTGTTGTTGTTGTTGTTGTGGTGTACCACCATATATCTTTTAAACGGTTTGTAAACGGGCTAAACAATCGTTTGGGCGAACAGTATTTCACAAATTCAATCTTAGTCCGCCAATATATGGGCGGCCCAAGCAACAGGTGGTCCCGCTTGGATTGGCTTTTTGCCGAGTTCAGCTTGATAAAAGGAAAAGTTATAATGGGATGCGGGAAAACCCACCTCCAACTTGTAACACCAAGATTGAATCCAGAGGACAAGATAAGATTTTGTGCAAATGTTAATTGATATCAGTTTGTAGCGCAATAGTTCATACCACAAAGACTATATAAGACCATAAAATATCTCTCGGCAGAACTCATACCAATAGAATGACAAAAGTCATTAAATATCCATTTTATACAAAATTTAAGGCACAGATTATCTGTCCCTGAAACTCTAATAACACTAATGATAAACTTCCTTGCAGTACTAAAGCATGCATTGCCTACTGGAACAAAATTCCGATGATAATAATGTAGAAGCCTAAGGAACAAGCATTGGACACATCTGAAGACAGGAATAATATTTGCAATCAATGTACCTTTGTGACAAAGACGCTGGCTGAGCTGGACCCACATAACGCACCCTATCACCTACAGAAGATGTGGAGGCAAAATCATGTTTTGAGAAAAATATAACTCAATACATTAAGTAATAAAGAATAGCTAACAAACCTTCTCTGAAAGTATAGCTCTTCGATGTAGCTGTTGACGATTCCTGTTTCGGTAGAGATGCAGAATGCAGAGTGGATGTTCCCACAATATCAGCATTCACACTGGAAGTTGGTGCAGCTGGCCTCCTGAAGTGAACAGTGTCTGCCAACGAAGAACGATGCTTCTGATATATTGCAAACTTCTCGGCAGTTGCCTTATCCCCTGATTTATCAGCCTTCCCAACATCTTTCTGGGATTCTGGATCCTTGGAAGGTGCCTACGTGGATTTCTTGTTCAGAATAGGAAAATGGTAATGGAACATGCAATGATTCAAGGTTTCTTAGCTTCTAAATGTGCTTACCCCAGGCAGCAAAAGTGAATCAACGACAAGGAGTCTAGCACCAAAATGTTTGGCAAGTGCCTTTACCAATGTTTCCTGATAAATCTCGGAACCTAAATGCATCACCACAGAAAAATCAGAGGAATACAAGAGCACAAGCACTGGGATAATTATCAAACAAGTATGGTGACTAGCGTTATTCAAGAAAAGTATGTCAACTGCCATAACTCAAGACCTAGTGACTACAGTTTAAATCAATGGGAAAAGGTAAACAACAAAGGAAGTACAGGTCTCCAAACAGAGGCAAAGTACCTGCTGGACCAGATAACAAAATTCGCTGATTTATTGATGAAATCTCAGCAAATTGCTTGATGAATTCCTTCTTTTCCAAGTGTATGAATGCACATGATAAGAGCACATTCTTTGTATTCTCACTGCATGAGATGAGAACCAATAAATACAAAGATATGGACATGTGACGACTAAAAAGAAATAGCATGCTGCATCCCAAGGTTGGTCTGCACACAGCCCTTACATGGCTTTAAGAAAAACTCAACCAACCAATTTCTATAATCTAAGAACTAAGGATACACCATTGTTGGCAACCTCAAAACTAACCAAAGAAGAATAGACAAGTTGCCTCAGATTTTTATAATGTAGCTTATAAATAACAGATGCATATGCAAAACTTCAAATAGACAGCATGATAAGAATCTTGCATAAACAGAATAATGTCAAAGCAGCAAAGGAACATAAATCCAAAGCATATCACCTGAGATAATAAGGAAAATTCTCAAAGGTAACATCAATATCACTTGGATTAATAATTCCTTGTTTCATCCCATCCTTAAAGGCTTGACATCTACTTGGAGGCACACTGGTTGAAGCGTTAAGATCCCTGATGAGATCCCTCTGATCTTCAAGAGCTTTAAAAAGATCACCAGTCAAATCGAACTCGGATATAGTTGATCCTGTAATCATCCTCAGAACTGGCCTTATCTTATAGGTTGCAATCTTACCGATTTCCGCACCAAGATGAGTATCAGGCCCAAAGCCATTTTGTTGACAGGTATCGTTCGCAGCATCATCAGGAGATATGGGGGCTGCAGCGACATCCATTGGAGAGTCTTCAATGTTAGAATTTACCTCATTAGCATTTTCCCCATTCTCAAATTCCTTATCAGGGCTCACAGCACGCCCTTTTGATTTATCAGAAGCAGATGATGCCATTGGCCGCACTACTCTTTGGCTGTTCTCTCCAGCTGCCGCGGGAGGTACTGCTGCTACATCCTTCGGCTGATTAGATGTAGATGCCAACATCTCTGTACCAGCAACAGCTGAAGTGTCTCCTGCTCTCTTATCTGTACGGATGCGCTTTATGCTAGCAACAGGAGGTTCTAGAAGGCTAACAGCAGATGATGGCACCGTTTTAGGAACTTTGTCATTCAAAGGATGCTGAAAAATCTATAAGTCGGTAAAGGAAAAACAGGCAACATATATGACATTTCTCCATTCTCAAAGTGCATACTGCAGTCATGAAGAAAGAGATGTAACTGAAGAAAAAAATGTATGACTGAATGAACCAGAAATGATAAAAGGATACATAAGCATGCTTTCCGCATGAACTGAATATGACTTCATCCCCTCCTGTAAGGGGAACTTTTGTGCCTGGACTTAAGGGCCTTCCATTTAATTGGACCATACCCTTCTTCCCTAGAACTTCTAACTCACATGGACCTCCTTGCTGAAAATTAAACATCAAAGCCAATAAAATACTTGCAGACTAACACTTGAGAATGTTCATGCACTCCACAGAATGAATATGAACCATAAAAACAAGAACATACCTCAAGGCGCCGCAGCTTGCAAAGCACTTTGCTAACAGGTTGGTCTTTCAGCCACAAATTACAGCTTTTGCTTTGACCAACAGAAAACTGAGCCACACTGATGGGATGGTGAGGAGTCTGTAGTATAAATATGTATTCTATCAGTATTTACAAACAGAATGTTTTATGCATTGTTCTACATCATTATGAACTGAAATTATAAACGTCTATAGACAAACATATATGCTAACAAAAACAACCAACAAAGATTGACCTACAGGCTACTTTGAATGTGAGGCCTTGACCAACTACTAAATAGTTAAAGTAGCACCAATAGATCCAGTTGCGATTGCAAAGGAATTCAAAAGATGCATCCCGTCAAGTAGATACTGATTTCTAAAAGTTCAGGATATCAACATTACAGAAAGACACATCAACAAAGAAAAACAACAATGACTTCAAACAGATCGGATTTAGCCTACTAGGTAACCTTAAATATACATGTCTACAATACATGTGACTATTTATTAACTGATGACAAAACATTGAACATATGAACGTGTAGTGAAAACAGGTCACGGCTATGTTGGACAAGTTCCCTACAAGCTACAGAACAGAAAAAAGAAATATCAATGTATCCCAAATCAGATGCCCGTTAAACAGCTAAAATTAGGCCCTAAATGGAGCTAAGCATCAAATCAGGCAATCTGGTACCGTGAATTGCAAATTCCTGCAATCAAAAGCCTAGGCATAACAAATACTACCAGGAATTAGTATTGCTTGGCCCCTGTTTCTAATGAGAATATGCTGACTGAAAGAGCACAAGTAAACAGTATATACGGAAGTTAATATGCCCAACCTAGTAAGCAGACTGTTACCCCCTTTCCCTCCCAAAAGCACCTTTTAGAACGCTGCCTAGCTGTACTCAGAACCAAGCTCTAAACAGCAAGACTAGTAATATTCCGTGCTAAATAATCTAGCCAAACAGCAAGATGCTATCCGAAGACCAAAATTTCACCCATAACGTCTTAAAAATTGAATCTTTACAAAGCCCACCATAAAAATTGCCATCTTTAACTTCGATTCCTACAGCATATACACCAAGATTATCCAATAATCGGCTGCTGGCGGGTTGCCGTCAGGTCACCACACCTGTGAGCACTGCGAGAGCAGCTTCGCCCATGGCGCTGCCGGTTGCTGTTGCTCCGGCTCCTTCCTCCTCTTCGAACTCTCGGCCGCGGCGGAAGAAGGCTTATCCGCTCCTTGATCTGCACCAACGCGTCAAAACCCCAATGAACTCGATTCCAAACCCGCCCCCACCAAACCCTAGGATCCCGAAACGCCCGAAAGCCGCCCACCTTTCTGTGCCGCCGCCGCCGCGTCCTCGGCCGAGCCGGTGCTCCTCGCGGGTGCCGCTCCCGCCACGGAATCCTCCTCGGCCCTCCCGGGCGCGGACGCCGTCGGTGACCCCGGGGACTCCACCTGGTCAGGGGCAAGGTTCAGATCGGTTGCCGACAGGTCAAATCGGGAGGCGGCGACGCGAGATTCTTCGATCCGCGGGGGGCGGCGCTCTCACCTTGGGCCGCTTCGGGGGAGGTGCGGACGAAGAGGACGGCGACGGGGACGGGCGCTTCCCGGCGGCCGCGGCGGCGGAGCTCCGGCGAGTCTCCACCATGGCGTGTGCCGGAGGCGAGGGTTTCCTCTCGTCTCGTTTCCCCTTCCGCTTCTTTTCCACCCCTCGAGCGAGAGGAGTTCTTTCGGCTTTTGGGGTTTTTTTTTTTCCTCCGGAAATGGTTTTGTTAAGCTTTTTTTGGTGTCAACGAGAGGAGGGGAGAGGAGGGGCCTCTTATAAGATTTTTCAGATTTCTTTTTCTTCGTGATGCCGTGGTGATATATGAGACTGTGCGGTTGTTACTATAATATAATTTATTGTTTATTATTATAGAATAAATAACTAGGATGCATATTTTGTTACTCCCTTCGTCAAAATTACAAGATGTTTTGACTTCTCTAAATTCGTAAATTTTGTTACGTGCTTGGATATACAATATGTCTAGATACATAATAAAAATAATGTATCTAGATGATTTAAAACGGAAGGAGTACATAAGTTTGCGTATGAATTAGATAGCTTTGTGATTAAGCCTCCTAGTTAAGATGTGATCGTATCTTTGGGATTTTAGAAATGTCTTCCATTAAATTTTAATTTTTTAATTGAATCCAACCATCACGAATCTATCTCTAGGCTTTTCAAAATCACATATCCTTTTGATTTCAATTTTTAATTAGATACAGCTGTAAAAAGGTATCTACACTGAACCAGTCGCCAAAGTGTTGTATTGCACATATTGGTAACCAATAGACCTTGCCTACCAAATGCATGATCTCCATGTGGCACTTACTTATCAAACAACGAATGTTTAACACGGCGTTAACCAGTAGAGTGAAAATCATGCACCACCTAGCAATAGAATGATGATCTCCACACGACACTTTTCAATAGACAGCTAGATCTTACTAATCGAACAAACTCTACATGTCACTCGCCAGCAAGATAAATCATTGCATGACACCTAACAATACAAGAATATCTACGCATCAGCCACCTAGGATAGTGAATGACAGATCGATCTCCAAGCAACACTTCCTATAAGACAACTTGTATAACATGTAGAGACAAAATGATCCTCGCATGAGATCTGCAGGCAGAACAAAACTACATACGTCACTTGCCAATGGATTGATGTATGCATGACACTTGCCAATAGAATGACCTCCAAGTATGTAGTACGTACTAATAGAAAGATCTTTAAGATTTTTCAAATTTCTTTTTCCTGCTGCCGAGGTGATATGTGATTTGTACCGTTGTTACTGTAATTTGTTATTATGAATATATAATATATAACTAGGACACATATTTAGTTACTCCCTCCGTTCTAAATTACAAGACGTTTGGTTTTTCTACATTCGTAGATTTTGCTATGTACTTAGCTATACAATATGTCTAGATACATAGTAAAAATAATGTATCTAGAGGATTTGGAACAGATGGGCATAAGTTTGCGCATAAATTTGAATAGCTTCGTGATTAAGCCCCATAGTTAAGATATGATCATATCTTTTGGATTTTAGAAACGTCTTCCATTAGATTTTAGTTTTTTAATTGAATATAGCTGTCACAAATCTATCTCTAAGCTTTTCAAAATCACCTATCCTTTGATTTCAATTTTTAATTGGATACAGCTGTAAAAGGTATCTACAATGAACCAACCTTCAAAGTATTGTATTGCATATATTGGTAATCGATAGATCTCTAGCCATGCGTGCCTGCCAAATGCATGATCTCCATGTGGCACTTATCAAACCATGAATGTTTAACATTGCGCTAACCAGTGAAGTGAGATCCATGCACCACCTCCCAGTAGAATGATGATCTCCACACGGCACTTGTCAATAGACATTTAGATCTTACTAATCAAACGAACTCTATGTCACTCGACAGCAGGATAAATCATTGCATAACGCTTAACAATACAAGAATATCTACGCATCCAATCATCTAGGGCAGTGAATGACAGATCGATCTCCAAGTAACACTTACTGTAAGACAACCTGTATAGCATGTAGAGACAAAATAATCCTCACATGAGATCCACATACAGAACAAAACTACATAAGTCACTTGCCAATGGATTGATCTATACATGGCACTTGCCAATAGAACGACCTCCAAGTGGCACCTGCTGACAAACAAACTTTATGTAGTACGTGTTAATGGAAAGATCTTTACCTACAGCCAACCAATAGAATCAACTCCTTAAGACACATAACAATGGATGATATCTACTAGATCTTGAGGTAATGAAAGTGCATCTAGACCTCCTAGTAGGTTTTGGTGGTTGAATGGCAGAGTAATTAAAGGACTAATGAGTTTGGTGTGCCTTGGATATGTTTCATTGCAAATAATAGTATCAAACCCTTGTCATTTCTCAAATTGAAGAAAGGGGGAGCAAATAGTAAAGGCAAAAAAGACAAGATTACAATGACTCTTAATTAGACCCAATGGTGGCTTGTTTGCATGAATGAAAAAAGGTTGATGTTCATTGGTATTGCTGATTTGAAGGATGAGTCATTAGTGCATAATTGAAGAGATGGCAATGCAAGAAAATACAAGTGACAAATGAGGCAATATGAAATTCATATGGTTTGGTATCAAAGATATCTTGCTCGCATAAACAAAGGGATTTTGAAAATGCATTGATATTGATCAAGCTAGAAGCAATATGAAAGAGATGATCAAGAGCAACGGGAAACACAAAGAGAGATTGTGAAGGTTGCTTGCTTGGTTATTATCAATCAATAAAAAGAAAGATGAACAAGGACTTAGTAATTCAAAAAAATCAACAAGGAAGCTTGTTTGATAGAAGCAAATATTTAACCAAAAACCATATTATATATAAATATAATACGAGTGATTTCTTATTGTTGATATGAGACAAGATTGACTTGATGATGAAAAAAGTAAGGCGAAGATAGCAAGGAAATGGATTACAGGATTTAAGCTAAGGTGAAGACAATTGATGATTTGGCGATCAAGGTACCATGGCTAAGGTTAGTTCCTGTTTTGATTTGTTCATTCTACTCGATTTACATGGTTATGTGTGTTTGTGGAATTGCTAATTGTAATATAAAGAACCACATCTCTAAGGTTGGTTTCAGCTAGAATTCACTAGGCGTAATTTACAATCGTGTTTATTGTGTGCTTGTTGAATATCCATAAAAGTGTGGGTAATCTGCTTGAATATATGCCAAAGTGTGGATAGTTTGATTATCCATAAAAGTGAGGAAAATCCACTTGAGTATCCATAGAAGTGTGGAAAATATTACTAGTCTGTTACAATTTTGTGCTTGAATTTTCAAAGAACACCTATTCACCCACCTCAAAGTGACATCTTGGGCCCTTTGATATGTTTTTTCGAGATTAGTTGCTCGCTTCCATTCCCTAAAACCATTAAGCAACCTCTTCGAAGTAAGCTTGAGTCTGCAGTTTTTTTGATAGATTCTACTTATCATAAAAAGATGTTTTCTTAGTACAACAAATTCAATATTTTTATAAATACAATAGTAAATAAAACTGTTCAATACACAAAATGTTGATTATTCTATTATCAAAGATGGTCATTCCATTGAAGTAATTTTATAATAAAAATGGGCATGACTCCTTACAAGTTATCTTGGTCCTGCTTACGCACAAGATACTTTTTGCACTCTTGTGTATAGACCCGTCAACCTCCAGATATAACAATTTTATTTATATGATAATTTTGTTTTTATTCTATCGGGATAAATGACATGCATGTTTCCTCTATAACATTCTTATTGAGCTGGAACCTTTTTTCTCTAGGGCTTTTTTCTACTGACGTCAATTTTTTTTGTTACCCTAAAAAGTTTACTACCCATAAAAAGGTAGAGTGACTTAAACATAAGTAAGATCTAAGTCACTTTAAAAGCAGAAAAATGGTTTATGCCTATAACCGAGAAAAAAGAGAAATTTATAGTTTTTTGGTAGATTCAATTTAACATGGAATCTATTTTAGCGGACAAGTCTAAGAAGTACATTTTAGGATATAATTGTTGCAGAGTACTCCTATGTTCCAATCATTTGCACTCACTCCTACAGTGCAACTCACACATGGAGATGGGTGTATGCATAGATCCCCTCATGAAGAGATGATATTACGTACAAGCACTCTCTTTGCAGCTGCACATGTGCATAATAACTGCATATATAATTAAAAATGGCAAGTTTCTACAAGAATACAAATGTCTTGATAGGTGTGAAATAAAAAAACTATCTTGTGGGTGCCTAACAAATATCTGAAGATGCCTTTTCATTCTCGCGGCAGTACCTGAATATGGCAAGGTCAACGATCCTCTCGATTGCACTTGCTTCATCTTCGTTTGTGGTGTGAGCAGTGACACAGCTTTAGACACTGGTTTTTTTGCACACCAGCCCTCCATACGGCACATAGTAGCATAACCACCCTCTAGTGGGTACAAACATATCCAATATATAGATATGGTTACAAGTAGAGATACCTTTTTCAAATCCGTATTCCAATATGGATGGTGTCATCTATCTACGACAAGATATGAATGACGTCGATATTATATGTGTTCTCCCTCCTGTTGTAATATAAAGGATGATCCAACGGGATAAAATGATGTAACATCCTAAATTTTCATTATTTCAAAATAAATAAATATGATTTATTATGTATTTAAGTGTGCATTCAAATGTAGAAAATAATAAATTTTTATGAAATTAAAATTAATCATAAGGTTAGCAACTTGTTGATGCACCCATGCTGCTGCATTTTATTTTATGTGATGAGTGGTTTTATCCAAATGCCAAAAGGAATTGAAAATCATTTGAAAATGTATTTGGAAAAGTCATTTCAGAAAAAGAAAAAGGAAAAATCCTATTTCTTCCTCCCCTCCTTGCTTTTGGCCCGTTGGCCGATTTTCCCCCTTGGCCCAGCTCGGCCTGTTGGCTGTTTCCAGCCGATACAGCCCGCGCGCGCCTTCTTTCCCCCTCCACTTGCTGGGCCGGCCCGAACCAGCCCGGCCAAGCAACCGCTGCCGCCTCCCCGCTCTCCCCCCTTGAGCCGCTGACGCACTGGGCCCAGCCGTCAGCCCCTTCCTCAACCTCCTGCGCTTCTCTCGGTCGAGGCAGCAACCGCCGCTAACCGTGCCCACCTCCGCGCGTCGTGGGAGCGTCCCGAAACGTGCCCGGCTTTCAAAAGGGGGAGCGCGACCCCGTCTCCGCCATTCTCTTCTCCAGTTTCCCCTCGCTCTCACTCGCTAGAGCACCACAGAGAACCGCAGCGGCGACCCACCTCGCTCTCGTCTCCGTTTTTCTGCTCGATGAGCTTCGCCTCGCTTCCCTCTTCCTCCCCATGCCTTCATTTTCCTGAATGGTGGCCTCTAGGGCCGTGTCCGCGAGCTTCGGCGAGCCCCCTCCGCGGCTGGCCATGGCGAGTGCCGCACCGAGCCTTCTCCGGGCGTGAAATGCATCTCATTGAGTTCGCCTTTGTCTCCTCTCTCTCCGGTGTTCTCGGTTCATCGAACCGTGCCCTATAGTGCCCGTTTGGGTGACTCCGGCGAGCCCTCCGCCACTGGCCATGGCGCGCACGCCACGCGGGCCACTCTATGGCCGCGATTTGTTCTGGGGCGAGCTCGTCTTCTTCCCCGCGTCATCCCGGTGGTTCCGGTGGTCGATTTGGTGGCCGTAGGTCCCGTTTTCCCCGCGCCAGCGAGCTCTCCGCCATCAGCAATGGCAGCACCGCCGTGGGCTCGTCTTCTCCGGCAAGCCGCGCCGCCCCTCCTCCCCTCCAACAATCCAAGCTGTCCGATTCTAATCCGGCGGCTCAGAATGATCCATACCCCTTCGCGGGTCCTTTTGTTAAAGAACCCCCAGTTTTCATCTATTTGAACCCGTCGTCCTTGGCGTACTCCCGAAATGCACATTCTTATTTTGAAAACATAGTTTCTTCGGTTTAAATAAAAAATATGTTTTTAGATTAATTACAGAATTACCACTATAGTAAAACGCTTGTAAAATCATCGTTTTAGCTCCGATTTTACCCGTTTAACTTGTGTTAGTTTCATAATTTCGTAATCTACGCATTAGTGCTACTGTTAGACCTGTTAGAAGCTTTTGAATTTCTCGATTAAGTCTAGTTTAATAGCTAGCTTTTGGAACCTTTTATAGCTCATAACTTTTGCGTTGTAGCTCCGTTTTTCGTGCATTTTGCGTCGTTGTGATCGTAGCGAGACGTAGATGATTTTGGTAAACATTTTATATAGTTTTATTTACTATTGGTGTACTGTTCTAATCGTAGTGATGTTTTTGCTTGTATGTTTGTTCTGGAATGCGTGTTGTACTTCGTGTCGATCGAGTTCGGACGGTGAGGAGTACTTCGGGAACCCGGACACGTACGAGGAGCAGCAAGACCAGCAGCAGTTCATGAACCAAGGCAAGTATAGCATGGGCTTACCTTGATGTCCTAATCAATATATAATCTACTCATTATGCATGTGTTTAATTTTGCTCGACTATAAGGACATCCTAGGCATTGATGACTTGTACCTTGATCCCTATGGGTTTTATTGCACATGGGTAGAATGTTAGTGCTCTAACTAAACATGATCTACACTATGACTAATGGAACCAACGGATAAACATGATGATAACAGTGGAACTATAGGGTGAAGGTGCGAATGATGTTGATCATGTTGCCCTAAACCCTTCGTAAGGATTTATCTGTCGGCAAAAGTTGGGATTGACAGTGCAACCGTGAGAGTCACATGACTCTGGCTTTAGCTCAGTAGTAGGATCTTTTCTAGCTTGTTAGAGGTTACCTGAAAGGGCGCAAGAGGGGCTTGCCACTTTGGGTATAGAACTGCCTCTGTTCTAATGTGTATAGCCTGCGGGAATTGTGTCATTGAAAGAGGTTCTCTATATCTGCCTGCCGAGAAAACCTCGCGGCCCTAACTTGTTAGAAGAGGCCTATGGAAGGCATCCTGGAGTTTGGTTCCGGAGCCAGGTCAAACAGCTCCTAAGTCTTGTTTCTTGCTGCTGCTACTTATAATCAGATTAGTGTTGAAAAATGAGAATCCCATCAAAGGCTTTGATTATTGCTGATTTTTCTGACCTCCACTTTAGATCTTAGAACCAGCATATCGATAATCGAGAATTAAAATTAAAACATCCTCACGGCACAGTCATATAATTGAACCGATTATAAGTAGAAACAAACAGGGTCAATGTCTTATCAATTTTCCATATGGAATTAATCCTTTTATTGCACTAGCATTTACTATCGGCCTTGGAGCATATTTGATTTAAGGTTGAGCCAAGCCCGATTAAATCTAACAAAACAACTAGCATATTACCATTGGCACGAGCACCATGCAACAAATTGTACATCGCAACACATGGACATGTTGGCTAGTGTATATAAAAATATTAATATTTATGAGGTGTAGTAAATACAATTAGATTAATCCATGGAATATGTTTTTATAATAAATTTATTTAAAGATACAAATATTAATGGTATCTTATAGGTCTAATTAAATTTGGGATTGTCTCGAAAGTGAGATTTCAATTCTTTTTTTTTATGGACAACTGACAAGAAATTTGTCGAGAAGAAGTAGATAAATGAACAACAAGCGGTGGATGACGACGTGTGGTGGTGTTGGTGGGTTCGTTGCCATTGCATGAACAAGGTGCGGGTTTCGAGGTACGAGAATTTCGAGCAAAAGCTTTGTTCGGCTTTCTGCCATGTCGGCATTGGTGACACCTTTGTGGCCAGACTGCTTGTTGTAGGCCTTGTCATTAGGTGTCCAGACCCCAACAGGATTGCACTTGAAAAACCTAGGTTCTCTGATCGATGGCGGCATCTGCAAATGTCGCTTACCTCATTAGTGGGCATTGCAGTGGAGAACCTCGCCCTATATCCTGTTTGATGTGACTTGCAGGGCGTGCTCTGGTGTACTATTTTTTTAAACTCGATGTATTGTTTCTTTTTGGTGTTTATCTTGATTGACGTCGCTTCATTTCGTGAGATTTCATTTTTTTAAGAATGGAGCAAATATGCGGATGGGCACATAGCCCAGCGGCTAAGACTCCACAGGAGGAGCCGACCGGTGGGGGTTGGAATCCCTGTCCCGTACCAGGCCTCCAAAGAAGGCCACGCCAAGGTGGCGCCGTTCAAAAAAAAGAAAGAAAAGAAAACAATGGAGCAAATATGCGGCAAGCGTATGATAAGTGGCCTAGTTAAGCAGTCCAGTCCCAGGCCCATAGGATTCCTGCTGGCCCTACTAGTCCCTCCAGCTAACATGGGCTAGTACTTGATTCGGTTTGGCCCAACCAGAAACTGAGAACTGAGATTTTCTTCTTAACCTTAGCCCTTTAAGCCCAATCCAGAAATCCGCGAGTGCAGAGTCGCGCCCCACGTGGTAAGCAGAACGTGCCTTTTCTGCTAAGGCCCGGTTTCCAAAATTCCTGAAAAATGCACTATGTAAAAAGAAGATTCTCCATCACATCAAATTTACGATACATGTATGAAGTACTAAGTATAGATGAATTTAAAAACTAATTGCACAGTTTGGTTATACTTTGCGAGACGAGCATTTTGAGCCTAATTAGTCAACAGTTGAACAATTATTACCAAATACAAACGAAATGCTACAGTGAAACTACAGTAAATTTGGCACTCCAAACTTTAAGAACTAAACACAGCCTTAAAAAAAACAGAACGTGCGTTTGTTCGGAAGCTGCAACTGTGCATACCAGCGAGAGTGGATGGCGGCCATGAGGTCCAACAAAGCTTCGCCGGCGCACGGGGCGACAGCCGACAGGCCAGCTCGTGCTTTGGCCGACCGATTCGTCCGTTTGGGATCATTTGGCTGGATTTGTTTGGGAAACGAAAGATTCTTCAGAGCCAAGGGAAATGTGGTTGCGGAGTCAGTCAGACACACAAGAACATAAAAAGTGTGCCGACAGAGATCCTGCTGGGCCCGCACGGACCAGACGCAGAACAGAAGCTTGCACGTGCGAAGCCGGCTCATGCTGCCTTGCATGCGTGGCCAATCTTGGCAATCTAGTCAGGAACGACGAACTTAGCAGAGCATCGTACTACGTGAACGAACAACATAATAGTATCGTTAAACATCTTAAACACAATGAAACTGATTAGGATATTCGAATGCTAATTAGGAGGACTAAACATGAGTTAATAATAAAACTACTTGTAGAAGCCATGGCTAACTGACGAGACAAATCTATTAAACCTAATTGGTCCATCATTAGCACATGCTTACTGTAGCACACCATCGTCTAATCATAGACTAATTAGGCTTAATAGATTCGTCTCGTAAATTAGCCTATATCAGTGCAATTAGTTTTATAATTAATCTACGTTTAAGGCCCTGTTTGGTTTCTGAATCATTCAGTTTAACTCCCATCACATCAATGCTGCGGCAAATGCATGGAGTACTAAATATAGACTAATTGCATGCATGTCAGTACAGATTAGGAGTAATTTACGAGACGAATCTATTAAGCCTAATTAGTCCAAAATTGAAATTTTTTGTCAAATAAGACGAAAATGCTACAGTGTTCGTTAAACTTTAACACCTCTAACCAAACAGGCCCTAAAACTCCTGATTGGTATCAAACATATGATGTGCCAGGGGGCTGAAAAAGTATTTAGGCCTCGAGCAAGAGAGAGAAAAAAGAAGGAGATACCGAGGAAATATGCATGTGGGAAGGAGAGGGGCCGAATGAGGGCTCGAACGAGTGTTTAAAGTTGTTTTTTTATTTTCAAAAAATATTTTTTTGGTAATAAAAATGCAAGCTCCCAAGTTTTTTCCAAGTGCGGCCTATGTAGCGTCACAGCCCAATAAGCAATATCAGCCTGGGTTAGTGGCCTACGAACTCCAGTACTCTCACGTCTCCACTCATTGACTCGTGCACGGCGGCCCCATTCCCAACTCCCAAGCAGCTGCCAGCCCCTCCACCTCCACCCCACCCCCATTGACTCGTGAACGGCAACCCCTCCCTCTCCTGTCTTCTCCAGTGCCGTGCCCCTCAGGGCTCAGGCTATGACCAAAGTGCCAACTCAGCCCCGCCAGATCCCATCAGCGGCACGGAGGAGCGATGGCGGCAGCCGGAACGACGGCAGCGGCGTGGAGGGACGCAGGGGCGGCGCAGTGGCGTGGAGGGCCGAGCAGAAGGCTTCGGTATTTTGGCCCAACCGAACCTGACCCGACCCATCCCTCATTTCTGAATTTATTTAACTGAAATTGAAACTAGTGGACTTGGGGGTCAACCGATCATCTTCTGCGAAGTTTCGATCAACGCGGTTTCCCTGGTGGCTGCCTTTACAATGATTTGTCGGCCTGTTGGGGATCGGGCTAAAACGGATACTATACGAGTGCTCAAACTTCTTCAGCCGGTGGTTTACTCTGCTCTAGCTTGTAAGTTCTCAGCGTTGTTTGCAATATACCGTAGACTGTTCAATTTGTATCCTGTCTGATTGAGGAAAACAATATTTAGGAATCGTAGCTTCATCTCTTCTCTACAAGCATGGCGACCACGTAATAAAGGTAAAAAAGTCGCAAAAGGTTAGAGTTTCATCTCCACACTACTGTTTCTCATCTTGCATCAGCTTTTATCTTGTCCACAGGTGCATAGAGGAGGCACTGAGTACATGATCCATGGCACTATGGAACGGTCTCAGCCAGGCCGCCACCGTCGCACAGCTGGCTGGAGTCGACGCTGGTGACCTCATCACCATGATTGTCCAGGCAGTGCAAACCGTTCGCCGGAACAGGGAGGAGTGCCAACACTTTATGCACCATGTCATGATGATCGGAGATCTCCTACAAATGCTTCAGCAGTCAGAGACGATGCAGCGCCCAGAGATCCGGAGACCGCTGGATGGATTAGAAGACACACTCCGGCAGGCGTGCATGCTAGTCGTGTCCTGCCAACAGAGCAACATCATGTAACGCTTCCTCATGGCAGGAACTCAGGCTCAGAAGTTCCGTGACATCCGAGATAGAATCGATTCATATCTCCGGCTCTACCCTCTGGTCAGCCACATCGACACAAGAGAGTTCATAACTAGACTTTACAGCCGTGCACATCCTTCCCAACCACAGGTATAAATGTTGAAGTAGCTGTATGATAACTTAGTGTCAGCATTATTGTTCCTTTGGTTTTAAGACTTTCTCTTACTGAAGCTGATGAGTCCTTGACTGAGTGACCACTTTCTTGTACATGCCCACCGTAGGTTTTATACTATACTATGAAAATACTTAAATGGAATCTCTGTGTTTCATTAATGTGAATGCTTGTACTGAAGGGATTCTATTAAAAGTTTAAAACTGATAGGAGTCAAATTTGGATTTGTTTGTCATCATATTCCTCGTATGACATTCAGGTTGCCATTTCAAGTAACAGATGAGATGTTTGGGGTTGTTTGCTTCTGATTGAAGCATTAGTTGACCCCCAACAAAGTTAGCGTGAAATTTGGTCCTTAGTATATTAAGGCAAAATCTAAGCCTTATATATCTCTATAGGATAAGAAGTGTCACATTTTGTTTATTAATCAATTAATATGCAAAGGAATATGACCACATGTGAATTTTTACGTACTTTTGTCTAATTGGCGTCGACTGTTCTACTTGAATGTTCAACGATCCAATCTGAAAAATAGCTTTTTTGCTTGGAGCTAGAACAAACAAATGTTCTATTTATCCTAGCACACAATGTCATCATTCATTCACATAATTACAGCTAAATCCTAGTTCTTCTATATTGTTAATTAATCTAAAATCCTAAGATGCTTTGCCATTTCAGGCTTTGGATGAGGCGTTAGAGTCATCTGCGAGCCTTGCCAACCCTAACAACTGGTACAGTGTTACCAATACTAAGTTTTCTCCTCATACATTTGTCCCTATTGGCCTATTCCTCACATTTTACATTGCTTGATGTGTTGGCATAGTAATAGGAAGTTTCTTTATGCAATGTCTCCTTCATTTACTTGTCTAGTAACCGATGTGTATCATACATTTTGTCATTTGGTTTAGTAAGATGGAGTCAGTTGGATTGGGAAGAATTTAGGGGTTGAAGGCACCGCGCGTGACACTTAAGATAAGGTTGAATTAGGTCACTTTAAAACTAAGAAAAAAACAATTATAAAAACCTACACAAGTTCTATCTAGATGTCCACTAGTTTTTTTTAAGTGTTGCTATCTCTAACACAAAAGAGTTTTGCACTATAGGTTCCAAACTTATCAAGTAACCTAGCAAACTAGGTAGGTAAAGCATACACTAAGAAATGCAATAAGTAAATGCAAGCACATAAATGAGCTAAAGAACAAGCTCCCGCTAGATGATATTTTTTTCGAGGTATCGGAAAGCTCACGTTTTCCGCTAGTCCTCATTGGAGCCTCTTGCAAGGGCCAAGCTCCCGGTGAGGTAACTTTGTGGATAGCCCACAGGTCTTCCCCACATGCAAGTGGGTCTTTTTATGGCCTCTTCTGGACTTCTCCCCGCTTGTCTTCAGTGTGGCCAGCTTCGGGGCCTTTCATCCCTCGTGCAACACCAGTGGTCACAATACAAACGTGGTTAGTGTGATCTTTTAAGATTACAAGCCATGTATATATAACTCCTGGTGCACACAAACATTGATAACAAGGAGGTACGCAAACCTCACTAAGTACTAAACCTAAATCTAGAGCAAGTGCTAGAGCGGCCTGTTCTAGCCTAAGCACTAATCATAGAATTTCTACTAATCACCTAATATTCTCTTAAGCACATATAGTGGCTAGAGCATAAATTGCTGAGCTTGATATAGCTTCAGATGTTGGAGTGTAGGCCCATTAGAAGCCCATGTATGGTACAATATACAACCACCCTTAGGGTAGGCCCAAGTAATAAGAAATCAGTTTCCAACATGGTACCAGAGCCTAGGTTTCCCTTCCCTTCCCTGCAGCTGCCGCCGCACCTTGCCGGCGCGCCGCCGCCGCCCATGGCTGGCCGGCCTCTTCCCCCTCCCTCTCCTCCCCTCCCGTCGTTTCCCCTCCCCCGAACCCCCGATTCGAAGCTGGCGGAGTTCGATTCGGTGGCGCTCGCGGAGCAGCGCGCCCATGCCGTTTTCCGCTTCGATCCGCCGACCCCAGCGGCTCTCGCGGAGCAGCGCGCCCATCCCGTCCACGCGCGTGTTGGCCAGCGTGTCCTGGATCGCGAACGCGTCGGAGTTGAGCCGCGCGGCGGCGCCCTCGCGAAGCAGCGCGCCTGTGCTGTCCGCGCGCTCAAGGACGGCTCCAGCACCGTCTCTGTCGCCGACCTCCGCCAGTCCGCGCTGCCTCGCGTAGTCGCGCCTCTCCTCTTCCCCGCTATGCGCCACCCATTAGCTCCTCCGCAGACGGCGGCTAGAGCTCCCCAACCAGCCCCTCTGCCTCGCGCCTCTCCTCTTCCCCACTATGCAGCCCCTTCCGCTGCCGCCCATGGCCCTGGCGCCGCTGCCACCTCCGGCCCTCCTCCTCCGCCGCCGACACACCTTCCAGGCGCCGCCACCACTATGGCTGTGGGCGCCGGGGCCGCCGCCGCGGTTGCTGCTGCTGTTAGCGCCGCCACGAGCGACCACACAGCCGCCAAGCGAGCCGCCGCCGCTGCCCTCCTCCTGGCATCGCCGCGGCCACCCAACTCCGCACTCCACGCAGCGGGTCCTGACTCCGTCCTCGCCGCCGCCCTTGTCGCTGCTCGAGCTGCCGCTGTGGATAGCCACACATGGGTCCGTGCGGCCGGCCTCGCTTGGGAGCACGAGCGCGCTGCGGCCGCTGTGCTGGACCACCAACTCGCTGAGACGGAGCCGCTCCTCCACCTCCCTGCCTCACATGGCGTCGCAGCCCACTCCTTCGGCTCGGCGAGTCGCCGTGAGGGGGGACATATCGCGGCCAGGCTGCCTCCACGGGGTGAGCTTCGATCGTCGGTGACTATGCTCATCGATGCTTCCCCGGGGGGACCCGACGCCTTTGGCCTACTCCTTCAGCACCACCGCCAGCCCTCCGCCCGCAGTTCCTCCTACCGCAGGGCTGTGTTCAGCCAGTCCTGATTGGATCGCTGACTCGGGTGCCACTTTCCACACCACGCCCGATGCGCGTCTACTTTCTTCTCTCCGTCCTCCCCACCCTTCCTGTCCCTCTTCCATCATGGTCGCCAATGGCACTTGCATTCCTGTCTCCTCCGTGGGCACTGCCAGTTCCTACGGCTCCTTTCATATCCCTGATGTTCTTGTGGCTCCCGGTATGGTTCACAACCTTCTCTCTATTCGCCGTTTCACAACTGACAACTCTTGTTCGGTTGGTTGAGTTTGACCCCTCTGGCCTTACCATGAGGGATTTGGCCTCCCGGTGTCCTCTGCTCCGATGTAACAGCACTGGGCCTCTCTACACCCTTCGGTTTCTGGTGTCTATTTCACCTTCGCCCTCCTCAGCCGCTTTCGCCGCCACTACTTCCTCCACCACTTGGCACCGTCGCCTCGGCCATCCTGGTCGGGATGCCCTGATGCAGCTCAGTCGTAGTCCCGACATTCGGTGCCCTCGGGCTCACGATGAGCACTTGTGTCATGCGTGCCAGCTGGGCCGTCACGTTCGCCTTCCCTTCCAGTCCTCTTCCTCCCATGCCACTCGTGTTTTGATCTTATCCATTGCGACTTGTGGACTTCTCCTGTTCTCAGCATGTCTGGCTATAAGTACTACTTGGTGGTGGTCGATGATTTCTCCCATTACTCCTGGACTTTTCCCCTGCGTGCCAAGTCCGAGGCGTTCCCCACTCTCAGCCACTTCTTTGCTTGAGTATCCACTCAGTTCGGCCTCACCATCAAGGCTCTCCAGTGCGACAATGGTCATGAGTTTGATAACTCAACCTCACGTACCTTCTTCCTTTCTCACGGTGTCCACCTGCGCATGTCTTGTCCGTATACCTCCTCTCAAAACGGCAAGGTAGAGCGCATGATCCGCACAACCAATGACACCATGCGCACCCTTCTGCTCCAGGCATCCCTACCCACTCGCTTCTGGGCTGAATGTCTACACACCTCCACCTATCTTCTTAACCGTCTTCCTTCTACTGCCTGTCCAGCTCCCATGCCTCACCACGCTCTATTCGGTACCCCTCCTCGGTACGACCACCTTCGCGTCTTCGGGTGTGCATGTTATCCTAACACCACCGCCACCGCTCACCATAAGCTGGCTCCCCGGTCGACCCTCTGTGTTTTTCTCGGATACTCTCCGGATCACAAGGGTTACCGATGCTTTGACCTTACCTCTTGCCGTATCCTCATCTCCTGCCATGTCGTGTTTGATGAGTCGGCATTCCCTTACTCCACCACCTCTACATCCACACCACCCGCTGACCCTACGGAGGCTTATTTGTTTCCCACTGACCTGGTGTGCTCTCCTAATGGTCCCACCTCACCCCTGCTGGCCTCGCACCAGGACTTTCCTCCAGTACCTGACATGGCCACGACAGCACCAGAGCTTTCGCCATCACTCCCTGTGGCTTCGCTGTCTCCCGTTGTGCCCGATGCTGCCGTTCCGATCGCGGGACAAAGCGCACCGACCCCACCTCCTCCCAGGCGCTTTGGACTCGTCTACCAGCGCCGGCGGGCGCCGGGTCCATCCTCACCTCCTCCCGGGTGCTTCGGCATCGTCTAACAGCGGCGGCGGGAGCCAGCTCCGCAGATTCCGCCGGTGTCGCTGCCTCCATCGCCGCCTTCGCCACCAGCGCCGTCGTCTCCAGTGCGTGCTCCGCCGGCCCAGCCGTGCCCTCACACCGACCCGCCGGTGTACCACCCGCCTCTTCTTCACCGGGACCCTCGTCACACTCACCCGATGGTGACGAGGCAGGCGTCTCGCCCGCAGGCCCTCACCGCCGCCGCCTGCGAGATGGGGATCTCTCCGGTACCCTCTTCCGTCCGCGCGGCCTTGGCGGATCCTCACTGGCGCCGCGCGATGGAAGAGGAGTACGCGGCCCTCCTCACCAACCAGACGTGGGACCTAGTGCCCCATCCGCCGGGCTCCAACATTGTTACCGGCAAGTGGATCTGGACGCACAAGAGGCGTGCTGATGGTTCCTTGGAGCGCTACAAGGCTCGCTGGGTCCTCCGCGGCTTCACTCAGCGGCCCGACATTGACTATGATGAGACCTTCAGTCCCGTGGTGAAGCCAGCTACAGTCCGCACCGTCCTCTCACTGGCTCTCACGCGCTCCTGGCCTGTGCATCAGCTGGATGTCAAGAATGCATTCCTCCATTGCACTCTGACTGAGACGGTCTACTGCAGTCAGCCGGCCGGTTTCGTGGATTCTTCTCGTCCTGACTTGGTATGCCGGCTCAACAAATTTCTCTATGGGCTCAATAAGAAATCAGTTTCCAACATCAGTGAGCTCTAACACACTTCAAATAGTCAGGTATGAGGGTATACGGAGCCCCAACCAACTCAACTAGCCGTAACAAACTCAGGTTGCAAAAGTAGTGAGCACCAGATAGCTCCGGTGATCACACCATTGAAATCTGGATTAGTAAGATGGAGTCTGTGGGATTGGGAAGAATTTAAGGATAATCATAATTTGCCACCTTTTTTGAATTGTTACTGCAAGCTTGCCACTTAAAATTTGCAAACATGCCAACAGAAACATCTTTCGTTTGATATTCTTGCAAAAAATAAAAAAGTAGCAATATTAATTATGTCTTAGGGAACTAGATTCTTGTTAAGCTTAAGTGTTAAATCAACTATTGATTAGCTATGGCTTGTGAAAGGTTAGAGGACAGCAGTAGAAATGTGTTACAGATCACGCATGGTTGTTTCCATACTCTGATAACTATAATAGACGTGTCATAAAAAACAATTTGCCAAATTACTTTTTTTTGACTAAAAATATAAGCTATTGGGGTTTAATACCATCAGAGTTTCAGGACCCAAGGAAGTGCCTCTGATTACCATGGCACTGAACCAGTAGGAGTTCCAGCAGTAAGTGAGCCATCTGTGGTGGAAGATCAGCAAACGAATGGTATTTCCTTTGACAATGCTTATGAACATGATATATCTTGAAAGTAAAGCCATATACACTAAATTGTCATGGCCAGCCTCCAAATTACATTGTTAGAGCATCTCCAAGAGTTTCCACAACCCACTCTCAAATCTAGATTTTTTAGCAAGATTCAAAAACTCTCCAACAACTCCCTATCTTAACTCCCAATCTTTCCGCACTTGGGAAAAACGATCCAATCGCGCAGAAATATCTGTGAGCCTGTCGTTTCGCCAATATGGATGTGGAAGGACGTAGAAAGAATAAGTAGGATAGGGTTCCCAATGCAAATATAGAAGAGAGTAAGAAAGTATAAAAGCGGTTGATGTGATTCATAAATAGATAGTTCGGGATTCCTGATGCAAAATTATCTTCTATATTGTATGAGCGAAATTTTGGAAACTATTAGAGGAACCCAACAAATATGCTCCCAACATTTTTTAGCCACTTAAAACTCATTGATTTACCAATTATTGTTTTGGGAACTATTGGAGATGCTCTTATGTGTTATTTCTTTTTGTACTGAAAATTGAATTATTTCATTCTTATGTGCTATTTCTTGTTAGCATTGATATATATAGCTAAATCAATTATTTGTAGGCTATAATAACGCTGAAGTGTTGCCAAATAGGAGGCATCGGTTTAGGTGGCTTTTTCAGTGGGGTCGAATTGAGACAATGACACCTGAATACCTTCCATGGTTCCTTGGTCAAGAAGAAACAGGTTCTCTCTTCGTTTGAAATTATAAGTCTTTTTAGCTTTTCTTCCGAGTCAAACTTGTCTCACTTTATGGAACAATTTATTAACATCTACGATGTGTGTATCTAATGTGTCTAGAGTGATGTTGTAGATTTTTGTGCATTTCTTTTATTAACTTGGCCAAAGCTAGAGATGTTTAACTTAGGACAAAATCAAATGACTTATCATTTAGAAGAGTAGTATTCAAGAAACATGAAGGGCTTATCATTAAATTTCATCTATCATAGTAGCTATGCATCTTTTGGAGTAAAAAAAAAACCACAATCATCGTTTACTTGTACAATGCAAATAAGGGAAAGGCATTACCTACTTGTAAGATGCAAACACGTACCACCAGTTTTGCATCTTAATTTTTTGTAACACTGTGAATTTCCTCTTTACCATTGGCTCTCTCGAATCCCATCTGACAAAGGGGATGAGATTTTAATCAACTGGGGAAATAAAAACAACCAAAAGCAAAATAAGCTCATAATTACTGCAGCATTAATAGGCTTGAAGAAAGAAATGCAATAATCAATTTGTTCCTGTTTCCTGCTGGCTCTTTTCCAGAAGGGTTTATAGTTTTCAAGTTCTCTGAGCTGGCTTCATATACAAATAATTTCTCATCTAACCATATGATTGGAAGAGGTGGTTATGCTAATGTTTACAAGGTAGTTTACATGCTTTTCTTTTCTTCTTATAATTATGAAAAGGGCTTTTCTTGTATTCTTGTATGTTCAAGTTGAAGAATCTTCTTTCCTTGCCTTCAAGTTAATGAATGTTCATGGTTCAATTGGATTTTCTTGTGAGTGTATGTCAATTATCATCGCAAGTAACCGTGGTCATGAAAAATATTATAGGAAACCATTCCTTTGAAAAGGTATAGCACTAATGATTAGATTGATCGAAGTCATAATAACTTAAAAGGGATGTCTCTATATTTTATAATATCTTTAGAATTGTCTTGACCTTGAGACACCTTCTATTTCAAAAAGTGTCTCTACAGTATACTATATCATTTTGATTAGGACAAATAAGAAAGGGAAAATTCCAAATTACTCTCAAAGTGTTTCTACATAAGGTTTATATTGTGCTGGCTACATATTACAAATACAATAAGATATGTAATGCCTATATTTTGGCATAAAATTTTGGAGAGATGAGTTGCCAATATCATTACAAAAATGCAAGAATAATTACTTAAAAGGCTCAATTGATTTGCTAAAATTGGCTACTCCCTCCATCCTAAAAGGAATGAACATATCCTGCTTCTCGAGGAGTCAAACTTTATTTTATGTTTGACTAGGCTTATAGAAGAGTTAAATTCACTAGCGGCCCATGAACATGTCATGTGTATCATTTAGGTCCATGAACTCCAAAAAATGTATTTTTAGGTCACCTAACTTATTAAGTAGTGCATCACAGGTCCATACTGCTTCTTTGGTATCCTTTTCTTGCTCATGTAATATGGTACTTTTTGGATTTAACCCCTCATACTTTTGTGTCAGAAAATAGACCTTCTCTTTTCCTTCTGTTTTCTTCTTCTCCCACAATTGGAAACATAGGGTAGTGGGATCTGATAGCAGGGGAGTGAGGGCTCCGCAAGGGAGGGGGAGGCAGAGGTGGCGTTTGAGGTTGAGGCGCTTTGCTCTCCTTCTTCTTGGCAGCGACCACACAACATGTGGGCATGTGCACGACTGCTAGGATGATGAGCTCCACTATCGTGCATGAGAACCAACAGCACACTACGACAAACTTCAACACCATCGCTCCCACCACCTCCCTACACTGCGCCTACTCCTGCGCTAGCCACCGCTCAAGCTCCTGTTACATGGCGAAGGATGGGTCTGCCACGGCCGTTGCTCCACCTTCCATGCTATGAGGCATGACCGTGGTGGTGAGTGATGACGAGCTTCTTCATTGTGGCAATACTCGCTTTATTGCTGCTCGTCTCCGCATTGCCGCTCCTAGTCATGCTACTGGACCTCCCGCTAGCATTGCTCTCAATGTTCCTCCATGCTCAGGTGCATTCCCCGCAGGCCTCCGCCATCTACTTCACGGTTGTGCTCACTACAACCCTACTAGGTGAGGGTGTTCTGCTTTTCTCCTTGCTCATTTACCTCCCCATTGTCTCTATGGCACATTCCCTCACCCATTGTAGGAGACACCATGCTCAGGCTGTGGGCTTAGGACTACAGAGCAACTGAGCAAGGGTGGTGGGCTAGGGGTGCCAGCAGGCTTGGGCACCCATAGGGAGAGAGAGAACTGGGTGTCGAGAAGGAAAGAGAAAAGGGGAGGGTGGAGGGGATACGATGGATTAGTGCCAAAATACATACCACACTAGCATGCCACACCATCAAGAAAATGTTGACAAAGTAGTATGTACCTGTGGTAAACAAGCCAAGTGATCCATGAATGCACTTTTGGACTTCATGGACCTAAATGGTATACCGAGTTCATGGACCATGGGTGCACTTATCTCTTTATAGAATATACAAGCAAACGTGCCTGTGTGTTGCAACAGAACCCAATACGTCTCAGAATCAGACTCTGTGTCATCGTTAGATGCGAGTTATTCTAACTCATATGAGCACAGGTCATGAGTCTGGGTCACATACTAACATCGAGCCACAGAACTATATCATCACTAGATGCGAGTTGCTCTAACTCATATAAGCACGAATCATGAGTTCAGATCAGATACGAGACATGAAAACACGAGGACAATTTGGTAAGTAAGAGAAGCGGGATCCCAATGTCTTCGAATCAGACTTCGTATCACCGCCAGATGAGAGTTGCTTTAACTTGTATAAGCAGTTAAGCACGTGTCATGAGTCCAAGTCACATATGAGACATGTAAGGCATGAGAGCAGTTTGGGAAATAAAAAAGGACAGCAGAAACCCTTAGGTATATAGATATAGATAATATTAATATTTGTATATCCAAATAAATTTATGATGAAAATATAATTCATGATTAATCCAATGATACTTATCATGCATCATAAATATTATTTATATATAGCTTTTGTCAAACTAAAAAAAAATTTGACTGCTCAAAAAGCGATATATGTATCTTTTTTAGATGAGTATCTTAGAAGAAGACAAACATTATTTAACCTAATCATTAACCTTTCCATTCATCCTCAAGCCAGTTCATACCATTCGTACCCTTCACTCCCACGGACATCAGTGGCTACATATGGAACTCAATTATGCAAGCAAGTTGCAATAAGCAACTTTTGAGAAAACATAAGCAAGACTTTGAAGTGTCAAAAGTTGTAAGCAGATCTGAACATGGGACAAAAGCATTTTCTACCACAATAAAACTATATAATGTACACAAGTGGGGGTGCTGTTTTTAAGTTCTTGCTGAGGTGAATGCAGTGGTGTAATTAGATTTCAATTTGCATACAAGATCTGAATTTACGCCTATTTTATATAGCTATCAATTTAGACCTGTATTTGCTCCTTTTCAGGGCGTATTGCCAAATGGGGTATATGTTGCGATAAAAAAAATGCATGCTGGGCCATATCCAAGAAATGAGTTTGAAAATGAGATTCAAATTATTCCAAAACTTCAGCATGCAAATATAGTAAAAGTTCTGGGATATTGCACTGAAAGAGGCCATAGGATTTTAGTCTATGAATATGTGCGAAGAGGAAGTTTACACCAGATGATTCAAGGTAAATATATATTTCATCTTAATGATTTGTAGTTGGTTTTTGATCCCCACCTTCTAAATGTTGTCATTATGGCAGAGCTGAAAGCAGGAGTGTCCATCGCATGGCCTCTACGGTTTGGGATCATTGAAGGTATTGCGCAGGGTGTTCTTTATCTACACCAGCATTCTCGGCTGCGCTTAGTTCACGGGGATATAAAACCATCCAATATTTTGTTGGATTGTGATATGACTCCTAGGATTACCGATTTTGGCTTGTCTGAAATCTTAAGTTCAAAGGAAGATGAGAAAGAGGATGTTAATCTAAAAGGGACTCTGTAAGAGTACATCTTATACAGATTCATCATAACATTAAGCCCTTGTTCGTACATGGCCTGAATCATTTTTTGTCAATCTCTGTTGCAGGGGTTACCTTGATCCTGAATTTTTTGCAACAAATATTATCTCAACCAAAAATGATGTGTATGGCTTTGGTGTTACATGTCTCGAGATAATCTCTGCACGGCATGCTATAGAACCCAACTTGGAGTCAGACTCAGAGAGACTATTGAGTTGGCATGTAAGTACATTTTTGAAACGCTTGGTATGCGTAATCAATAATACAGGTCAACACCATTCTTGCACAAAAGAATCCTTAAGTTCTGTTCATATGTATTCATTTTATAGTTTTGCCCAATTTCATCGCTACTGTTGTATTCTGCTAGGTTTTTCTTTTATTTGAGTTGAGCACACATTTATGCAGGCTTGGAAATTATGGTCGTCTGGAAGGGCAATGGACCTAATAGATGGATCACTGCGAGACGATCCTCGAATGAGCAATATATTACGATGCCTTCAAATAGCACTACTGTGCGTTCAACAAACTCGGGTGGACAGACCAACCATGTCGGATGTTCTCATGATGCTGAAATGCGAGAGTATGATCTTGCCTATGCCTACCGGAGTGGGTGAGTCGTCAGCAGATGCCTACTATAGTGCAGAGCTGAATACTGAAGACGATGCCGAAACCTCCTCATACTTGAGCTGTTGTTCAGATGTGGACAACGGCCATGTAGGCAGCACTGATCTCACATGAAGAAGCAAGACCACAGCAGTCACGCCTTTACACCTAATACTTTGTCACTCGCTGTATAGCACCTATCAGTTTCGATTCAAACTAAAGTACTTTATTTGTGCCGACTCATGAACTAAAGTGAAGTCTACATTGTCAAATACCGAAATGGTGAGGGAGCTGTTGGTCTGTTGCACGTGCAACGGCACATCAGCATGCCTCAGTCACCGGCTTGAAGGGAGGTTGACTGCCTGCTATCTGCTGCTCAAATGACGATGCAAACACACTACATTGAACGGTATATATGTTGTTCATTTAAGGGGCTTTTCCTTTTATTTTCTTGATGTAAAATATAGAAATGAATAAAAAATAAAAATAAAAAATAAAAAGTGAATGACCAGACTGGGCCACTTCAAGGCCTGTTGGCCGAGCAGCACAGCCCGACAAGCACTTCTGCCTCACTTGAGCATGCAAGGGGGAGAACAGAACAACTCAGACGGAGTCGCACGGAAGGAGGAAAGGGCGGATGCCCCTGGCGGCGGCAGCATTCAACGCTCGCCCCCTCTAGGCGCACGTCCAGCCGAAGGACGCGGCCGTTTGCGCAATGCCGCAAGGCTCCTCTGCGCCTCCTCTTCCTTCTCTCTCCATCTGAAGCACACGTTCTTCCATCTCCTCTCCAATCCACTCGATCTCGGCGATTTGCTCCATTGGAGTGGAAAGCAGCGGGTGGTGCTCTTGGATCCGTCCACTAGTACAGAAAATTTAATGGAGGTGGACAATGCAACCGCCTCCAATCAAAGATCACGGTTAATCCGGATCTACGGAGACGGTTGCTTTTCCCGCCTTGGTTAACATATTAACGGAGGCAGACGTCTTAAGGCAACCGCCTCGGTTAATACTTATTAATGCTCGCCTCTGTTAATAAGTATTAACCGAGGAGTCGCCCACCATTAGTTAAATGTTAATCGAGACGGTCGTTAGGCTGGCGGTCCTGCCACCGATTAACGGTAGCGGCCGCTTAGCCAGCCTGCCTCCATTAATTAAAGTGCAATACCACGCAAAATTAATCTTGTAGTAGTGATCCGTAGGGAAGGGAAGAAGGGAGGGCAAAAGGAATGGAAAAAAGACTAGCCCATGGGTCCCATGTGTCAGTAGCTGAGATTTCACTTTTGGTGCCCTGAAACTAAACAAAAAAATGTATCGATCCTGTCTTCTCAACCAAACAGAAAATAAAATCGTCCGATCCTAGAAATCAAAGACAGATCATCCCGATCTACCTTGTTTTCTAACCAAACCCTACCTACAACTAGAAGGACACTTGCTTACGTGTGTTGTTGATTTAGAATAAAATTAGACTATTTATTTACTTACATGAAGGGATAAACTATCATAAATTCATGTTATTGGATTGTATACATGTAACGCTGATGTGGACAACAACTAAATACATGTTAGTGTAAGATGTGTGTCACTTACATGGATTGCTTAAATGAAGAAATAATATCATAATTGTCTAGTGGGTTGTTGACATGAATAACTTGTATGGAGAGACAGCATAAATATAAGATATATTACGTAACATGATTTTGTTGATAGTGTGATCGGATCCCACGCCAAATCTGTTGCATGGATGCGATTACTTGGCAACACACACCACCATGCTCAAAGTGTGGGCCAAATGAGCTCGTGAGGATGGCATGCAGCTGTGTGCCGCAGCAAGGCAAGCGAAGTCGATGGGCTAGCCGTGGCGGTGCATGCGCATGCGACACCAGCAGTCTCGTCTCGCCTACACGGCACTCGATCTTGCCCACTTGTGCCACGGCGGCACACTACTGTTCTTTTCGGTTATCGGTCGACGTGCTGGACAGCAGGTAGCAGCGGGCGACAGTACGTCTGTCTGCCGCCCCCAATGCGCAGTGGCATCGGCGCGGCACGGCGCAGGGCAGCATTGCGTTGGCCTGCTGGTGTCCTGCATGCCATTTCTTCCCGCAGATGACCTATTTGCTGTGACCTGCAGGGCGCGCTCTGATGTACTGTTTTTATTTATTTATTGATCTTGCTGTCACTTCATTTCGTGAGATTTCATTTTTTTTGGAACGGATGAAATATGCAGCAAGCATACGGTGAGTAGCCAAGCCGTGGCACGTACATAGGATTTCCCGACGCAGAGTTTTTTTTTTGAAAAGAGTTGGGTTTTATTAATATAGGAAAAGAACTAATACATCCAGCCTCCATAAAGGGCACCCCTCAAGAAAATAAAAATTACAGCTAAGTCCTCTGGAGGAGCACCCCGCAGCTTTCGCCGTCGCTGACCGATGTTGTCGTAAGCCGGTCCTTCTCCACCTCCCACAATGAAGAAGACACAGAATGAAGCTCATGGCCGAATTCCAGATCGACGAAGAATCTTTGTCAAAATTTAAGGAGCCCATAAGAAACACGTCCAAGGCGTGCTGTTGATTCGCTGAATGCACCGGTCAAAGGCAAGCTGCCATCTCCTCGTCGTTGCCAGTGAAAGCCCTAGTTTAGTTTTGGATAATTGATGAAACCCTAGTACTAATCACATGTGCTTAAATGTGCATAGCAAAGGTGATTAGTACACTCTAAGTGTAGGTGGCCAAGTGCTCTTGATGGTGATCATAAAGTGGAGCCTAACTTGGAGATGAAGATAAGGTGATCAAGCGACCCTATAAAGCTCAAGACAAAGGTATATTGCTAGGGGTTTCCTTTTGGTGATCAAAATACCATAGAGGGTGTGATCACATTTAGGATCAGTAGCCGTACTATGAAGAGGGAAATTTCATGGTTAAAACGGTTATTAAGTGCTACTAGGTGAATTCATACAAACATATACATTAGGACCTAGTGGAGAGCTAACATAACCCTTGAAAATATTTGTGAAAATATGCTAACACACATGCACAAGATGATACACTTGGTAGTTAGCACATTTGATCAAGGGTGGCGTTGTTCGGAGTTGATTTTCTCTAAAAATCATTGACTGGACGCGGTGGTGGAATTGACTGGACGTTAGGGTCGCGTCCGGTCAGTTCAGGCAGAGATGCGCGCGAGCTGAGTGACCGGACGCTGGGATATGTTGGGACTGGATGCGCAGGGCCTGCGTCCGGTCGGCTATGACGTATGATGACGTCAGCTTTGTGCAGTAGCATGGCCTGACCGAACGCAGCTGTGCTCAGGTCAAGGGTGATCGGACGCGTCCGGTCAGTTCAATGCGCCCGGTCGATATTTAACTATGTGTTGAGATCTAATGGCGCAGATTTAAATAGCGACACGTGTCAACGATCCAGCGGGGAAGCGGTGGCGGACCGGACGCTAGGGCTGTGTTCGGTCGATCTGACCGGCATGTCCGGTCGGTACGCAGAGTACCCCTTTGTACTTGTAACGGCTCTATCTTTCGAGGGGGCTTATAAATACTTGTTGGCCGGCTTAAGGGCAACTCTCTTGGACATTTTGACATCCTAATATCCTCTTGAGCTGAGCATACTCCCTCCTACTCATCTTCCTTGCTTGGTTGCTAATCCAAAGTAAGATTGAGTGATCCAAGTGCATTGTACTTGTGAGTTTTCATCTTAGTGGCACTTGGGGATCGTTTGAGCTGCGGGATTCTTGTTTCTCTTGGTGGTTGCCACCACCTAGACAACTTGGAGGCAGCGGAGGAGTTGTGGCAAGAGTGGTGCTTGTTCTTGGCCACCTCCCTGTGATTTGTGAGGGGTGTTGTGCCTTCCCCGGTGGAGCGCCAAAGGCAACTCTAATACATTGTGCGTGTTATTGAGTTACCTCACTTGTGGGTAGGTTCTTACGATGTCCACAGGTTGGACAAGGTTCGTGCTACACCTCTTAGCCGCCGAACCACCAAGTATTGGTCGACACAACGGGGACGTAGCGTGTCGGCAAGCACGTGAACCTCGGGAGAAAAATTGTGTCTCCAATGTGATTGATTCCTTGGATTTCTCCCAGTGATTGGTCTTCATATTATTGTGATTGGTTTTCTCGATGCGACGGTATAAAGATAACATACCTCTCCATTTGCATTTCGCAAACTAGTTGTAACAAGCTCTTTAGTGTAATTAGTTTTGAGAGCTTGTATTATCCTTGCTAGTGTAGCTTCTCACCTAGTTGAACTCTTTAGTGTAGCTAGCTTTTGAGAGCTCGTACTGACTTAGCCATTGATTGTTATAGTGATCACAGTTACTAGAATTGTTGAATAGGTGGCTTGCAACCCTTGTAGAGCTAGAGTAAAATTGTATTTCACCATTTATTATACTAATCTTTTGCTTCAGTAAGTTTGTAGAATTTTTAATAGGTTATTCACCCCCTCTAACCATATTAGGACCTTTCAGCTGGATCTGACGCCAATTGCCTCACCATCCAACCCTAGACAACGAACAACAAACCCACGAGGGGGATCTGAATACACCACCCCGAACACAATGGATGGTGGATAGCTAACCTCGCAAGGAAAATTCTGATGTGTCCACCGGAATTACCTTGGAGGGACAAAAGATGGATGGAGACACCCCATCCCCATTGATACATCCACCAAAACGCCTCCACGTACCCACTGCCATACAATGGCTTACGAGACCAGCACCGTCGATGAAGGCATGGGCATCGCCGACATAGAGAAGAACACAGAGGAATTGAACACCAACACAAAGGAAAACTTCGATGGCATACTCGTCAGTGTCGAATCCCCTGCAAAAGATGCTGCCGCCAATCACCACACACCCACCAGCCACCACCGATACTCGCGCACCATTGAAGGAGATGGGAGCAAAGAAGCTGTCGAAGACAAACTCCTACCCTAATCTACCTAAAACTACCCTAACATGACGGAATATGTACACAACCCACCGGATCCATAGCCCCCCTGCTCCCCGGTGCCACAGAGGCCACCGGAGGCAAGGGAAGCCGGCAAATCCGGCGGTAGAACAGCAATCGCCTCGGAGTCGCCCTTGCGCTACTGTTCGGAAGACTCGGGAAGAGACTTCCGTAGACGCAGAGTTTCTTGCTGGTCCCAGTTCCCCCAAGCTAAGATGGGCTAGTACTTGACTCGACTGGCCCAGTCAAAAACTGAGATTTTCTTTGGAAAAAGTGCACATTACCTCCCCCAACTTTTGCGAAAGTTCGCTTTTTCTTCCTGAACTCTAAAACCGGGCAAAATACCTCCCTTAATTTTTAAAACCGTTCATCTTACCTCCCTGACCCTGTTATAAGCAGTTTTGAAGGTGGTTTTGTCTTTTTCTTTTTTATTTATTTCGGTTGAATCTTTGAAAAATCATAGTAAATCACAGAAAAATCATAAAATAGAAAATCTAATTTTGTTGGATTCCACATGAGTAGATCTACACAGTGAACATATAATATGTTATGCTTTAGTACAAAGTTTTTGTTGTGGTTTTAAATCTATGCTTTTATGTAATTAATTGGAATAATTTATAGCTGCAGTTTCTATGGTCCAATTGTGATGAAATTTTTATGGTGGACTAATTATTGTATGATTGAACTGCAATAAAATTTTCATACTCATTAAATTATGTATAGGTTAGTTACAAATTTATTTATATTTAACAAGCATAAACCTAAATAAAATATATAACTAAGTTATACATGATCCAATGAGTATGAAATTTTTACTACAGTTTAAGCATATAATAATAAGCCCACCATAAAAATTTTACCATAATTGGACTGTAGGAACTACAGCTATGAATTATTCTATTTAATTACAGAAAAACATAGATCTAAAGCTACAACAAAAACTTTGTACTAAAGCATACCATATTATATATTCACTGTGTAGATGTACTCATGTGGAGTCTAATAAAATTAAATTTTCTATTTTATGATTTTTCTGTGATTTACTATGATTTTTCAAAGATTCATCCGAAATAAATAAAAAGAAAAATATAAAAAGCCTTCAAAACCACTTATAACATGGTCAAAGAGGTAAGATGAACGGTTTTAAAAGTTGAGGAGGTGTTTTGTCCGGTTTTAGAGTTTGGAGAGGAAAAGCGAACTTTCGCAAAAATTGGAGAAGGTAATGTGAAATTTTTTCATTTTCTTCTTAACCTCAGAGCATCTCCAGTAGTTCCACGATACTTCCCCTATCTCCATAAAACTGTCATATTATGGACAACTATGCTTTTTTCTTGTTCCAGCAGTTTTCCAATACCTCTCCATTTTTTTGGTGACCACCAATATTTCTTTCATCTCTCCTCAAAGAAAGGGGAGATACAACTCCCCCAATACCATTTATCATCTCAACTATCAATTTTCAGCCATATTTTCTCTTACACTCCTGTAGGACCCACCTTTCATATGGGTATTGAGGGAGATATGTTAAGGTACTGCTGCATCAACTCCCTCAATAAATCTAGAAAGTGATATTGGGCTACCCCAATACCATCTTATTGGGAGAATTATATTGAAAAACTGCTGTAGATGCTCTTAGCCCCTTTAAGCCCACTCCAGAAATCCGCGAGTGCATAATCGCGGCCCACGTGGTAGGCAGAACGTGCGTTTGTTCTGTGCATACCGGTGAGAGTGGGAGACAGCGCCTGTCCATGGCGACCATGAAGATGAAGGCGAGGCGAACAAAGCGTCGCCGGCGCACCAGGCGACAGGCGAGCTCGTCGTGCTTTGGCCGATTCGTTCGTTTCGGGATCATTTGGCTGGATTTGTTTGGGAGCCAAGGGAAAGTGGTTGCGGAGTCAGAAACAAGAACATAAAAGTGAGCCCACGGCCCTGCCCGGGCTGACGCAGAGCAGAAGCTTGCACGTGCGAAGCCGGCTCTTGCTGCCTTGCGTGGAACTTAGTACAACATCATGCTACGTGAACGAACAACCTAAAAGTATCGTTAAACATCTTAAAAATAGTACAAGTGAATAAATAAAAACAGAAATTTCATAATAGGACAAAAATAAAAATAAAAAAAGTTAAAATAAGTGAACATCTCGTGGAATAAACAAAATAAAAAACATACAAAAAAAATTCATTACAAAAAATGAAGAGAAATAAAAGAAATAAAAATAAGAAAAACGAGGTCACGTGACAATTGGGAAAAAGAAAAAAACGATATTACAGGAGCAACAAAAAATACACCATAAAAAGGATGCCACGTGAACAATCGAAAATATCGTCATGGATGCTGATAAGTGAATATATCAAAACACACCATGCAACATCATATTGGGTGTTATACAACAGTGAGAAAATACATGTATGAAGAAGGTTTTGTTTTCTTGAGAAAATTGTCTTTAGCTAAAAAAATATTCGAGCAACGTCTTGTTTGAAGTTTTTATTGTAAGAAATAAAATAGTGCAATCATGATTTAATTTTGAAATTCGGTTTGTAAACTATATTTTTTTGTTTAATAAATGCAGATTTAAAGTTGTTTTTTTGGGGGAAAATGCAAGCTCCCAAGTGCAGACTATGATAAAAGTTGAGAGTTTTAAGTCGTTTTTTGTAATAAAAATACAGTAAGCAATAGCAGTCCCACGTATCCACTGGCTCACGCACGACGCCCGCATTCCCCTTCTCTCCCAAGTCCCAAGCACCGTCAGCGGCGCGGAGGAACGACTGCAGCGGCGTGGAGGGTGCAGCCGGGGAAGTTGCAGGCCGACGATGGTCGGGTTGGGTCAGGCGCGGGCCTAGCAGAAGGCTTCAGGTATTTCGGCCCAACCAACCTGGCCCGGCCCGTCCGATTATCAGGCCCAATCCAAACGGTTGGACGAGGCCCACTTCTAGAATATTTTGCCTCGCAACGTGCAGCGGGAGGTTACAAGTTTTATACATATCAAAATTCCTGAATTTGTATTTTCTGATTTTTTTAATGATTGAAGTGTGGACTTGGTTTTCTGCCTCTTGGGTCAACGGAGGCCACACGGTGGACGTATCCACGCAAACCACTTGATCATATAATTTGTTTAATTGATTGAATTTAGGAATAGTAGCTTCATCTCTTCTCTGCAAGCCCTTGTCGGTAACATGGTTTGAATCACTAGATAAATGCCCGTGTGTTGTACGAAAAATTAATAATGATAGCATAATTTAATTGAACGAAAAGGTGCAATCTACTCAACGGTTATTTAGAGAAACAAACATAACATTTCTGATCTTTTGAATTAAAAAAAGGTGAGGACACACACTAATTTATGAGTGCTTCTTCAATTAGATTTTGAAGGGACCGATAGTGTCAGGGTTATAATCCCGGGGTGTTCCAAGGCACCGATTAGTTAGCAGACCATGCGGCCTACAATACACCAGCTAGCGAAGGCCCGAACGATCGAGGCCCAGTTGAGCCAAGTGAACCAGGCCAGACGCTAAAGCCAGGGTCGGCCACGACCCTTCCACCTGCTTTAACTGCACGACCTCTCTCCCGTCACGACCCCTGGGAGGAACAAGGAGAGGTCGAGCCCAGCCAAGCGTGCCGCTCTGTGATGACTGGTACGGAGCCCACCGTCTAAATACGGTCCGACAAGACGCATGTACGGTTCCACCCACTACGAGATGGGATCCACGACGAGAGCCTTGACTTAAAGGCCATCCAGACTAGCGGAGAGCCACGACCCCGATGATTGGGATCGTGGCCCTTAGCTCCTTAAGCCAACTAGATGACCAATGACCTAGGGGCGGCTACCTACTCCACTACCCCCAGGAAACTAGGAGATGATGACGGAGACCACGGTGGACACCACATCGCACAGGACGGCAGGCGAACCACCACCGTGCCTACACTGCTGCCACGGCCAGCACATTAGCACCACGCCACACCATGCCGCGACGTGGCCACAAGACCATGACGACAACCATGCCCGGACATGTCCCTCAAGACGGCGTAGCTTGCAAGCCAAGTTAGCTAGGCCCTCCCTTAGGCTCATAACCCTTCGGTCGGGAGAACTACTTTGTAAGTGCCCTGGACCCGAACTCTATATAAGGGCAGCCAGGGCGCCATCTCCAGACATCCTTTACCATTTTCACTCATTCTCCATCGTTGTAGGGCTCCTGAAGCCTCCTTTCGGGTTGCCCATCTCCAGCTCTTCTTCCTCTTTCACCTTTCTTGCATCCCCTACTGTAAGAACTTCAGAGCATTCAAGTGAGGAACATGCACTCGATCATCTCTGAGACTGGACGTAGGGCTCCGGCCTGAACCAGTATAAATCCTTGTGTCTATTAGATGCTACCATTGTCTTCCTAGAGCAGCGTGGCAATCGTATAAATTTACTAGTCTGGTTTACAAGACACCAATAGTTGGCACGCCAGGTACGGGACAGTCGCGCACTCTCGATTGTTGAGAAGGAAGAGATGGCTCCTCGCACCGTCGGTGGACTCGCTCGCGGAATGGCCCACATCGGCCACATCCGCCATGAAAACCACGAGTTCATCAACATCGAAGGGCTAGCGCCCACGTCTGCTTTCAGCCATGGCCCGAACCTTCGCTCCGGAGATCTGGATCCCATGGTCCGCGGTGGACACACTCTTAGAACTGCTCTCGGGGGCTGCATCCCAGAGTTCACCTATGTAGGGGGACCAGTATCTCCTCTTGTCACTGGCCACGGCCGACACTTCCACCCAGGAAGCCAGAGGCCCATGGCTCATGGCGAGCTCACCCAAGGAATAGCCTGCGGCGGCCACATCCTTCAGGGAACCACGAGATCGCTCGAACCAATGGGTCAACATCCGTCACCGATTTCTACCTAGTCCAGAGTTGCCGCGTAGGAAAACTGGACCCTACGGTAGAGCCATGCCCGGGGCAGTGTCTCCATCGCTAGCAGAACGCAACGAGTTAGGGCACATATGAGCAACAAAACTACCCGCCGTCGCACGGCGTCGTTGCTAGTGATCTGGTGGCTAGCAAACGCCATGCCATTCAAGGCCGAGCCCAGAACCAGGACCCAGTCCTGCACGGCCGACATGCTGTCGTCATGCCTCGGTGAACTGTCAGCTGTCACTCGGAAGTGGGCCTCCTGAGGGCGTTATGCGCCGCGATGAGCGGACCAAACCATGTTGCACTTAGAACCCACTTCCGCAGCGATAGGTCGCGCTAGCTCTTCGTCGAGAGCTGCAACCGCACCCAAAGGCTGGGATGCGATGATCACGACATCGTCGCGCCACGGGGGCTCAAGCACCAGAGCACACGAGCCCTCCTGGCCCTAAGCTACAATGGGCGAAACACGAAGAGGACACCCTTGGGGCTCGTAGGCCCGCCGAGGATGTCGAGCCGACAAAGGTTGACCCAAAGCTAGCTGAGAGGTCGATTCGCGCCAGCTATGACTGTTCTAGGCAGTGAAGAAGTGCCCTCATCAGCTCGCGGCCCGGAGACCACAATGACTTGTCCACGGACAGGCGCTCGAGGGCTCGTCGCACCCGGAGCAATGGCAACTAGTCCCACGATGGCTCCTAGTACATCGGTCAGTCACATCCACTTTGACTATAGCCTCTCTACCCAAGCACGTCCACATACATGTGTAGGATCACCCGCGGTCTCGAAAAACTTTGACTATAGCCTCTCTACCCGACCAGGGAATATGATGTCTGTACATTCCATCCCAACAAAGTCCGAGCTACTGAGCGATTCAGCCCGGCTCTTGCTAGCGGCCGGACACGGTTCGCTCACAGGGATAGTTCGCATAGCCACACACCCATGATCTACAACGTAGCACTATTTGTCATCGTCCCAGCGATCGATCCACTTCGAACTCCTCCCAATCACACCTCTCGTCGTGACGAACTAGTGACCCGCACCTCGACTTTCTACTCACACAGGTCTCAAAGAAAAGGGGAACTCGCTCGATCGAGGCGAAAGGAGCGAAAGGAAAGAAATATTTCGCCACTCGATCGCTTTCTCCTCACATCATGCCAGATCTATGATCTACCCTCGACACCACATCGCTCCAACGGATTGTGCACCTTTTAGCCTCGTGGGCTAGTCCCCAGGCTAAAACGCGCACCCACGAGCATAGGGCTAAGGGGGGCGAAGCACATTCCAATTCGAACAAGAAGAAAAGAAAAAAGGCAACAAAAATGGCAAACGAATGTGCCGATCACACGCCATGCATACACAAAACCCAAAACATGTTCACCATAACAGAATCGCACATACAACATCAAAAACTCACACGCCGGAAGATTGGAACTGGTGGCGAACGCTAGAAGCTGATATCTTGCTTGCAAGGGTCTCTGCACCACGAGCAGCGGTGCTACCAATGGCGAGGACATCATCCTCGGACCTCCTCGGCACGCATCCCCGACCGACGGCGTCAAAATCGACGCTGCCGTAGTACGAGCCGACTGATGTTAGGGCGGCGAGAGCACAACGATGAACTCCCTTAGAAATTAGAGAATCCACGTTGTGGCCGGCCTCGTCAAAGTGAAGCATCAACTGGGCACTCCCCTGGCCGGCGCCGAGCACGACATCGCAAAGAGCCCGTCCGGAGGTCAGCTCTGCCTGCTGGGTATTTGCCTCCAGCACCTTTTTCTCACGGCTGCCTTGTCCTCCTGATCCGAGAGCGTCCTTACACACAAGCCTATAAAATAAACAACTGGTTCATGATCAAACGTGATGACAAAGACGTAGCATAGAGTCAACGAAGACTCACTGCCACAGGCGGAGCACAATTTTTGGCATTAAGCTTTGAGCCTCTGATGCCCCTACTCAGCCATGTCCCGGGCAGCGCCAGCCAAGGTGATCTCTGTCTCTTGGGTGGATATAAGGTCCTTGAGGCCGATCATCTGGACGTCAGAGCCTCGATCATGGACCGAGCCTGCGCCTCCCAGCGGGCTAGCTCTTCCCTTGACTTCTGGGAGGCTTCTAGCTTCTCATGCAAGTGCTGCACCTTGGCCTCCGTTGCATTTAGACGGCTGCGGTTGGCGACACCCCCTGCGTGCACCTGGTAAGAACCGAGACTTCTCTATTGAAGTTTTCATCAGCCCTACAGAAAAGAAGGGCGATCAGATGAACGCGACAAAAGTGAAACAAGCTCAACGGAGTCAAAAGATCGGAGGGCTTACTTGCGCCTAAGCCTCCATCTCGTCGGTCATCCGACGCCGGGCCTCCACGCCCAACCTAGCGACCATGGCAATTGCATCGCCCATATTGGCCAAGGTCGCCTGAACCCTCTCGCGGCAGAAGCAATTTAGAAGAAACACCTAAGATAGAAGATACATCCACATCATATCGAGCCCACCGACATGACTTTGATTAGTAGCACAAGTCAGAACCTGCAACAGGGGTTTAACAAACCCTGAGTATGAAGGTACTCCGCAAGACTTACCCGACAAAAGAAAGACTCTAAGGATATGCTGGCTTTACAGGAAGTCAAGCTAAGGTTTTAGCAACAATCAAGATCGACATTTGCGGAAAAGCTTACTAATGTGGATCCTTACTTTCAACATTTTTAGCTTAACATTATGTCATCATTAGTATCCAATTTGCACCTGATCTAACTTAATCACTTCTTTAATCACATATCTCATAATCATGAATACCATCGTTTCATCGATTAACTACGATGCAGGGCAGAGAGTCGAGTCTCCTTCTCCGAGCAGAACCGGCGATTCGAATTGATTAAAACCTAGCTGGAGATTCCTTACCACACGACATATGCAGGCCCCAGACCTACATATATCAACCTTCACTTGGATCCTCCAAAACAGGAAAGGGTTCGCGCCACCTGAGAGCACAGTACTCCACCGCCCTACCCTATTCCAGTAGGGTGGGTACACACTACTCTCGCCATCTCTCCACTCCTAGTGCGCGGTTGTCCTTTCCCATAATGGAATAGCCGAGATATTAGGCTTACTAGAGTATGTGGCCAGTACTACAAAGTCTCGACTACAAGCAGGCCTACAACGAATGGTCCTTAATCAACTCAGACAGGACAAGCACGACCAGGCAACCCTGTCGGCTTAACCACCAGAGACACATCCCATGTCCTATTCGGTCTCCATTTAACCATTATTTCATATTAAACTTTCAAGTCATAATAGGGGTATAAATCATTGCGAATGATGAACCCATCTTTCGAACCTATCTTCCTAAGCATGGCTAAGCATTACTAGTTTATTCTATTAAAGGGTGACAAAGAAATGTATTGGAATATCAAGGTACTCATGCAGCAACAGGGTTCAAATTTAACTGCTATAACTTAGTGCACATATTATAGGACTCAAGTGATAAAAGCATCTATAAACATCAAGGAAGGGTTGTATGCTCTGGGGCCTGCCTTGGTTAGCAGAAGAGTTAGGATCTTCTGACGATCCACCGACGTCAACACTTGCTTCCACGAACGGGAAACCCTCCTCGGAAGTTGGTTTGACAACGGAACCAATACTCTCGTCCACTACACGTAGACAATGATACATGCTCAACATGATGGAATGCATGACATGATGCATGGAATGCATTGGTGAAAACATAACAAGATAAACTAACTTGAGTACAACTTTCCTTCACTAAACAATTAAGTTAATTACTCACAAAGCAACATTTTTGTTTATCATTAACCAATTAACTATGAGTACATAATCACGTAATGTAATTGTCAAGGAACAGCAAGAGTTTATTATTCCAAGGTTCACAATCAACTTCAAAAGTTCACTCAAATCATTTTGTGATTAACCCTAATCAATTAAGCATTAATTAATTAATTAATTAAGCATGTAACTAAGTGGGCAATTTATTTTTACCCAAACAGTAACAAACTTTTTGTGAAGGCATAGATGAACATATTAAGAACACACAAAAGGTTTCATGATTATTGGATATTTATTTTAGCCTACAAAAATTACATAACATGCATTTATTAATTAAAAGAACATATTTTTTAAGCATCCTAAAACTAATGATTTTTATCAGTTCATAATTTTCATACAAAGATCACAACATGAGGAAGCCACACAAAAATTTTCATAAATTTATCAAGCTCCTATATTTTTCTATGAATTAAACAAGATTCAACTCATATTAACATTTTCTGAAAATCAAAAAGGACAAAAACCCTTTTCTTACTCACCCCTCAGCCACCCTCGGTCACTGACAGCCTGGCCCTGGTCAACACTGACCCACAGCTGGCCTTGACCGCACGGGTGTCGGCAGGTACACGGCGGAGCTCGCTGATGACGAGACCTCCGGTCATGGCGATGGCACCAACGTGACCCCCACCTCGTCCCACACAAGCCTAGGCTAGCGGTTGAACAAAAGAGAGCTCGCAGCGAGCCTGGCTGCGACCATGGTGGCTTGGCGGCGCACAGCATGGCAGCACGGTGGACCGGCGGCTCCAGCGCAAGACCGGCCTGGCTGTGGTTAGAGAAAGCAAGGCGGAGCTCACCGTAACCCTCCTGGCTAGATGGTCGAAGCAGAGACGGCTTAGGCGAGGCTGCCGGCGTGGGAGGCAGAGGCGGCGGCGGTGAACTGGTGCCTATGCACGAAACGAGCAACCGGCGTGCTTATGAGCTTTGTGGTACAATGGTGAGCGCAAAACATACGATAAAAAGGAGAGAGCACTGCTGCAAACGGCCAGCCACGACGAGGCGGCCACGGCAGTGCACACGACCGGCCGTGAGGAAGAAGACGACTCTCGGCCAGCTCCGATGGAGAGGGATGGTGCGAGCAGTCTCTAATGGTACGCAAAGATGAAGCGAAGCTAGCAGCAAGATGGAGCGGGAGAAGATGGCATGACGGAGGCGAATTTGACCGGGGCATGTCGGCTGTGCGGCGGTAGAGCAGAGGAGGAAAAGAGCAAGAGCAGCAGCGGCTTCGTGTTAAAAAGGCGAGGCAGGGCATGGGCGAGTCTTCCAGCAACTGCGTGAGCTTGCCCACGCGGACGGCCGCGCGTCCAGGCGCGAGAAGGCGCGGCACGGCCACCTTGACGCTGGCGACAGTGAGAGAAGGAGGAAACTAGAGCACGTCGGTTACTATAGCATCAATACCACCTCATTCTTGCATTTTCTGTTTTCTTCAAATTACTCCCAAATTTACATAGCAACATCAAAATCTCCAAAAACGAAAGTTGTTCAACTTCTCGAGATCTCCAACTTTGCTTTTTGGACCATCTTCAAATTCTCATTAGTTTTGAAAGTAGGATTTTGAATTTTTGATTTTGAAATCCAAATTAGTTTTTTTTAAAATAACTTAATAACTTTGGTAATTTAATTTGTTAATAAGAAACATTCAAACATCTCAACCATTATCACATTAAAACATACTTTTCACAATAAAGTTTAATTAAGCAGAATTTTAATTATTTAATTAAATTTTTATATGAAATTTCACAAAGTTCTCTTAATCACAATTATTGATATCATTTCATGGAACGTACAAACATGGCATATGCAACATGAACATGCTATACTTAAAACATGAACTGCATTTATGCAATAATACTTGATGATTATGCATGATAATGACATGATCAAAATTTTAATTGCTTAGTAACATATAGGATGTTACACTATGGCGAGCACTGGCGCCAGCTCCGCAAGCTCTGCGTGTTAGAGCTGCTGAGCGCCGCCCGCGTGCAGTCGTTCCAGAGCATCCGCGAGGAGGAGGTGGAACTAAGCGTAGCTATCGTCTTCCCATCATCAAGGCTGTTGCAGAATCTGAGCACGGCGCCACGCAGGGCGATGGCGTGCCGTGACCGGATGGCCCATGGACCAGGGTGACAAGACTTCGAACGAGAGCTTGATCTCGGTCCTGCTCAGGCTCCAGAAAGAGGCCAGCTTGCCCATCGAGCTCACCAACGACATCGTCATGGCGCTCATGTTTGTAAGTCAGCGTGTTCCCAATTTCCCATCACTGCGACTTGCTTCTCCTCCATCCATTGCCGCCGATGCATATATGTATGATCGATCACTGAGGACGATCTCGCCAGGGCAAACCTTAGCTACCTCAAGTTTGTGGTGAAGGAAGCTCTCAGGCTGCAATGCCCACTGCCCCTGATCCCACGCAAGTGCCGTGAGACATGCCAAGTCATGGGCATCCTAAGGGTACATGCGTGTTCGTCAACGTTTGGGCCATTTGCAGGGATGCCAAGTACTGGGAAGATGCTGAGGAATTCAAGCCAGAGCGGTTTGAGAACACCAGCCTAGACTACATAGGGACAGACTATGAGTTTCTCCCGTTCGGGTCCGTCCGCCGAATCTGCCCAGGAGCAAACCTTGGATTGGCCAACATGGAGCTTGCACTGGCCAGCGTTCTGTACCACTTCGATTGGAAACTACAGAGCGGAGTGGAGCCCAAGGATGTCGACGTTTGGGAGACAGCAGGACTGGTTGGAAGGAAAAATACAGGCCTGCTTGTGCACCCTGTCAGCCGCTTATTTGCTCCGGTTAATGCCTAATTAACACCAATGGAATATATAGCACGAAACAGTATGTACGTGTTTATATCTATACCTCTATACCTAACACTAAAGCTGCAAAATTTCAGCCTATTTTTTTTGTCTAGATTTAATTTTTGTCTACCCTATCTATATCCGTTTCGCATACCTCTTTCACTGGCTAAACTAATTCTCTCCGTGTTTTGTCTCTTTGTCTCCTCTTCTCTTCCGGGCATTGGTCCGCGTCTGGTAACGCAGTAGAAAAGAACACATGACTATATATCCTCGATTCCGTCTACTGAAAGAAGTTTGAATCAGATCCGGACAACAACAAAATTTTAAGCAGCTACCAAAACTAAACTGCACGAGCTGAGTTATATGCATATACATCACAAAAGAAACCCAAATCAGCATTCGATCGATGCATATCAGCCTATCAGCGCTGTGTACATGATTCATCATAACAAAAAGTATGAGCAGAGAAGTAGATCGAAGTTAACAATGTCCAAAAATATGAAGAACCAATCAGATTAGCACCATGTACAAAGTCGTAACCAGATGTCTCCAAATCAAAGATCGAAGACGTGCAAGCCTGGCCGCATGACCAGGACCCCGAGCCCGCGCGGCCTGCCGGAGCTGCATGTGTTCAACCCGGCGCGAGGCGCAGCGACCCAGCGACACGCCTGCAGACGTGCCGTCACCACCTGCAATGGCCTCCAAACGCGCAGGACTCGGAGTGGAGCCTAAGGATGTCGACGTTTGGGAGGCTGTAGAAGTGGTTGGAAAGAAAAACACAGGCCTGCTTTTGCAGCCTGTCAGCCGCTTATTTGCTCCGGTTAATGCCTAACTAACGCCAACGGAATATATAGGCTGCACGAAACAGTATGCACGTGCTTTATATACTAGTGATATATAAGACTGATGGGATATAAATGTGAAGCGTGGATTATGTAGTATCTATGGATTACACGCGAATATATACGCTGCACGAAACAGTATGCATGCAGATGTCATCCACCCAACAGTCGGCCGGCGGCAGAGGCTGTTGCTCGGTGCTAGCTGCCGCCGCTCTGTCAACGTGTGACGGAGGAGACAACAAATGTGAGATTACAGCAGTACCCTTCACGGATCCTATATCAAATTTAATTAATTAATAAAAATTAAGATTTGGTCACCTATTTTTGTACTGTCCCTGCCTTTCTGCCTTCTATTTTTTCCACCATTCGATTCTCATGGATGGATGGTCTATATATATTTTTTCCAACCAATGTAAAATTTCTCAAATAAAATATACAATAGAGCTAGAATTTTTGTATACCTAAAATTCGCTAATACTTCCTGTCCCTAAATAAATAGATTCGTAGCACAAAAATTGTCTACAAATAAATCAATTTCAAGGAGAATCAACAACCCATTGGACTATTTATTTTTCTCAAAATCCCTTCATATTTACTCCACCCCTCTCTTCTGTCTCTTTTCCACTAGTCCAGACTTCAGTTTCTACAATTGGATGGGTGTAGTAAATGTCATACTAATCTGTTCTAAACTTACTAGAAATTTATTTATTCAAGGACTTAGGGAATATTTCATGACACACGAAGTCATTACAGTCGAAGCTTGTAATACAAGGGGATATGAACTTTGTGGGTGATCCTTGTGAGACTAGTCTTGTAGGGATCAGATTGGTCGTTGTAAGTCTAGACTTACTACATTCAAAAAAGAAAGTCTAGGCTTACTAGGACCTGTTGTTGTATCTTTTTCTTCTTAATGAAAAATACTTGTCGACCACGTCTGATGATATATCCCTATTCGGCTAGGCCTCATCTTCGCTAACTTTGGCAGTCCTGGTGGTATTGGGCTCTTATTCAAGCGCTGATATACCCTGGGTCCATATCACCGACAGTAGCCCCCCAAGGACTTTGATGATGAGCAAGTTGAATGACTCAATTCTTCGGGTGCCTCTAGCTTCGAAGGCTTTTTTGGGTTGGAGCCCTGGAGGGTTGACCCCAGCAAATGCTTGCGGGTAGAAACGTCTATTGGTCTTTCGGTCATTGAATATCATTAAGTCCCATTATAGGTAAGGATGAATGAGTCAGGGAATCCAAAGTGCCTCATCTTCTCCACTCCGTTTGTTACGTGTCCTTTGTTCACACATGCTACAGTACCACATGGGCCCTAGGCCGGCTCCACTTGCCATAACAGATGCGGAGGGAGTGATGGAAACCGGTCGTTTCTCCCCAATGTGTTTTTTTCTCGTTTCTTCAGGCATTGTGCGTGAGGACATCGTTCCTTAAGGAGAAAACAATTTCTTCTTTCTTTACCCTCTCTCCTCAATAACTTCTTTGCAACATCAGCAAATTGGTAAGCTGTCAACGTAATTAAGGGGGATAGAAATTACCATCAATGCCCCATTGAGACTGCCCTAACCAAGTGCTGATGGCTTCGAGAGGAAAGAAAATAAATAGGACAAATTCTATGACTTGGAATTGATTTAGCCAGGGACAGTACATTAAAAGGTGCTATGCTCGTGATGAACACGGCTTTCCCAGAATGCCAGTCCTTTGGACCCGTAATGGGTCTAAAGATTACTTGGGCCATCGTTTGAGAAAAATATCACTTAGGCTGTAAAAAGCTGGACCAAGTATAACCCATATAAGCCTCATATCACACGTGTCTTGGAGAAAGGAAGCAAGGAATGGAGAAACTCTTGTTGCAGGCTTGGTTGCAGCTGCGGCGCGCTACTGCAAAGCAGCGGCCCTCGGGCCACCATTGTCGTCCTTCCTCGTCCGTCGCCGTTGGTGCGGCGGTACACCTGCTCCCGCGACGACGACGCGGTGGCATTCCAAGGCTGAGTCTGGTCCTCATGTCAACGAGGTGAGAGTGCCGACAAGATGTTCGGAGGAATACCGTGCCGACGCGGTGGGTGGTTAGGAATGCTGTTTCCACCAAACTCGAGTTTTATTTTATGGTGTTCCGCACTTCATCTATCATCATTGAGCCTTAATTATTTCCTCATAAGCCAAAGGACTTGGTCTCAGGGTCAACGGAAGGGACGCGGTGGATGCATGTGTTCATATACATCAGTCAACTGGTCAATTTTGGAGGTTCTATCCAACGTCATCTGTACGAATTCTTTCAACGCGGTTGAATGGCGGCCTATATGACGGTGTTGGGGCTGGAAGAATGCTTATGAGTAATGGCGCTTCCTTCTTCCTACTAGCTAGTTAGTGGTTCTTCAACCAGATAGAGGGGAACTGAAGAAAACTGAAACAGACAAATATAACCTCGGTATGCTTTCTTGCTAATTGTTTTCATGAGAAATGGACATCGTGAAGTTTGTTGATCTTGCTTGTGACTTCAATTGTGTGTAGGACAAATTACGTACTGAAAGACAAGATGGCCGATCCGTTGGGCACTGTGGAGAAGATTGTTAAAGTTGCACTCAAGATCAAGCAAGCAGTCGACAAAGTCAGGAAGAACAAGGCAGAGTGCCGTGAGATCGTAAAGCCCGTGGTCAGAGTCAGTGCTCTCCTGACACTGCTCCAGGAGACGCCGGGGAAGGTGAAGGACCCAGCCATGGGTGCTGCCCTGGAGGCGCTGGAGGAGACCCTCTGTCGTGCCCACGAGCTTGTTACAGCATGCCGGCAAAGGCACACGATGCGCCAGATCATGGGTGCTGGGGACTTGTCCAGGCAGCTTCGTGAGGTAAAACAGGATATATCGGATCACATGATCGAAGGCATCTTTGCCACCAGTATCAAGACGACAATCATCATAACAGATAAACAAGGTGCTGGTACCAATACTCCCCCTTGAGGTAGAATATTATTCTACACCACAAGTCAAAACTGACCTTAAAAAAATACTGAGTACTACTGAAGCACGTGCAGTATCAGTCAGTACTACACCCAGCACCTCGAAAATACTGAACAATACTGAAACGCGAGTACTGAACAGTACTGAATTTTGTTCAGTATAACAGCTTGGTGTAGAATGGTATTCTACACCTAGGGTGTAGAATAGCGCGCGTATATATATATATATATATATATATATATATATATATATATATATATATATATATATATATATATATATATATATATATATATATATATATATATATATATATATATATATCAAATGTTCAAATTCTTTGGGAAGCTTTTTTTTACTGAAAGTCTTCATAAATAATTTAGTAAAACGATAATCTGGAATTTTTCAGTATATGCTTTTAAAACCCTAAAATCAGCAAATTGACAACTCTCAGTATATACACTTGGTTTCTTTCATCGCTATTATAATATCTAAAAATTATTAGGTCCTCGATCACTGTGGTCAAGCATTATTGGCGACTGCTAAAGTTGAAGCGTTGTAGACTTACTGTTGTATCTGGTAGCAGATTAGGAAAGTTTTCAATAACCTGCAGCTGCATCGACATACATAATTTATTAGTTTTTAGGTTTATTTATGGGTTCAGTGAGTCGATGGATGGATACTCGGATGGTTTTCTTCTGTGTCATAATATCTAGCCTAGTTCTCACTCCTTATTATTTCTCAAGCAGCCAGAGAAAGCAGAGCTCCTCCTCTTATTAAAATATATAATAGATAGACTTCGTGTCATGACCGGCGTCACATACCAACGCCAGGGCCGAGTTAGTGGCTAGGCCACATTGGCTGTTAGGGGGCTGCTTGCCCATGATTTCCCTTCCTTAGATATTTTGGTTTGTTTCAACAAAAGTAGGATCGTGATCGATTGGATTTGTAGAAGAGGGATAAATACCTCTAAACGCTTTTGGAATGAAATAGGCAAGGCAATTATCTATATCCTCGCCACAAGGGGCCTTCCCCACGTGTCTCTCCCTCTCTCTCTCTCCGCCGCCTCCCTGCTCGAGCACACTGCTGATCTGCTTGCGCACCATGGCTCCGACTCGCCGCAGGGGGCTCAAGCCCAGACTAGTGGCGGATGCAGGCTATACCTGGTTTTGATGAAACTAGTAGAATTTTACTGTAGCTTATATGGCTTGGCCCCACAGTGTCTACTGGCTGGCCTCACAGGGTTTGATTGCTGGATCCGTCACTGGCCCAGACCACCCGTCTCCTACCCCTACGACTTATGACTGTATTGCACGAAGCAAACGCATCCAAGATCGACAAATATGTGACCAATCAAAGAACAGAATCTTGGCTCGTTGCGACCTTACCATTGCTTCAATTCTTCTCGTACGGCCTTAATCCAATTTTCTATGAGATAACTGATGCTGAAATAGTTTATTTCGTTTTTTTATCTATTTCCAAATATCCCAAGCTTCCAACATTATTGTAGCAGAACTAGGGAGATGCATTTGCACTGGGCCTTGTGAATCTTCTGGTAAAAGGTGACGCAGAGAGAATAATGTGATACTGTGCCTAAAGCTTCACTAGGTCCATTATGCACAAATAAGTTTTTTTGGTTTCAGAAAAAATGTTTGCATAACAGAACTATAACTATATAATTTTTACGGTGGCTTTATTGTAGTGCCATGTGATCGACTTATTTTTCTGTTACAGGGGGATTCAGGGGTGGCGATCTCACATCGCAGTGATTTCAAATGATGATCCGAAGTAAGAATCTATGCCAAAAATAATCTCTCTCATGTGCAACCCTGACCCAAACTTAAGTTTCATGAAAGGAAGCGCCATCTTAATTAACTCAAAAATGAAATTCTCAGTTCCCTAGGTATATGAAAATATAAATACTGTGAACATTCACATTGACAAAATAGTTACCAATGGAAGTATGCCCATGTCGTCTACTCCCATCCCAAGATCTTCCCTAAACCCTTTCTGTTGCGTATATTGATGGGTTATCACAATTCACAACATGCAACCTCTGAGGCGCGTCTTGTTTTGAGTTTCCTATTCACTTGTACAAAGTGTTCAATTTTAGTGAATTGGAATTTCAGATTTCACGTAATTGCTGGTGAGGAAACTAATTTACCATCAGGAAATGACCAGTCACCTTGTGCATCCTTCCCATGTAAGATTTCATCTACCCTTTATTATGAACACAGAGCATATATTACTGGTTAATTCGGCATGACCACATTATTTTAGTCAAAATATCACAAATGTAGAACTTTTTTTTTGCCTGAATCTGTTATGACCCAACAACTCTTGGACCTAATTTGACATAGTTTTTTTTTTTTGAGAGAGACCCAGTGACATAGTTATAGAAGCTTTGAACTGTTATATGACATAACTTATTTGGCCATGACAAATCCCACGAACTTGACAAAGCTGCAACCATTCCTTTGTTTGCACCTATTGTACTGGGAATGGACAATGCTACGTATGTTGGTGCACTTGACTCGTTTGGTTTTAATAGAATTTGCGTCACTGTGATACAACAGCTCAAAAATTATGTAGTTCAGTGAAGTAGGATCCAAAAAAATATTTGTCACCACCAATGTTCACTACTTAGCAAATACTGATTGAAAATCACTAGAACTTAGTCTGAACTCCAAAGTGATGATGCAATTAGTCAGACGTTTCAAATTTCTAAATGAACTATATCGTTTTGTGTTGTTTTAAACGACAGGCTTAACAAAGTTCACATTGCCGGAGTTGGAGGCTGCTACACATCACTTTTCAAAGGAAAATATAGTTGGAAATGGTTCCTCCGCTGTCGTCTACAAGGTACACCATTTGCTTCGTTTTCTAATTTGGAATTTTCACATGAATGCTGCCGCGGAACAAGATATTTTTTATATAAGCAGGCTTTTCATATAATGGTCACATTTTTTATACTAGCTGTAAGTAACCTGCATCAGCGTGGCCAGGTTTGTAATATAGTCTAGGCAAACTAACATGGTCTACTTCAAAATTTGTTTTTTATAATCAGCATATACCATTGTATGGCGCCATGCGCCCTGCGCGGGTTCAATGTATCCATGGTTTTTCAGCCTACCCAACCAGTGTACCTGACCAGTATGGGCCATTTCGGGCTCAAAAGGCTAATCGATTATAGCCCAGGTTACCTCAATCCGACATGGACTCCTTTGCTTTGCGGTGTTTCAAGAATTCGTCCTCAGTTTCTACTGTAGTATTCCATTCTTTTCAAATTATAATTTATTTTGTTTTTTCTAAACATATAGTAAAAGCTATATATCTAAACATGGTTTATATCTAGAATAGCAAAAACTATATACCTGGAAAACCAAAACGACTTATAATATAGAATAGAGGGAGTACATTTCGTTGTACATTTCATATTTTGGCACTCACATTGTGCTATAAATATATTACATTAGGATATTTGTCAAGAAATAACAGTACTTGCATGTAATCATCCACTTTAAAACAAAGTCACGTTTATAATATATCTAGGTAGCCGTACGTCCCCTATAGCAATGCACCAGTATGTTTGTCTAGTTTTGCTAAAAAAAAACAGTATATTTGTCCAAAAACCATTATGGGTGTAGTCATCCACAAGAGTCTTGTCTATTTTTATTTCTTCTAGTATTAGTTTTCGTGTACATTCCTTATATTGATAATCAAAATTGTATGCATACTTAACGTTTTTTATTTAACATGTACTAAAAACATGATTCCTGCTGGACCGGGCAGCCCAAACTAATGAAAAACAGAACGTTCCTCTTTTATTTTACAAGAGTGTCTCAGTCTGTCCATATGGAGGCTGGCGGCCAACCCTGTTTTGTTTTGGCAAAAAAAGAACAATAAGTTCCCCATTCACTATATAATAAATGAAACTAAGTTCAAGCATTAGGGACACGTTTGGGAAGGCACAGGTTCAACCTAATCCCTTTCAATGGGACTTTAATAAACATGGTACCATGGGAAAGCACAGGTTCACCATGGCACCGCACAACTTCTGTTGTCTCTACTTTTCCCTGCTGATCTCATATGGGCACGCTGTAATCACAACTAGACTCTACAACTTCTCCTAGTGATGTGGAGTTCTCCTAGTGGTTTAGCATTCAACATTTAATATAAACTTTCCCTACCAAATAACTCCAAGTGAGGATTCTCATGTGCTATGACCAGTGGTAGTGTTTTATTAATTCCTAAAAACAATAGGAGAACTTCACCATTTTTGTAGTGAATTTATTGTTGATCAGTATTCTTATTGAAAGTCACGCATATGAATTCCGTTTTCATATACTTCCAGGGTGTATTACATGACAGCCTTGTGGTTGCGATAAAGAAGTTTGGAAAACACTTTTATGATGAATTTAATCTCGTCCCCAAACTGGAGCACAAAAATATACTGAAAATTCTGGGATATTGCCATGAAGTCACAGTTTGGAAAGATCAGGACGCAAGTATGTTGGAGTTGAAGAAAGGCATCGTATTTTTGTTATAGAATACGTGCCAAATGGAAGCTTGGACAACATTATTAATGGCATGTTTCCCTAGAAGCATTGATTTCAGTTCATACTCAGACAATAATTTATTTAAATAGGGTATTTCTATATAGTTCGTTTGCCTGTGCTATCAAAGAAAACAATTAATACTTGGTTCCCAGTGACTCTGTTTTACAGGACCAAAACTTCCATGGTCCTCCTATTTGCAGATAATTCAGGGGATAGCTCATTGCCTCAATTATCTACACGAGCAACGTGTTGTACATTCGGATTTGAAACCAGGAAACATCCTCATGGATTCTATTATGAATCCCAAGATTAGTGATTTTGGAATAGATAGAATGTTAGATACCTATGACGATCTAACCATTCAGGATGTCAACTACTTAGCTGGCACAATGTGAGATGTTATACATTATTAGTCAGAGTCTATGACATGCATGAAGTTCTTCTCTCTTTTGTTCATTTTCTTCTGAGATAACACATTCTAATTTGACATTTCAGGGGGTACATGCCTCCGGAATATATTGTGGAAGGTACTTTGTCAATGAAGTAGGATGTGTACAGCTTCGGTGTCATCCTCCTTGAGATTATTATTAGTATATGCAGTCCCGAACCCGCTCGTCGCCAAGCTTCACTTGAATGGGTAAGTATGTAAACAATTACACATACAACAGGCACAAAAAGAACTTAGATAATATATTTCATAAGAAATCTACTGATACTCACTTGATATCATAAATATTGTATTTGTGGATGGATAGAATACTTGTTATTAGATATGAAGGACCAAATAGGCAACCAAAACAAAGAATGGTTTTAATGGAAACCAAACAAAATCTACATGAATTGAAGTCAATAAAGCAACCCAAGAATATGTCTTTTAGTAATTGTTGACGGTAGTTAACATACACCACGAACCGCTAATCCTCCTTGCTATGTCGGTTTCTCACCGCCTCCTAGGTTGCATCTACGCCGTTCCTTAAGTCGGTTTGATCCAAGGGCTCACGTTGCAAGTTCAGGGCTATAAATACCGGCCTGTACCCCCAGGGTAGAGGCAAGGTTCAGATCCTGAGAGCTGAAAAGACAGGAACCCTAATTCATATTTTCACCAGGTCTGGAGTTAGCAATCAAGAGAAGATTAGTTCTTTATATGATCTAGTCTTATATTAGAGATAGAGAGATAGAGTGAAAGAGAAGAGTTTTGGAGGAGTCCTAGCCTGTCGGTGCTCTCTCTACAGCTTGTACTCTGGTGGAATCAAGTTCTTCTAGAGCTTGTTTCTGTGATTTCTCTAGTAATCGACTTCTAATTCAAGCAAACATCTTGTTCATATTGTTCTTCAGGTTTGCGACTCTCTTTTGAATGCTTTGATCTTGGTAGCTTCTAGATTAAAGTAGTATTCATAGTATAAGCATGATGCTTAGACTAGTATTACTCATGAATGTACCCTATTTTCCAGATTGGTGGTAGCTCGCGAAGGTGACTCTTATAGCTTCGTTGAATCCTCTGTAGTCCACCTGCCGTTAATAGGCCTAGCAAGAATTCGATCGCTTGTAGGCAAGAAACTTTGTATTTGTTCCTTATAATACATCTCTCTAGATAGAACAATAGAAGACAAAGCTTACCGAAGTTAGAACTAGAAGACCCCAATAGTCTCCTATGTACTCCTATTTTCTGACCTTGGTTGTGAAGTTGGGTTAAGTTAAGACTTAGTTATTCTCACTCACCGTTCCTTTGAGTTCGATATTAAAACTGGGTTGTTCTCGGTGAAGTGCTATAACTGTATAATATCTGTGCGCTTGTAGATATATTCTGTTTGCCCTTAATTTATACCAACAAGCATTTCTGGCGCCGTTACTGGGAATGGTTGCTGAGTTAACTTTCAGTCTAGCTTAATCTTGTATTATACTTTTATCTTTTCTTTTCTTTACCTTTTTACCATGGATCTAGAATCCACCCCTATCTACCAATATGGTGAACCCATGGGCACAAGTCTACAACCAGCCGAATCATCAAAACCTATCCTAACCCCTGGCTATGAGTTGCGCCTGCGGTTAATCAATATGGTTCAGAATCAACCCTTTTTAGGTGAAGGTGATGAAAACCCTTATTCCCATCTACGTGAATTTGAGCAGACCTGTGCATGCCTACACATTGAGGGCATATCAGACGAGACCTTACGATGGAAGCTCTTTCCCTTCTCTTTGACGGGAGAAGCTAAACATTGGTATAAGCTCACATAGGGAATAACCAAGGAGATTAGGAAGCCTTATGCCTTAGCTTTTACTTACAATTCTTTCCCATCTATAGCGTTGTCAAACTTCATATAGAGGTTCTAACTTTTAAACAAAAGAAGAAAGAATCTCTTAGTAAGGCATGGGTGCGCTTTAATACTCTTCTTAATTCTGGCCCTAACCCTGCCATTCCAAATCCCATTCTTTTCCAACACTTCTTTATGAGCCTTAATAGAAAAACCATAGAATACCTCAATACGGCTTTAGGAGGTTCGTTCATGTATGTCTCTGCCAAAATGGGGAGAAGCATTCTGACAAAAATCTTAGCAGACCTCCCTGAAGAAAGAGAGAAGATGTTAGAGGAAGAATCTCAAATAGCTGAACCCAAATCTTTACCAGAACTATAACCAACATTAGCTATTCCAGATCCTAAACCACCGAAAGAGGAGGAAACTCCAATTTCGGATTTTATGCTTGAATTCGAGGATGAACTTTTTGATGAATATGGAAATACCTCAAATTACCACATGATGAGGAAACCCCAGGAGCCTAGGAAATCATCATCTGTAGAACCTTTAGACCCTTCTGAGGAAGCTTTCTTTAAAAAGACTACGAAAGAGCTCGTGTCTATCATGAGCAACGAATTGTTAAAAGAATCAGAGCTTTCTCCTGAAGTGATTCATTTATATTCACCTTCTATTAGCATACATTGCCAAATAAACAAAGCTCCTTTCAATGCCTTTTACAACCCGGTTGTAGGTGCTAACATCATGTCTGCATATTTTGCTCATGATTTATTGAGAGAAAATGCCATTAGCCCCAACAACCAAGTTGCTAAAAAGTCTTTCAGGACATATTGTCCCAAGTTTGGGAATTCTCTGTGCCCTTCCTATCTTGGTAAATGGAACCAAAGTTCAATTGAACTTCTACATCTTTGATGTTATGGAGTTCGACCTGTTGATAGGACAACCAATGGAAAGACTTATCCAAGAAGGACAAATGGGGAAGTTGAACATATGACTTGGGAAAAACTTTGAGCTTTCTATACCCATTACTCATTCTCTAAATGCTAAAATTGAGCCAATTGCTGAGCAAGACCCAATGGAAGAGGTTAAGGTTGTATCTCTTGATGACTTGATTGAACCCAACCTTAAAGATGATTCTCAGTTTTTCATCAAAGAAGAAGACGAAGGTCCCACAAACCCTGAACCTCTAGATGAATTGCTAGAACCACCTAAACCCTCCATTGAGCTTAAACCCCTGCCTTTTGGTCTTAGATATGCTTTTCTCAATAATGATCAGGATTCTTGTGTGATCATAAGTGATGGACTCTCTCAGGAAGAATCCTTATGCTTGCTAAGTGTCCTAGAAAAGCATCATTCTGCTTTTGGCTATTCACTCCAAGAACTTAAGGGAATCTGCCCTGTTCTTTACACCCATCGCATCCCTATAGATCCAGATTCTATACCTTTTAGGGAGCCACAACGTAGGCTTAACAATACGATGAAAGAGGTTGCTAAGAGAGGTTTTGAAACTCTTGCACATCAGGATCATCTATCCTGTGCCACATAGTGAGTGGGTAAGCCCTGTTCATGTTGTGCCCAAAAAGGGGGGCATGACTGTTGTAAAAAATGAAAAGAATGAATTAATCCTCCAAAGAACCGTCACTAGTTGGCGGATGTGCATTGATCACCAAAAACTTAACAAGGCAGCAAAGAAAGATCACTTTTCGTTGCCCTTCATTGATGAAATGTTGGAGAGACTGGCCAATCACTCTTTCTTCTATTTTCTTGATGGTTATTCAGGTTATCACCAAATTCCGATCCATCCATATGACCAAAGAAAAACCACATTTACATGTCCATATGAAACCTATGCTTACCGTAGAATGTCTTTTGGATTATGTAATGCTCCAGCTTATTTCCAAAGATGCATGTTGTCTATATTTTCTGATATGATTGAAGAAATCATGGAAGTTTTCATGGATGAATTTTTTGTTTATGGAAAAACTTTTGATAATTGTCATGGAATTTAGACAATGTTTTGCAAAGATGTAAAGAAAAGCACCTAGTCCTTAATTGAGAAAAATGTTATTTTATGGTTAGAGAAGGCATAGTGCTTGGACATTTAGTGTCGGAATGAGGAATTGAGGTAGATAATGCTAAAATTGAAGTAATTGAACAGTTACCTCCACCCGTAAGTATCAGAGGGATCAGCAATTTTCTTGGCCATTGTGGTTTTTATCGCCATTTCATAAAATATTTTTCACACATTGCTAGACCACTGACAAATCTTTTGGCTAAGGATGTTCTCTTTGAATTTGATGATACATGTTTGAAATCTTTTAATATTTTAAAGGAAGCACTCATCTCTGCACCAATCATTCAACCCCCTGATTGGTCGCTACCTTTTGAAATCATGTGTGATGTTAGTGATTATGCTGTAGGGGCAGTTTTTGAACAAACGAAAGATGAAAGCATCATGCAATTGCTTATGCTAGCAAAAGTATGACAGGACCTCAACTTAATTATGCAACAACTAAAAAAACTCATGACTGTTGTTTTTGCTATTGATAAGTTTAGATCTTACTTAGTAGGAGCAAAGGTGATTGTTTACACTGATCAAGCTGCTTTGAAATACCTGCTCGCTAAGAAAGATGCTAAACCTAGACTGATAAGAAGGATTTTGTTATTCCAAGAATTTGACCTAGAAATAAAAGATAAAAAGAGAGTAGAAAATTATGTTGCCGATCACTTGTCTAGAATGCAGTTTAAGAATTCACAGGAACTGCCCATCAATAATTTCCTGAGGGATGACATGCTCTTCAAGATCACTAGATCATACCCCTAGTATGCGAATATTGTCAACTTTATGGTTGCAGGTTATGTACCACCAGGGAAGAACAAAAGGAAGCTTATCTATGAAAGTCGTCTCCACATATGGGATTCATCGTACCTCTTCAGAGTTTGCTCTAATGGTTTGCTTAGAAGGTGTGTACCAGTAGAGGAAGGCATCAAGATCATTGAACGATGTCACTCTTCACCATATGGAGGACATTATGGGGAATTCCGCACTCATGCAAAGATCTGACAAAGTGGATTCTTTTGGCCAACCATGTATGAAGACACGAAAGATTTCATCAGGAGATGTGGAGCATGTCAGAGGCACGGGAACATCAATTCAAGAGATGCCGTGCCACTCACCACCAACCTTCAGATTGTGCTCTTCGATGTCTGGGGAATTGACTATATGGTACCATTCCCAAAGTCAAAGAACTATGAGTAAATCTTGGTGGCAGTAGACTATGTCTCCAAGTGGGTTGAAGCCATGCAGTGCAGAGCTACTGATGCAAAGAACTCCAAGAAGATGTTTGAAGAAATAATATTTCCATGTTTTAGAGTTCCGAGGATGGTGATTAGTGATGGAGGAACTCACTTCACTAACAAGAGCTTTCACAAAATACTTAACGAAGCATGGGATCCAACACAATGTCGCTACTCCATACCACCTTCAAACAAGTGGCAGGCAGAGACATCAAACAAGCAAATCAAGAATATTCTGCAGAAGACGGTCAACAAGATGGGAACTACATGGAAAGATCGACTTCTCAATGGGCCTATAGAACGGCCTATAATACACCATTTTGCATGTCACCATACAAACTGGTCTACGAGAAGACTTGCCATCTTCCTGTTGAGCTAGAATTCAAAGCTCATTGGGCCATCAGGCGATGGAACATAGACTTTGAGGCCGTAGGAACGAAGAGGAAGATGCAACTCTCTAAGTTGGATGAATGGCATTGTTGGTATTTCTTAACATCTACAAAAGTTAATCTGCAAGCGTACGAAATTACCATTGTAGCTTTCACCCAGAAGTATTTTCCATAGGGAACAGAGATATTTCTTCTAGCTAACTCGTCTAAGGACAACACAAGGATAGCTGATAAAGGGTAGAGAAGGATTCCTATGGCTTAGGGTCTAAAGATAAACTTTACTTCTACTTGCTTACTTTGGGCACTAGCGTATACCTAGTTTGCCAAGCGATACCGGCCTATAGCTCTACACCGTACTCGAATGTGGGGGAATATAAGGGACGGACAAGGCTATCACCACCTACTGCCTACCCCTCAACCGGAGAGTACGAGGCAAACAAAGGTAGCCTCTAGCGTAGACACCACGTCTACACTATCGACTACTACTCTAGTGCGTTAACAAGGGTTATCCGTCTTTATCAGGGCCCTTCTACTAGAGCATCCAACATGGGGACAGATGACGATCCCGCAAACAAGTAAAAATATAGCTTAACTAATCAAAAGACTTTTATAACCAAAGGAATCATGAACACTTACTAAATACCCATTGAGGTACAAACGCTAGTGTTCGCCGAGGTACAAGTGTAGGAAAGTTACGACAAGCCCGGCACTTCTTCCCCGAAATCTCTCCCTCACATCTCTCCATAATAAGTTGCTAGAGCTAGCTAGGGCCTAAGCCCATGAAGTGGTGTTGCTCTTGCTCTAGCTCTTTAGTGCTCTTCTTGCTCTTGTGTGTTGTTCGCTTGAGGAGGGGAGAGGCCTCCTTTTATAGGTGGAGAGGAGGGGGTCATTTGGAAAAGTGCTTCCTCCCCACATGGAAGGTACAAACCGACCTCAAACCAATGTTTAGGTGCATTGAACTTTGCCATGACCTAGTGAACCGCCTTTGGCATGTCGGTAAGAGGCAGCCCGCGCAAGATGGGGCCGTTTGGGCTCACCTTGGCTGGGCCCAAACGAGCCCGTCTTCGGTGGGTCACCTTCCTTGATCCCTGTGACCTAGCCCATGTAGGTTTTGCGCGAGGTTGAAATGTTTTGCTTTGGTTTTGGCTGTTCTCCTCTTTGTCTGGGCCCCGATTCTTCGGGTGATTGGGCCTCTCTCCCTCAGGCTTGTATAGAATGGTGTTTTTGCTTCATTCCTTTGCACATTCTTAGCCTTTTATATGCATTTCCACACATGCCCTCCTACAAATGAATAAACACCAAAACTTGTGGAATTGATTAGTTATAAACCCTATCACTAAGTTTGATGTTCATTTAAGTGGTTTTTATGTGAGAATTGGCGGTTAGAATTAGGAGTTAAGGACCGCCAACAAGCCCCCACTCTTAGCTCTTTGCTCGTCCTCGAGCAAAGCTTAGATATAAAAGTAATCATGAGCATAACATACCAAGATATATAGCTATTTATGAAAGTTATTCCAACCACTACTAGATTTCGACCCTAATGCCACTTGACGCCATTTGCATCACCACAAATTGTATTGTAATAGGGGTGTGTTTTGCAATATTTGTCCAAAAAGGTGGTAATAGGGGCACTGTGTTACCACAAAAATAGTGAATTGCAATCTTTACGTTCGACGTTATAAGAGGTGAGACCTATACCAACTCTTTAATGGAATTCTCAGTGTAAATACTATTTCAACAGATTTTCTATTTAAGGAATGGATGTCTATTTTGGTTCAATGGATTTATTCAAATGCTTTGTTGATGTTTATTGAGTTTCTAATTAATTAATGGCGCTGCAATATTGTACTATGGCACCAAACCAAAATTGTTGTAAAAGTGGCTATTGGCAACCACATTTTTTGTGGCACTATATCCTATGGCAACAAATATTTTCTATGGCAATATACCCTATAGCAACGAACAATCTACGTAGTAATAGAGGGTGCACGTTATAGCAACGATAATGCGAACGTGGCAATTGCATATGTTGCCACCACTTCTTGGTGTTGCAGCATAGTTCTTGTTGCCACACTCGTTAAGCGATGCAATAGAGGCTGCACCTGATAGCAACCAAACCTTGGGCATGGCAATTGCACATGTTGCCACCACTTCTTGGTGTTGCGATATAATCCTTGTTGCCACACACGTTATGCGTGGCAATACATTGTCTTGCAATACACGTTCGTCGTTGCTAGTGCACCATTTGCTACGACATATGCAAGTTGCCATTGCAAGGTCCAGCAATGCCTAAGGCATTGCATTAGTTGTTGTTGCCACTCCTACAACCGTAGCAAAAGCTTATGTTGCAATGCCTAGGTGTTGCAAATCGAAAACGCATTTTGCAACGCTAAGCAGAAAAAGCGTTGTCCAAAGCTTTACCCATGCAAGTGCCTGCAACGCCTCCCAATGAAAAAAAGTATTTCTATTTCTGATATTGCAACTATTTCGGGCCTATTGCAACACTTTTCGGGCGTTGAAATAGGCTCAAAATTTAGTAGCAAGAGCCCCCGAGTCCCTAAAGCTAAGGGAAGGGTTTTGTCCCCTTGTGTCTCGCGTCAACCCTTTCGGAGGAGTGGTTGAACGCGCCGCGCCTGCCGGGCTGCGCTGGGAATCTCCCAGAGCCATGGATGCTTGGGGTGCCTTTCTCCATCCACGGCCTTGGATGGCGTGGAAGGCCGAGAGCGGCCAAGGATCGGGTTGAGGCTCCCGTCAGTTGGGGAGCTTGAGGCTCAGGCGAGCCCCTAAGCCCCGAGCAGAGGCGGAGGGCGTGCTCGGGCTCGGCCCAGTCCTTGGCCGGAGGGTGCGTGCAAACGCATCTGAGTTACGTAGCCCCTGAGCCCCCGGGCAATTCTGGAAGGATCGGTCGGGGTTCTCACGGTCGGGAACACTTGATCCCGAGGCTAAACGTACTCTTATGTTAGGATCTCGTCACTGTGGCCAACCAAATGCCAAGAGAGAGCCAGAGAGAGGGGCTCGGGAAGGGATAGAATGCAGCTGCGAGAGGTGGTGGCGGCTGCCGGCGCGCTAGCCGCAAGGTGCTTGACGCCGGCTCTGCTGCGTAGAAGGACGTAACTGCGCTTGCCTACAACGGAGAAGGCAGCAGGAAAGTTGGGCCAGCGCGCTCGCCTTCAGCACAGTCGAGGGATGGGGAGGAGGAGCAGGGCTAGCATGCTTGCTTTCGAGTAGCAGAGGCCGCACGAACGAGGAGCCCGCGGCGCCACACACCGGCGAGCAGAGAAGGAAGCCGGTTATTTTACATATATATAATAATGGAAGAGGTGGATTATACTTTATAAAGAATAAAATAGATCTAATGGTTCTGGATCGATATCGCCTGACCTTTGATTTAATGGCTTGATATTTTCTTTATTAATGTAAGAATTTTTTGTTATTTATCTTTTTTCTAGCGCGTCAGGTATTTAGTAGATATCATAAATATTAATACTTTTGTTGCTATGCTTGATCAAACTTATAAGATACCAAAGTGTGTCACTATACTAAAATTGTATTCTTTGTGCGATGGAGGAAGTTCATTACGCGTTGAAGAACAAACAAATCAACTCCAATCTTATTCTTGGCAGACGGGGGCAGTTCTGATCCCTGCGAGATTCCCACAGACCTGATCTGGCTCTTTTCGAAACAGACAAAGCAAACAGATGTGACGCGAGGCCGAGCGGTTTGTGTGTCCCTCTCGCTCCGTCGCAATCGATGCTGTCGACTCGCGTGCCGCCTTGCGTCTATCCCCTCGGCTCTCTGGTCCGCCCGCGTCGTCGGACGAATATGTCATTGGGATGCTACAGTTGAAGAACAATTATCAACAGTGTTGGCAACATAACAATGCTCCACCGGACAGCAGCGTTATAATATTGGATTGGAGTAGGAGTGAGTACGTCGGATGGCTTAAACTATGGGAAAACTTCGTGGTATAAAGAAATTGTTCGAACTGTCATATTTTAGTTCGTATTGCCCAAGACGTATATGTTCTAAAACTTTGGTTTTCAGTTTAAGTTTATTCATATATATTTCCTCGGTAATGGAATATCAGTCGTTCTAGGAGTTGGGGGATTACCAAGGAAATGAACATATTACCCCTGCTTGGCCCTATACTTGCAATAAATTACATGAGCAAAGGCTAATGTGAATGAACCTTGGAGTGGGTGGGTGCCAAGCGGATGCGCCTGTAGAGGGGCAAAGGCTGCTGCGCCCCACTGGCTAGGCAGTGGGAGTAGGTAGTGGCATTCTTTGAGGGACAAATTTTAAACTTCAAAACGATTGTTAGTTATAATATTGTGCTCCCATTCCATGGCGCATAGCCGCAAGTCGTATCATTTGCACATGGAAATTAAAAAAGGTTGATCCTTACATCTTGTTAGCATAAATATACTCTAAATCCCTTATCTGCTACCTAAAAAAAAATCTAATTCTCATATATGCCATTGGTGTTCAAATTCTATCATAGGGGGAGCAAGCCCAAGAGTGAGCTATAACTTGCAAAATAGAAACATAGCATGGGAATGAGCCATTAGACTCCTCTTCGACCCCCCGACCCCCCGCACCTCCCCCATAGCGGCCGGGCTCAGATCCGCAGCCACTGCCTGCCCTCCACGCTCCCCACCCACCCAAACTGCACCGCCGCAACAGGACTCGGCCGGTAATTGGTTCTATTTCTATAAGCCAAACCCTAGGTCACCCTTGCCTATATAAATGTACCTCGACACCCTCCATAATCAATCTATTATCCCCGCTTGTTTAGAGGCAATGCATGCAAAACAGTTCCTTGAAGCTAGCTATTGAAATAGCCACTAAACTTCAGCACCAATCACCAGAATCACACAATGCAAGGATAACACACATACTATGGCACCAACCTGTCAAGGCCCTTGATGTCGTTGTCATCAAACCAACGCTTGCCAGACTTGAGCACTAAATGTGACACGCTGAGGCATTCATCTCCAAGGTCCCCAACCTTCCCGACATTTGTGAATAGGCATGTGGTCCAGTGATAGGGCAGTTCAGTAGGACACTACCTATCAGGGTTCAAACCCTGCTGTCGCAGCTATTTTCTAGATTTTTTTCATAAAAAGCAGGGTACACACATGCATGCGCGTTCGATGGTACTGTGTGTTTCCCATGCACTGGAGGCTCGAGAGCTTCCCAATCTCTTCTTTGCGTGTGTGGTTGTGGTGTGAGTGTGGAGTGTGTGGGTTATGTGTCGTGATGTGCAAAACATGACGCATGGTGTTCACTATTTGAAACTTCTTAACTGATCAGACTTCTTTTTAATAGTGCATTCCCTTGATCATTGTTTAGTATAACTGGTGAGCATGAAACTGCACTTGCAGCGCTGGCTCTTATGGATTTCTCAAAGGCTGATTGGAACACTATTATTTCTTTCCTATATAATGCAGCTGGATTTATAAACATAAGCACCATACTGAGTGAAAGTGATTTGCGAAATATAATACTGAAAATTCGTACAAGCAAAAGAAAACATTATTCCATAGTAGCCTTGGAGGCCCTTGGGGACATCATGGATCTTCCGCTATCTAAATTTTAGTTGGGTGGATCTAAACATAGCCATATTGTACAAGTATGTATGTAGTGTAGATGGTCCAATTAATTGGTAGAGCTAAGCGAGTTGAACATGCTGCATGTCACTACCCTAGATCTTGACAGTACTGCCGGTTCAAAACCCCCATCGCTACCGGATTTTGAACCGGCACAACCAAACCGGCAGTGATGAGGGTAAGGTATCATTGCCAGTTTTTAAAAACCGGCACTATACTGAAACTTCACTGCTAGTCCTTTACACAACCTGACAGAGTTCAATTTAGCCAACACTGCCAGTTTGTGGATTGAGCCGACAGTGATATCATGACCATCACTGCTGGTTTGTGGCTCGAGCCGACAGTGATGCTTAAGACATCACTGCCGGCTTGTGGTTCAACCCGGCAGTGATGTTCAAGATATCACTGTCGGCTTTTTCCTCGAGCCGGCAGTGAGAGGTTCAGCAACACTACCGGCTCCAAACATTCCGGTAGTGTTATTGAAGCCATCACTGCCGACTCGATGCTAGCCTGCAGTGATGTATTTTTGACATTTTGTTGTATATAATTTATTTTATAATTTTTTTGGTGGAATCGGTATTCATGATTTATATAACAAATTAGATATTAGAAATACGTCAGCATTTACAAGAATGACTTTATAATGAGAAGATTTACATGTTCACAAGTCCATCAAGATGAGCTATTACAATAATCTATTGGCGGAGAATAATCTGTCAGCATATTTCTTGTTTTCCTTGGTCTCGACTTGTCAAAGGGAGAATAACCCTTTCTCGCTACACACCTCGTCTAAGATGAAGGCTGCTAGTGCATCCTGGAATCCTCGAATCTCACCTTCTAGTAGCCAGTGGTGCTTCAATTTTTTCCGCTGTCTCGAAATCAACAAATGTTAGGCAAAATATACATTAGTTTGTTTTACTGAAATACATGAGATGGGAAGCATACACACCGGTTCATGTGAGTCTGTTGTTCTCCCACAGATGTAATGGTACATTGCCCACATTACGTAGAACCCGCATTCGTCGTTGCCCATCGGCTACTGTAAGATAGCCATTTCCATGCAGGCAACCTCGAATGGTGGGGTTGGGAGCCCATCCACTCGTGCCTTAATACTGTCATATAATGTGTAAAATAAAAAATATTAGAATCTGCTATGTGATTAAAAAACATGTTATTGTGTTCACTTATTTAGCACTGTGCATAGGGGATCGACACAAGAAAGTGGCTTCATCTTGGAGTCCCACACCTCGATACGTGGAGGCCAAAGTTTGATATCGACGGAGATGAAATGGGAACTGCAATCACAGAGTCCTAATTAATCAAAATCTTTAAAAACACTGCAGTGATGACCAAAATAAAGGATGAGAACACATACTCGCAATTGTAGCTAGAAAGATGTTCATTTTGCCCTATTCGACGAAACCTTTGACAGTCGTGGTCACCATGTCTGTCATATGGGCCTTGTCATACCCTGCATCACCTCTGCATGTTTTCTCGTTTACTATCATTGGGTCCAAGAATCCAATGTGAAAAAGGTTTTTCTTAGCACAATATGCAGCCACCCACCTGCATAAAGCATGTGATATGTTAAAACGTTGCTAAAGTGGTTTATTATAGCATCATACTGGAATGGAACGGTACTTACAAAGTCCATAACATCATGATTTGGTTGTCGAGGTCACGCGTGTTGAATAACTGAAATAGGCAGTCATATCAGATGTGATGTAGTGTTTCTTCTGGTCAATTGAACACCACTTTAGGCAATATGAGAGCTTCAAAACCACTATACAATTTGCTCTTGGTATCAATCATGTAATACTCATGCAGTTGACGCATATTTGTTGGCAAATCATTTAGTTCCCTAGCACTTTCCAACAAAGGATGCCCAATTCTATACTTGTATGCGAGGCTCGCCATTTCAAACTCCCCTTCTTGTTGTAGATAAACTAACTCAGCTTCCTCTCTTCTTATGCCCCTTTCTTCAACAATCTTGTTTATTTTTCTGCTATATTCAAATTGTTGGGCTCGGGCTCTCTCTTCATTGTACATGCTCTTGTCTTGGCGCTCTATATCGCTGACCAGCATCCACCTAGGTAATGAGGCGATTAAGTTAAAAAGAAACTAACACATCTCTGTGTGCAGTCAGGCTCGACATGCTATGCCTTATCCAACGACTTCTTCCTTTTAGCCGTTCTTGGAATATTATCTACTGAAGTAGATGACGCTCTCTTCGAGGCTAGTTGTGCCCTTGTGCATTGTCTACATCGAGATGGCACTTCTTTGGATCTTGGCGGGGAATCACGAGGAGGAGGAGGAGCAGTAGCAGAATCCTCTTTTCTCTGGGGTTGGAGAGAGGAAGAGGGAGAGGTATGACGTTGAGGCATAGGAGAGTGATAGCTAAGTTCATGATCTCTCGGGGGCGATTCGTCGTCAGCTTCATCATCATCATCTAAAGACAACTGGTCATCAAGCTTAATGAAGCGCTAGTGCCAGGCCACATGAGCACCCTTGTTATCAACATGGCATTTCCTATCTTCATATGCGGGGTAATAGTTGTGGATCTTGTTGTACTTCTTATGAACTATACTATCAATGCTGACACGGGCATACCCCGGTGGAATTGGGCGGCCATTGATTACCCCGTCTTCTGCTGGCCAGGCCTGGGCGAGCGCCACCTTGTTAGTTGTCCATTGCGGATGGACGTACATCCCGACACTGACGGGCTCGGTGAGGTTGTCAACCGGATGAGGCACTTTCGCCTCTACATTGTCGAACGGGGGCGATCCATAGCTGCTGCGAGCCAGGACCGAGCTAGTCGGAACAGGTTCTTATGCTACATCCACACTCCGGATGCCATGATTTCACAGACTCTTACTTCAACCTTCTCTTCAAGCTATTTTTCAAAATTGGCTTCCATCTCTTTCAAGACCCGATTAAACTCTGACACATTTGCCGCTTTACTCCTAGAGCAGCTCCGATAAGATGTCGAATCTTCCTCGAATGCAAGTTTCCAAGGAACAATACCGGCTCCTCTAGTGCGACTAGGGTGCTCCTCCTTTCCAAATGCTTGGGTGAGCACGTCATTCTCTCTGTTAGAAGTGCGGATCCCTTGCATCACCTCTTCATTTACCTCGGAGATCCTCGTGACGAGGCTGCTCGTGGATGGATTTTCAGAGGTAAAACTCCCGTCCGGGGCGTGGCGTGCCCCCTCACCATCGCATAAGACAACAATCTAGGCTCCCAATAGGCAGTCTGAGGCACAACGCCACGTTGTTCCAGCTCATCAAGTTCAACTTGAAATTCATCAATCTTACTGGCGTAGCCTCGAGAGCCAACGTGGTGAGGATCCATCGCTTTAAGCGAGTTCTCCTTATTCTTCCTGCTCATTGCCAAGTACTCCTCGGATAGCCTGTACTGCTTGAAAGCCTCCAAGAAGTTCTTCTGGCTGGTGTACACATCACCATCCCAATTTGGCTCTTTATCCTCGAGGATAAACTTCTGGTACAATGTCAGCTTAAAATTCTTGAAGCAAGTCCCCATGGTTTCTTTTGTTTTATTCTTGATTTGCTCCATGTCACAGTCCTTGGGAAAGTGAAAAACTTCAGGACCCATTCCTCCCATATGGCATCCTTTAGACTTTCAGGAACCCTCCACGGGCCATTTTGTTTCGCAATCCACTTCCAGTACAATATCGGGATGTGCTCCCTTACAAGTGCCCCAACGACAGTCTTGTATTTGGCCGGAACTTTCTTAGGTTTGAGCGGCACACCCGTATGATCAACCTCTATAATGATCCAGTGTGCTTTAGGACCTTCTTGTGGAACCTTACACACACCTCGCTTGGTTGTAGCCCTGTGGCTGCCCGAACCTTCTGGCTGCTCGGTCGACTGAACCTCCTGCTAGAGACACCAAGTAAGCTAAGGCCGTCTTAATGAATTAACATGTATGGCTACCTAGTCAAATGATACCTAAGTTACCTGGTCATCTTGATCCAGCTGGAGACAAGAGGTAGGGGTCCATGGTACCTCATTGTCACCGCCCTGATTGTCACCGCCACCGTTTGTCGGATCATGCGGCTCTCCCGTCCCACCGATATCAACCCCTTTTGCTTTCCTATCTTCTCTTGGGCGATGGTTAACGGGTAGTTTACGAGTCATGGCTGTGTTCACATATAGCATGAAAAGCTTATTAAGTGACAGTGGAAGCAAGCCAGACACATAAGTGTATCTATACTACTAGATAGATGAGGTTTATAATCACCTACTACTTTTTTAAAAACTGCATAAAAAATCCAACGATAAAATCTTGATTTTTCCATCTTTAATATAATCCTCCGTGTATTTTGATTGTCAAACAAGTAAGACCTCTAATATGTTTGTATATGCTTGCAAAATGGAGACTATATAGTTCTTATTGAATTCATACCTATGCAGACTTCACATACCCATGGAGACTTCACATACCTAGTATATATAATTCATACAAACTTACACATACCCATAGAGACTTCACATGCCAAACCATATCACTAGCTATAGAACTGCATGGTCTATACCTAGATTAATGCCATAAATTCATACAAACTATATAGTTCTTATTAAACAAAAAAAGAAATGTTTAAAACTAAACCAAAACATTTGCATTTTATCTACAATTTATTTATTGCTAATACTAGAGATGGTCTTCTATAGCTAGATCGACATCAATGCAAAAAAGAGTCATATTTTGTCTATAATTCATTACTGATAGTAGAGATAGACATGCATGGTTTGCTATAGCTCACAAGCATTTCCACGAACACCTAAGGGCCATGGCCGAAGGCACTCACCGTTGGACGGCGCTGGCAGCTCTCCACGCGCTCCTGAGGTGCCCCAGCGGTGTCGAGGGCGCAGGCGTCGTCGGTGCTATGGTGGCGTCGACGAAGAAGAGGGCGCGGGCACGGCGAGGTGCTCTGACGACGTCGGGGAAGACGATGACGTGGGCACGTTCATGGTCTGACGACGTCGGGGAAGACGATGGCGTCAGGCGGCTTCCTCGCTCAGGCACGTGCACGGTGAAGCAAGGCCGCCGGTGTGGAGGAAGACAAGTGCGCGATGGCAGCGGACGTTCGCCAGCGTGGCAGAACAGAGCGGCGCACGTGACAGTTCGAAAGACTGCGAAATATTTCGCCCGCGCGCGCTCATCCTATATATAGTGATGCATATCACTGCCAATTCTAACTACAAATCGATAGTGATGAGACACATCACTGCCATTAACAAAACAAACCGACAGTGATCAGTACCATCACTGCTGGTTAACAAAACAAACCAATAGTGATCAGTACCATCACTGCCGGTTCTAGCTAACAACCGGCACTGATGAGGAAAATGACTACTGTACAAACAAAATTTCTTTTGTACTGTGTTTGAAATACTACTAATGGCACGGCAGTTAAGTCTCAGCAGTCTAGAACCGTAGACCCGGGCTCGAACCCGAGCCCCGGAACATTTTTTTGAAATTTTTTTATTATTATTGTTATCATTGTCGGTTTGAAATGAGAAACCGACAATGATCATATCATCACTGCCGGTTTTAGGAACCAACGGTGATAATATTAATAAATTCGTACATTAATATTCCTATTCCACCAAAGTCAAATTGGTATGAAATTTTTCTTGCAAGCATATACACCCAAATTAGGGCGTCACACAAGATCTTAGGTTTTTCTGATCATTTGTAATATTATTATATTTTTCTCTGTGCTACACGATACAAAGAGGGCCACCTACATATTGGGCACACTAGAATTTTGCATCCACACGGACCAAAATTTGGTCCCTAAGCCACGTGAGACCCTGTGAAAAAGTTTGGCACCATTCCGGACGGTTTCCGGGGCAGGCCCAGTTCAACCTCTAATTAACAAGTGATATCGCGCGGAAAATCAATTAAACCGAAGAAAGTACCAAACCATCCCAGAAAAAACCCAAACTTGGTGCTTCCCTCACCCGTGGCACATGCGAGCCTGAGAAAAAGTGTAAGAACAATATGACAATGGAATGCATATGAACCATAGAAAACTTGGGAGGCCAAGTGTTTTGTCATTGCAACATCAGACGACTTGTATACCTTTGTGAAGCATGTATAATCCGCCTATGTCGAATTAGCTTGAAATTTTTTGGCAAGCATGTACACCCGAATTATGGCCCCACACAAGATCTTAGGTTTTTCTGATTATTTTTAATATTATTATATTTTTCTCTGTGCTACACCAGACAAAAGAGGGCCACCTACATGTTGAGCACACTATAGTTTTGCATCCACACGGACCAAAAATTGGTCCCTAGGCCACATCAAACCCTGTGAAAAAGTTTGGCACCATTCTGAATTGTTTCCGGGGTAGGCCCGGTTCAACTTCTAATTAACCGGTGACATCGCGCGGAAATTCAATTAAACCAAAAAAAGTACCAAACTATCTCAGAAAAATCTCAAACTTGGTGCTTCCCTCACCCATGGCACGGGCGAGCCTGAGAAAAAAATTTAAGAGCAATATGGCAATAGAATACGTATGAACCACAGAAAGCTTGGGAGCCCAAGTGTTTAGTCATTGCAACATTAGACGACTTGTATAGCTTTGTGAAGCATGTATAATCCGCCTATGTCGAATTGGCTTAAAATTTTTTTGGCAAGCATGTACACCCAAATTATAGCCCCACACAAGATCTTAGGATTTTCTGATCATTTTTAAAATTATTATATTTTCCTCTGTGCTATACGAGACAAAAGGGTGCCACCTACATGTTGGGCACACTAGAATTTTGCATCCACACGGATCAAAAATTGGTCCCTATGTCACATGAGACCCTGTGGAAAAGGTTGGCATCATTCCGGATGGTTTCCGGGGGTAAGCCGAGTTCAACCTCTAATTAACCAGTGACATTGCGCGAAAAATCAATTAAACCGAAGAAAGTACCAAACCATCCAGAAAAATTTCAAAGTTGGTGCTTCTCTCACCCATGGCACGGGTGAGCCTAAGAAAAAGTTTGAGATCAATATGGCACTGAAATTTAGTATTCTTATTGCACAGCACGTAATTTAGTATTCTTATTGCACAGCACGTGGATTACATGACAAGCCAAATTAAACTTAACCCTAGCCTGTAAATATTAATGTTGTTATCTTTATTTAATGCTCAAATAATGACTTAAAATAATAGAAAATTTAGAATAAAATTACATATACGATAACAAAGACCTAACACTAGAATTAAATATATGATAACAAAAATCTATTACAGTCTAGGTTCATGTTACCATCAAAGTGTACTAACACATTATAATACAACCATCTGATAAGCATTCTACTAGCACTCTAAGATCAAAGAAACGGCAGGAACGCCATAGAGATGGCTGGTGAGAGCTACAACGGGAGACGAACGGGGAGGTTGTTGTGCACTGTTGAACCCGTGCCTCTCTGGACAGACAATCCCGAGCACATTTGACGGTTGACGAGGACTGATGAACCAATGCCTCTCCGGATAGCTCTGTCAACCTCGTCGCACCGTCAAGCCTCGACGTGGCTCTATCTTCATAAACAATCTTCTAGTACCTTTTGTATGCACCATCCTTGCGGATGACCAGGCTTATTGAAATTTGTATGTAGAGGGCTTTCTCCTATAGAGAAGAGCTAAGAGAGAACCAAGTGAGAAATAAGTAGCAAGCGGGTGGCCATTGAGAGGTTCCTGGCCGAGGGCCATTTTACGGGCACTAGCAGTCATACTTGGTTTTTCTTTTTTTGAATTAAAGCTGTCGGGGTAGGTGGGAGTAGTGCTCCTGCTGTGGTAGTCAGCGGAAGCAATGTTTGGCTCACGAGAACACATTAGTGTCGGTTTTGGCTCAAAAACCGATAGTGAAAGTATCTATCTGTATCGGTTCAATGAACCGGCAGTGGTATCATTGTCGGTTTGTAAGCGAAAACCGACAGTGATGTCTCTGGCATGCTTCTACAACGCCAATGCCGAGGGCTCATCTTTTTAAAAGCAGGGCCATTGCTGAGGGCTTAGCCTTTTTTTTAAAAAAAAATAGTCCTAGCTTTTTTCATAATGCGTCAGTGATAACAATTTTTTAATAAAATTAGAAAAATATATTGTGGCCCGACTCGGCAGTTAGTTTGATTTTATTTTTTTCATTTTACCCCGTTTAGTAAATAATAAAAGAAAAAAGAAAAAAATTTGGCCGTACGTAGATTCGATCGCGGGTGGAAGAGTTTAGATTGCACGGCTTTAGCCGCTGGGATAGGTAGAGAGTTCAGTTTCCTTTGTTTTGTTTTTTATATGATAATAATTTTATTAATTAATAAAAGAAAACACAAAAAATATTGAGCTAGAGAGTTCATATAGGTTTATTTTTAATATGTTTTATTATTTAGCTGTTGAGCTATGTAGGAAAGATGTTCCTTTTCTATTTATTACTAGACATAATGTAATTACTTTATGTTCTAAAATAGGACAAAAATTTGTGTCTTCATTATTTAATTCTATGATAATTAATTAATGGTCTATAATTAATCCATACAAACATAATTATGATGTCCATACAAATAAAAATCCAATGAAACATAATTAACTTGTTCATACCAACATAACTAAAATATCCATACAAATAAACCTAATTATTTGAATAAACCTAATTAAACATAACAGTACGAATAAACCAACATGGATCCTAAAAACCGGATGCATCCGTAGTCCGTCTCCACTGTCAGGAGCATATGTCTTCGATGGTGTAACCACGCTCATTGTTTATGTAATGCAGGCCCGTACTACAACACTCTCAATTGCCTCACAACGTCGAGCACATGGTATTCCATAGATATAACCTACTGATAGACTATGGATGACCTGGTTCTGCCAAATTCTCACGCAATACTAGATGCCAGTTGTCGTCCTCTGGCCCATCACGTCCACGAAGTCCCAAGCGTACCCCCTAGACGTTTAAGAGCTTGTGAGAGAATGGGTTGCATGCCTAATGTGGCATAAGTGAAATCATAGGGCAAACCTGCAAGTGGACAAACCAAAAATATCATGAAGCGCTCATATAATAATAAGAATAAATAAACATTACTCTCATATCATGCATGATGTACCACATTCATATAGTTGAATGTAGCATGCTTCTCACTTACTCGCGGCAGGTCTATGCTGTGCTGTTGTACAGCTTGTATCTTCAATGCTGACCAATCAGGTCTATGGTAGCCAATTCGCTCAACTACATGCAAAGAAGACATCACGACATCGATCGGCGCGCCTACCATGGTCGGCGTGGGTCGTCCAACCTGCGTGATTTCCTGACGCACCTCATTATTGTTCCTAATTGGGATCTCGTAGCCGAGACTGCACTTCCATAGCTCTTCTCCCTCATCATTCATGACCTCACTTGTCGTGTTCTCGAAGATGTCCCACACCCCGAGCAGCCATAATGCTGTTTCTAGCCACTTTGACCGGTTTTATAGTCTGTAACATATGCAACAGTCATATTATAAACAGATGTAGATATGAAAAAATTATATTAGTACGAAAAACTTAAAATATTACATACTATTGATGGGTCTGGATAACACAGGACAACCCACACTGACGATGACGCGAATGGAAGATCGCTAGAGTGGAAACCTGGTTCTGTGCCTAGTGAAGTCTGCCACTATTCATCGTAACTAAAAAAACTGAAAAAACATCTCAATAAATATAGAACTCCGGTATAAATATACCAGGCAACAATATATATTAGAGAAACATATAAACAATAAATCATCAAGAAATAATATTGCTAACAAAGTCCTAGAACACAGTAAATATTGTTTAACAAAGGTTATGTAGAAATGATTTATAAATAAAAATAATGTTGCTAACAAGGATCAATATATAATGTTGCTAACACAGATGTAGAAAATATAAGCTTGTTACTAACAAAGGTTATGTATAAATGATGTATAAAAAAATAAAATCTACCATTATTATTTCTAATCTAAAAAACCACATATTTCATTATTTCGATGCTTAAAACTGAAGTATGAAACAAAGTACACTATTAGCAACGAAAGATTAGAAAAGAAGTTGGTAACCTTTAGAAGATTGATGAAGATGGAGCCGACAGCTGAGAGTGTTGGCTTGCTCCCCCAAGCACAAAACCACTGTGTCTCGGGCGGGGAGACACTGGATGAGGTGGGTATATATTTAGGTGGGGACGACGCTAGCTTTTGTGCTGCTAGATTATCATCGTCTGTTCAAAAAAAGAACCGACAATGATAGTATCAAATCACTGTCGGTTCTTGGTTAGAACCGATAGTGATAGGTAGCGGCCCAGTCACTACCGGTTAGAGACACGAACCGGTAGTGATAGTAGTCATCATTGTCGGTTTGGTCACAACGTCCAACTTTTTTTTTGGTTTTCAGAGCCAAGAACTGTCAGTAAAGGTCATCACTGTCGGTTCACTTAATTCCGGCAGTGATGATGCCGACAGTGACGACTGTAACAGTGTGTGGCTGCGTTGAAGTGGACAAAATCGATCCGAGAAGGCACCCATGATTTCCTCATCTTTCTTCCTTACACGAACTTTAAGATAGTTTTTTTTTATGTCCACGCTTGCCTGGTGGTCCCCTTTATGTCACCGTCTGATGACAATCCTCAAGGGAATCAATATGGTGAAGTCAGCGACCTTTGATTTCAAAAGCAGCACCCGCAATGCGTGCAATCAGAAAATTCAGAACGGGTATCGATTGACTTCTCCAGGCCCTACACGGTGGTTGTATGATCGGTGGCTCAGTGGGAGGAGCTATTCCTAGGAGAAGCCGGCGTCATGGACCAGTGACGGACAAAGAGTAGGCCAAGCAGTGCCAAAGTTTTGCCTTGTTGTACTCACGGTTACTGTATAGTCCTTTGTATACGTTCACGCTGTTAGGCTTTTACTCTAGCTCGTCGACATTCTAGGTTGCTCCCAACCACTAGCATCTTCCCAGCCGGTGCGGAACAGCTGAAATTTGTTGATGTTGTGTAACTTTGACATTTTCCTTCCTCTTAATGAAAAACAGGGAACGTCCTCCTCCTAAAAAAAACATAGCATGGTGATCTATATAACCAATTTTCATCTCACTTATAAATTTGAGATATATGTGAATTTTGGAAAGAGCCAAATAGCATATTCCATTAAGTAGATTCTAATTCTTCTAAAATAAAAGGATCCAAATGGCCCCTTAATATTTTGTTATGATATTTTTTAGGTTGCACATGAGCCCCAACAAATTTTGAACTATGGGGTTTTGACACTTATTCAAACGTCAAGCCACGATGATTTGTCCGGGACCGTCTTACCGCCAGCACAACATATAAAAATTCAAAATGAAGTTGCATTTCATCCTTCTGCCACTGCTCCTAGTCTATATCTATAAATTTAGCCACGGTCGCCACAATCATGTCCAACGGACATAAACAGAAAGATTGAGCACACACAGTTAAGTAGGTATAGCCACAATGGAGAAGGTGGCCCTCGTCGTGGGAGTGGTGCTGGTGCTCGTCATCCTCTCCAAACTCATCAAGGGTGTGCTCGTCACCAAGCCAAAGCTTAAGCTGCCCCCAGGGCCATGGACGCTGCCGTTGATAGGCAGCATGCACCACCTCGTCAGCAACCCATTGCCGTACCGGGCAATGCGTGAGCTCGCGCACAAGCACGGGCCGCTCATGATGCTCTGGCTGGGCGAGGTGCCCACGGTGGTGGTGTCGTCGCCGGAGGCAACGCAGGCGATCACCAAGACGCACGACATCACGTTCGCTGACCGTCACATGAACAGCATCGTCAGCATATTCTCCTTCAACGGCATGGACCTGGCGTTCGGGAGCTACGGCGAGCAGTGGCGCCAGCTCCGCAAGTTCTGCGTGATAGAGCTGCTGAGCGCCGCCCGCGTGCAGTCGTTCCAGGGCATCCGCGAGGAGGAGGTGGCGCGGTTCATGCAGAGCCTCGCCACGTCCGCCGCCGGGGGCGCCGTCGTCGACCTGTCCAAGATGATCGCTAGCTTCGTCAACGACATCATCGTCAGGGAGTCCATCGGCAGCCGGTGCAAGTATCAGGACGAGTACCTGGATGCCTTGGGCACTGCGATCCGGATGGCCGCGGAACTAAGCGTAGCTAACGTCTTCCCGTCATCTAGGCTGTTGCAGAATCTTAGCAGGGCGATGGCGTGCCGCAACCGGATGGCACGCATCATTGGCCAGATCATCCGCGAGACGAAGGAAGCCATGGATCAGGATGACAATACTTCAAACGAGAGCTTGGTCTCGGTCCTGCTCAGGCTGCAGAAAGAGGCCAGCTTGCCCTTCGAGCTCACCAACGACATCATCATGGCGCTCATGTTTGTAAGTCGCGTTCCCAATTTTACATCACTGCGCCAGTGCTATGTTGATCTTCTCTAGCAAAGCTGAAACTAAACCTGCATATATGCCTGATCGATTGCTGTTCCATTTGTTGTGCTAGGACTTGTTTGCCGCGGGCAGCGACACCTCATCGACCACGCTGACCTGGTGCATGACAGAGCTAGTCCGGTACCCGGCTACGATGGCGAAAGCGCAGGCCGAGGTCCGGGAGGCCTTCAAGGGGAAGACAACCACCATCACCGAGAACGATCTCACCAGGGCAAACCTTAGCTACCTCAAGTGTGTGGTGAAGGAAGCTCTCAGGCTGCACTGCCCGGTGCCACTCTTGATCCCACGCAAATGCCGTGAGACATGCCGGGTCATGGGCTACGACATTCCTAAGGGCACATGCGTGTTCGTCAACGTTTGGGCCATTTGTAGGGATGCCAAGTACTGGGAAGATCCTGAGGAATTCAAGCCAGAGCGGTTCGAGAACACCAACCTAGACTACAAAGGGACGGACTATGAGTTTCTCCCATTCGGGTCTGGCCGCCGAATGTGCCCGGGAGTAAACCTTGGATTGGCCAACATGGAGCTTGCACTGGCGAGTCTTGTGTACCACTTCGATTGGAAGCTACCGAGCGGAGTGGAGCCCAAGGATGTCGACGTTTGGGAGGCTGCAGGACTGGTTGGAAAGAAAAACACAGGCCTGCTTGTGCACCCTGTCAGCCGTTTCTTTGCTCTGGTTAATTAGGCCCACCCTAGTTGTAGCGGGTCTTAGAGCATCGCTAGTGTATGCGTCGAACCGAGCCGTATGTATCAGGCCACGAAGGCACCATTTAATTCGCATGCAAGCGGACGGAACACTGCTCTAGCGTGGAGTTCGCTTTTTGTCTGCCAGACTCGTACGAAACAATAAACAAAGGCAGCGTTTGGTTCCAGAAAATTTTGCAAAAGAACAGTACATTTTCCGTCACATCAAATCTTTAAACGCATGTATGAAGCATTAAATATAGATAAAAAATAAAACTAATTACACAGTTTAGACGAAATGGACGAGACGTATCTTTTAAGCCTAATTAGACCATAATTGGACACTAATTACCAAATAACAACGAAAATGCTACAGTTGCATTTTGCCAAAAATTTTGCCAACTAAACAACCCCAAAATAGAGACCAGAGCTCTGCTCCGTCTTCTGCCTGGCAGCATTCGTGAAACTATAGTATTTAATTGCTCCTGCATCAAACCATAAGTAAGCGTCGAAACGAAGATTTCCTAGGCACGGTTCGACCGCTCCAGTGTGTAAATCGATTTTTCACCCCGTTTCTCTCTCCCCTCGGTTCGATTCTGCATACACTGGAGCTGCCCTATGTGGGCAGTGAGTTACCCTGTGTCCATATCACCGATAGTAGCCCCCCAAAGGACATGAATGATTAGCCAATAGATGGCTTTGTCCTTTGTGTGCCTACTTGCCGATGTAGTCTGGTATTTCAGATATTGTGTATCATTAAGTCTGGTTAAAGATAAAGAAGTGCCAGACAGGGAATCCGATGCACCTTATCTTTCCTGCCGAGTCTGGTACACTGGTGACCAGCGTGGCTATAAAAATAGGCATATGGTTGCTGTCTTCTAGGTTTACACCACATGTTCTTCGTCCTTGAAGTTTTCAGATCTAGCGAACATCTTTGAGTGTCTTCAACCCCCATGGCTTCCTTCCCCAACACCACTGGCTCCGGCGACGACGCTGGGAGAAGGATACTCGGGTAAATCTTCTCGGGCATCTAGATGCAGCAAGGGCTGCACAACCTAGATGCTAGAGCAATGCTTGTGAATTGAGGGGGTCGAACTTCGATAGATGCCCGGGGATGTTGATGATTATATTACTATCAAAGCACATGTGGCTTATCCATCAGGTCTCATCTTCGGAGTTGGTTCATCATCTCCCCCTGCACGAAGGCGATCCTCCTTTTCCCTAGGGCTGCGGAGAAGGTGCACACCACTCCAGCCCTGCATCATCTACTGTAGATGCAACAGGAAGGCTAGTGAGGCGCTTCTTGTTGTCGGTCTCTAGGTCTGCGGCTCATGCCTTGCAGGATTCTGGTGGTATTTGCTGTTTATGCAAATTCTCCCCCGGCTTCTGTTGACAAGGCATGGTGTTCTTCACAGGGTACGGGCTTATCCATACTCGAATGATTTTTGTTATTGTACACCTTGTACTCTTCCAGAGGTCTTTAATATTATAAACCTTTTGAGTGCAGCAAGGTTATGAAATAAAGAAATTATTTTAATGAAACTCTTACTTCATATATGTTATCAAAGGAGAATAGAATGTTATTGAAGGGAGCAGGTGGGGACCAAAAAAGTCCGGTACGGAGCTAGCAGCAGGAAGACAGTGCCCTTGCAGAGGGTCGGCGACGAGCCCCTTGCGACTGATCTGTTCGTCTCGTTTGACCAATACGTGTGACGTGGGAAAATGAATTTGTCCTTCCAAAGTTAATGACCGGATCAAATTACTACTGTATCCTAAATTACGGTTATGTGATCCTTTTCAAGATCAATTGCCTGAAAAAATCTCTAGGGAGAAACTAATGATTACTCACTACTACAGGACTAATTTGTAGGGGCGGCTCCAGATGTTTCTTATGAGCGGTTTTGGCAGCCACCCCTACGGCGCCATTGCTACAAGTCACCGATTTTCGAGGGGCAGCTGGTCAGCCACCCTTCCAAATCGGTTTTGTAGAGGCGGTTGATGATTTGTAGAGGCGGTATTTTCCAGAAATCATGATTCCAGACCCAAAAACTAGAAAAAAAACACAAAAAAAGCAGTTGCGGCATTCCGGGCCCAAAAAATAGCAAATCGCAAAAATAGCAAGCCGGTGGGATTCAAACCCGTGACCTCCCTCTCACGTGATACACCTCTAACCACTACACCTTACAATCACTTGTGTTTATATTGGATTTTCTATCTCCTCGTATTATTCTCAACCGAGTTTAAATTTAGTGTTTGAGACCCTAAATGAATTTAAATCAAAAACTATAAAGTTGTATAATTTTCAAGATCTACGACTTTTGTTTTTCCATTTTGTCCATCCAAGATCATTTAGAAAAATTTGAATTTTAAAATTGAGAAATTCAAATGTAGTTTTGCTTAACAAGATGATTTCCAATCAAAAAGTTGTCAACTACAACTTTTTCTTTTGGTGTTTGTCCATCCGAGATCAATGTTTTCCTAAACGCTAAACGGTAAACAGTCGGTTACCCTTCGTTTAGCGTTTAGACCGTTTAAACGGTGTTTAAACAGAGTTAAACGACCTAAACGGTTTTGTACAATAACAATAAAATATACATATTTATGTAGGTAAAAATAAAATTTACTAGAACTTATACATATTTACACATGTAAAAATCAAATATTCTACCAAATAATCTTGTTGAAAGAAATCTAAATCCCACAACACTTCATATAATTACAATGTTAATTAGTTTCATGTTGATTGTGATAGACGTAGTCCTTTAATTCACTTAATTATGGATTAAATAGTTGCTTAGCTCATTTAATCATGTTTAATCTGATTTTGTTTAGATCGTTTAGACGAGATTGAACGGTTTAAACGGGTTTAAACGGTCCAACCGTTTAATTCACCGTTAGGGCCTAAACAACACGGTTGACTTCTGTTTACTGTTTAAACGGTGTTTAAACGGACTAAACGGCCGTTTAGGCGAACAGTGTCCGAGATTGTTTAAAAAATTTAAATTTCAAATTTGAGAAATTCAAACATAGTTTTCCTTGACAAGATGATTTCAAATAACAAAGTTGTCAACTATAAAGTTGTATAACTTTTGGGATCTACAACTTTCCAATAGGTTGTTTCTCCATCTGAGGTCATTTGAAAAATTTAAAATTCAAGAATTCAAACATAGTTTTTCTTGACAAAATGAATTCAAATGAAAAAGCCATCAACTACAAAGTTCTATAACTTTCCGAGATCTACAACTTTTATTTTAATCATTTGTTCATCCGACATATTGGTAGTACCATTGTTCACAAATTTTATGAGAGATATGTCAAATTTGTGAACAATGTTAATATCGCTTTGTCGGATGAAGAAATGACCAAAATAAAAGTTCTAGATCTTGATCAGTTCTAGAACTTTTAGATTCATGACTTTTTCAGCTAAAATCATTTAATATTTTAAAATGATGTTTGAAGTTGCTATTTTTTGAAATTCAAATTTCAAATTGATCAAACACAGTCACATGAGAAGATGACCAAAATAATATAGCATGATTTTAGAAAAAATTATGAAAAAATCATCAAATTTGAACTTAGTATGACGGAGAAAAACTAGTTTTAAGTTTTATCCTGAGATTAAAAAGAGAATCAGAGTTCTTCAACAATTTAAAAATTGAATTTCTAACAGCATTTTGAAACAGTAAATGATTTCAAATAGAAAAGTTGTGAATAACAAAGTTCTATAACTTTTTGAGATCTATAACTTTTATTTTGGTCATTTCTCCGTCCGAGGTCATTTGAAAAAATTCAAATTTTAGTACTAAATTTTTACTATTTGGCGACTACAAATTGGATTTGTAAGAGCGGTTGGATATTGAGCCACCCCCTACAAATAGGACCATTTGTAGAGGCGGCTCATAACACCACCTACCCATACAAATTCAATTGTAGGTGCGGCTCAATATAGAGCCGCTCCTATAGAAAAAGGAGACATTGCTATAAATTTTTTCTGTAGTAGTGCCTCTAACACACTGTTCCTTTAATATATCCGTCATTTCAGTTGCAGTACTGAATATTGTAAGTGCATCTAGCCCTTTAGTGGGTTTTGGTGAATTGAATGACAACACCATTAAAGATCTGACAAAGTTTGTAAAGTGTTGAATAGGAAATTGAGTTTATTGCATAACTTGTGGATTATGAAATGAGAAGTGTATATAGGTTCAACAAGAAGGAAAACCAGATGATATTTCACATATTAAGCTTGATTGATCTCAACATTCATATCAAGAAGATTTTCAAGCAATAAGGATCACAATATTGAAGAAATGGTTTTTCAATGGATGCTTATATGACTTGAGTATGGCTTGATAGGGTGAAGATAGCAAGGAAAGAGCTTCAAGGGACTAAGCGAAGGTGAAGGGCAAACAATGGCTTGTAGACCGAGGTACCATGGCTAAGGTGAAGAAGAGAGTACTTGCATTGAGTCGAGGTACTAATTGAGCCATGAGGAGTCATATTGTGTTGAGGATCAAATCATTAGTGGAAGTGACTTGAAGTCATGGATTGAACTCACATGTGTTAAAATGGTTCAAGTCACATGCTCAAGCTGTACTTGCTCAAAGAGAGGAGATGAAGTTGATTGCATCCCCTTATGAAGTGATATTGAGAAGAAGTGACAAATGAAGACATTGAAGACTCAAGTGGTTAAAATGGTAATATTCTTTTGATCTTGAGTTTAGGCTATGCCGCACTATAAAGGGGGATGCAAATTTAGTTGGTCTGAGAAAGATAGAGTGCTCAAGTATAAAAACTAAATTAAAAGAGAGACACTCTAGCACTTCACGAGCACGTAGAATAGTTTTAGCGACTTTTGGTGTCGGAAGTCCCGACGTACGTCGAGAGTCCCAACGGTCGGAAGTGCTGACTCGCGCCGGGAGTCCTAATGCCTAGTCACTTAGCCTGTGCGGTGACTGAGGACGTCAGGAGTCCTGATGTGCGTTGGGAGTCCGAACGGTCGAGAGTCCCGACCCTCGTCAGGAGTGCTGACGCCTGACCTAATGGCTGTCTCGGCTACCTGCTTGCGTCAGCAGTCCCGACATACATCAGCAGTCCCGACGGTCAACAATCCCGACGTACGTTGGGAGTCTGACGTTGTCTTTCGCGCAGTGACTTTGACCTTATATGAATAGTGTTTTTCTCTACAGGTTAGTAGTCCCAACGTAGATCTGAACAGTTAGATTTCTACTAAGAGTATAAATAGCTCTCCCTTCACTTCTAACCATTGCCCACTTATTCTACTCGACTATAACCTTCGACAAAAGTACTCTCTAACTCTGAAGCTCCCCCTCTTTGCTCCTAGCTTCAAATCTTGTAAGAGTTTGAGTTGAGAGAAGGGATTTGGTGAGATAAACATGGTTTCAAAGCTTGTGCACTTGATTTCTTCATCAAGCCGGTTGGATTTGCGTTTGTTACTCTTGGATTCTTGGAACCCTAGCCGGCGAGGCGTCGCCTGTGGAGCTTCCAACTTGTGTGGTAGCCCCGGGAGGTTTGTTATCACCCCAATCATCTAGTGAAATCACCCCTCATCTCAAGAGATTGCTCTCTTACTTGAGAACGAGGATAGGGTTGAAAGAGACAAGCCTGTGTGGTTTCCTCAACAATGTGGACATAGGCAAGCCTTGATGGCGAGCCGAACCACGGGATAAATCGGTGTCTCACTTGTGTTCTTGTGATTTGCATTGTTATACTTGGATTTGTGGTGATTATAGGGTTTGGTCCTAATCTACGTTTGGAGGCATCTTGGCATAAAGGAAGTGAGCTAATATCTTCACCTTACCACTAGTAAGTGGGGTTGTACTTTATTGGCTTCACAAAGTTTATTTGAGCACTTGAAGTTCATTCCCCGTAGGCGTCGGGACTGCTGACAATTTGCGTCAGAACTGCTGACGACGTCGTGAGTTCCAACCTGAATTGCCGGGACTTCCGACAGTTACTGACAAGTGACTTTGAGTTTTATGTAGAAATTTTTAGATACGCCTATTCACCCCCCTCTAGGTGACATCAAGGTCCTTACAAATACGGTGTAAAAAAATAATAGACACAATTCAAAATCAATGCTGAGTACTTTAAATATCCCATTATTATATTCGAGACGATTTTTGCAGATGTTTAATCTTGCGAGGCGTATGAGCAAGATATTGAGTACTCTCCTGACCTGTTAGAGGCCACCCTAATAAGCAGATATTGTAACGAATTGATACCTCATACAATAGTAACAAAGCCTTACACATGAGAAAATATGCTTTGTTCACAAAATAACCTCAACCTGAGACATGGTGCACTACTGGAAATGCATGCTTTGCTAAGTGGGTACACGACAAAAATTTTGTCGGCAAAGACCCCTTTGCCGAGTGCCGCGACAACACTTGGCAAAGAAAAGTTACCGTGACGACGCACGGCACATTAACGGATGCTTTGCCGAGTGCCCCTCTGCTCGACACTCAGCAAAGTATTTTTTATTTTTTTAAAACTTTGCCGAGTGTCCCTTTGCATGACACTCGGCAAAGAAAAAAATTTGAAAAATTCTTTGCCGAGTGCTCACCATCCTGGCACTCGGCAAAGAAAAAAAGTTTTTTTTTGAAAATTTCTTTGCCGAGTGCCCCTCTACATGGCACTCGGCAAAGAAAAAGATTTTTCTTTAAAAAAATTCTTTGTCGAGTCCCACAATGCACGGCACTCAGCAAAGCAAAAAAATAAAAAAATCTTTGCGAGTGTCTTCTTCCGTGGCACTCAGCAAAGCTGGGAAACTGGCTAAAATTGGCTTCGTTTTCCCAGCTTTGCCGAGTGTTTTTGGCATTGCACTCGGCAAAGGCTGTCTTTGTCAAGTGTTGCACTCGGCAAAGTGACCATAACCGACCCAATTATTTGAATTTTTACATTCCATCACATATATCTCATATATATCACATATATCTCACATATATCAGATGCATCACAATATATATCATTACAAGTCCAAATAGCTGACACAAGTCTATATGTCCATCACAAGTGCAAATAACTAACACAAGTGCATCACAAGTCCGTCACCAAGTGAACAACAAATGCAAAGACAACTACCCGGATCCCCAAGCTCCCCACTGAGACTGTGGTATACCATGACCTAGATCATTCGAGTGCTTGGGAGGTGGATTATTCGAACCCGCCGATTGAGGCTGCACAAAGGAGAAGACAATAAATCCACTAGACTACAAGTAGTGTTGCGGTTTGACCCTAAGCATGAATATACAAACTTAAACAATCATACTCGTCTTTTGCCCGAGAGGTGGAGGTGGCGGTGTAACGAATAGCGAAGCTGGCGGAGCTACACCCGTCTTTTGCCCAAGAGCTTGCATGTACTAGAGAACCTTCGCCATCTACTGCTGCTGCCTCTGCTCCATCACCACGCGCTAGGCCTCCAAAGCCTCCACCCTCTGCTCATCGGCCTCCCGCAGGGCCTCCAATTGCTTGACCTGGGCTGCAACATTTCACCATAATGTTTGAATAATGCAAAGATAAGGTATGTAAATATCAATGTACAACGAATAAAACAGGAATCACCTGGAGTGATAGAATCCGCTGCTATGAAGTGTCCGGCCGTGGGCGCATGGGAATGCTTGCGTCCGTACTCCGTGCTCGGATCTGGGAGAGGAAGGGAGTAGAGGTTGCGTTGATGACGCCATCGCTAAGATAGTACCGCCCATGCTTCTTGCCTCCTCCAATCCTCATGACGACCTCTGGATCAAAATCCTAGGAGTTCGAGTCGTAGTCGTCTCCATGGAGAGACCTTGTCGCCGATGTGTACTCATTGATGCGGGTGTAGACCGTCGGGTTGCTATATGCCTCGGGCGGGTCCTTCGGGTTGTAGGAGACGTCGGACATCGCCTTGCCCTTGTGGGCCATAGAATATGCCATGAACGTGATGCACTCCTGACCTGCATGTGACGCCGACCGGGAAAAAGACAGCAAGATGATTAGAAATCTGAGAGAATTGAGCATTAGAATAGAGAAATGAATTCGAGTACCTATGCTTGTCCGTGTGCGGCGAGGCTGCGGCTACCTTGATGGTGCGGTACACCTGGCATCAGCAATCACCGCTCCTAGGCAGTGTTGTGCGCTCGGGATACGTGGCGCTCCACTAGGGACACATTTGCACGTCATCAAGTATTTGCCATATAAGAGGAACAAATTAAGACTACTTAATCTCAAAAAGAATCAATATTAATGTTCTTTATCTACCTGTATGTACTGGTCCCGGGTTAGCATCATGCTTCTTGCTTGTGGCTTGTTAACTTTCTCTCCAAGGATTGACCTGTGGTAAGTGACGATGGCTTGGACGTGCGCCTCATAATGGATGTCCACGACGAGCTTTTTGCAGGCTTTGGTAAGCACCGCCTCTGCCCTAACCTCAAATCCCTCCTCGCATCTGTAATAAAGTTGCATACAGACATGATGTATCCATTCATTATTTCAAGAAAAATCCATTGAATGCGATGTATTGAGCAATGTGGTGCGATGAAGACTTACCCAAGAGTCATGCTTCACCAGCACTGCCTTGTTCTCAGCCTCCGCGTCGAGGGCGCTGGCGTAGTGGTCAAAGCTGTAGGCCGGCTCCCTCTTCCCGGCGTAGTCAACCAGGCCAGGGAAGTGGGTCTGGCACAGAAGACCTAGGATGCCATTGACATGGCGTGCGACACCACCACCCGACATAATGGTCTAGTTTATGCATAAATGATTAAGAAAAAAAAATTAGTTTCTACTTCAATTTTCAACATATCATATGAAGAAGTATTGATAACATCTTAAGTTACTTACTTTTGCCCTTCGGGGCGAATCACGGGGCGTCGATGAGTTGCCGGTGGAGGAGAGAGGCTTGTGGGACCTCGCAAGTAGACACTCGACGAACTAGAGGAAGCAGAACTCATACCTACCGCCTCCTCATTGTCCGAGTCCCCACCCCCCTCCTCGTTCGTATGCCGAACCTACTCCTCCTCGTCCCCATCCCTGTCCCCTTCCCCATCCCCGGCCACCACCTCCTCCTCCACCTCGTCCTCCACCGGCGTGGCAGGACGAGCCTGCCTCCTGCTCCTCCTCCTCCTGTCCGACGGCTCCTCTTCTGCAGCCGGCGTAGGGCGTGTCCTTTGGTAAATCGAGAACATGTTCCTCTGATGGTTGCCCACCATCTTTGTTCAATCACCTGTAATTGGAAAGAATAAACAAGAGCTAATTAGAAATTAGAAAGAATAAACAAGAAGTAATTAGAAATAGATATAAAGTAAACAAAATATAATTACAAAATAACATAGTATTACATGTATTAGAAATAATCTGCATGATCGGGATTAGCTGGATCATAAGTCTCATCATCACTATCAACCATGTCAAAATAATCAACACTATCACTCAAGCATTTGTAAGTCCTTCACAATCATCCTCGTCATCAACCCAATCATTGTCTACATCCATTCCTATCGCTTCGGTTAAGTCTATCTCGAACCTCCCTTGTAGCCCCTCTTCTTGATAGAACTCTCCGTCATATGTGTTTGTGTTAAAGTTGTAATCTTCATCGTTTGGGACAGGTAGTTTACTGTGTGGCGATACCTTGTGCACAATAGCCCAACCCTTAAGATGCTCTTTGGTTTGGCATGCGTATGAGGTATAATAAACTTGCGTGGCCTGTTGAGCCACAATATAGACATCATCTCCTGGATAGACGGAATGCTGTCGAATTTCGACTAGCCCAAGATGAGGGGTCCGTCTCGTTACTCTAGGATCAAACTAATGACATTTGAATATGATAGGACTAAGAGGTTTGCAACCGATGGTATTTGCAAATTAAAGTTTGTATATTCCTTCAATTCTTCCATAATAGTCGAGGCCATCAGTGCTGGGGTAAAAACTCCGCTATTTGTGGTTCTTCGGTTGGGCCGACTCTACTCATAGCTTGCTGTGTGAAAGCAATATCCATTCACGTCATAACCGGTAAATGACTTGACCCTATAGGTATAGCCGTTTGCAACCTATCTCAACTCGCCACTGATAGACGTTTCGGTTTGGGCCTGCAAGCTCGAGCAGGATAGATCATTATATTATTTGAACGTACAAGCAACTTAGAAGGTTGAACTAAGTACGAGCTAAATTAGAAAATACCTTGTTTTTTAACCAAGAAATGAAATCGGGCCTCCCTGGTCCTGCACCATTTGAAAGAAGGGTATCAGCTTCCTACGAGGTAGGATCCCTTGATTGATTCCAGAAGTGATGAAGAAATTTCCTGTACCAATGTGAAAACAAGGGGTTGGATGAGGATCAGTGATGGCGTATTGAAACAAGTTCATTGAGAACTTACCCAATGTACGACGTCACCTCATCAAGGTTGTTCAACACATATAGCATGATGTAGCGCCACTCTTCATGTGTCAAGGTCTTAGTGGTCAATGCACTTGTGCTTTTGAGTTGCCCTCGGAAAAGGCTGAGGTTCGATTCATTTTCGTCAGCATTATAACGAGGGGGTGGATTATGCATGCTAGAAAGGTTCTCGATGTAGTACTTTTATATGAAGTTTGACACCTCCTCCATAATATATGCCTATGCAATGGAAGCCTCAATTTTGCATTTATTTCTATATTTTTTACGAAGAGTCTTTAGACATCTCTCGATTGGATAGCACCAATGGGCCTGCACGCCCCCCCCCATTCGTGCCTCATACGGGAGGTGCAATATCAATGCTACATCAGATTGAAGAAGCTAGGTGGGAAGATCTTCTCCAACTTATAGAGCAACACAGGTGCCACATTTTCCAAGTCATCAATCATGATCCGAGATAACTCCTTGGCACAAAGCTGGTGGATGAAGTAGCTTAACTCTACCAGCTCTAGCCACACATGCTTAGGGACATAGCCTCAAACCATCGCTAGAAGAAGCCGCTCAATCCATATGTGGTAGTCATGACTCTTCATCCCGTTGACTCGCAGAGTAGATAGGTTCACTCCCCTCCTTAGATTCGTTATACCCATCAGGGAACATTAGCGTCTGCATCCATTCAAGTACTTTCCTCTTGTGTTTCCTGGACAAGATGAAATCGGCCTTAGGCCTTTTCCATGTCATGCCGCCTCTAGAAACCTGCATCTTTTGCTTTGGTCTATCTCATAATATTGCCAAGTCCACTCTAGCCTTAGGGTTGTCCTTTGACTTTTCAGTTTCCATGATGGTTCCCCAAAGTGCCACGGCGACATTCTTTTCAGTGTGCATTACATCAATATTATGTGGGAGAAGGAGGTCATCAAAATAGGGGAGGCTCGTTAAGCCCGACTCATGAGTCCACATGTGTTCCTTACCATACCCCACAAAACCACCACCTTCTTGATTGGCCACGAGAGCATCTATCTGAGCATGAACCTCGGCACCAGTCATCATCTGCGGTGTAGGATCTTTCACTACGACACCTTTCGTAAAGTTCTTGATGTCTTGTCTGAATGGATGGTCAAGAGGGAGGAATTGATGATGTTTGTCGAACGACGAATACTTGCCACCCTTCTGCAACCAAATGAACCTCAGACGTTCCTTGCATATTGGGCATGGGAACTTCCCATGAACACACTAGGCACATAATATCCCATAGGCCAGGAAGTCATGTAGGGAGTTGTGGTACTAAACGTGCATTTTGAAGCTTGTCTTTGTAGCTCAGTCATATGTCCATACGCCTTCCTCTCAAGCACTGACCAATTCATCAATCATAGGCTCCATATACACATCCATATCACTCCCCAGGTGTCTAGGAATTATCAATGACAAGAATATGTTCTGTCTTTGAAAGCATACGCCAGGGGGAGATTGGGGGGATAACGAACACGGACCAACATGTGTATAGGGAAACCATCAATCCATAAGGATTGAACCCAGCTATTACCAGCGCAACACGTACATTACGAGCCTCATCTGCTTTCTCACGATGAATGCCATCAAAGTAGGTTCATGCTTCACCATCGGATGGATGTACCAGTTTTTCAGCATTGTATTGTTTTTCCTTTTTGTGTCATGTCATCTATTCCGTGGATTCCTCGATCATGTATAGCCGTTGGATCCTCGGTACGAACGGGAGGCGCCGTAGGATCTTCACGGGGATCGTAAGCTGCCTCTTCTAGACATCACTAGAGTCTACCTCCAGGTACCTAGAGGATTTACATTTTGGATAGTAATTTGTATCCTTGTGTTCTTTCCTAAATAGGACGCAACCCTTCGGACAAACATGTATTTGATCATACGGCATCTTGAGTGCACGAAGGAGTTTCTGTGACTCATACATGCTCTTTGGTAGAATGTGGCCATTCAGAAGCAGGCTGCCAATCACAGTCAACATACCATCGAAGTGTTCTCGACTCATGCTACACTTGGACTTGAACCCCATTAAGCGTCCAATGGCATCTAGTTGAGAAACCGTTGTCTGATCGTGAAGGGGTTTCTATGCTGAAGACATCATGTCGTAGAACACCTTTGCAGTTACCTCCATCTCCTCCTCCGTACATCCTTTAGCGTATTGTCCTTCATGAAAGTCATCTAACATGTCTAATACCCCGGCACCAGCATCAAAATCCTCAACGCGGGGTCTCACCACCTCCTCTCTCAAACGATGGGCTTCACCATGGTGGACCCACCGAGTATAGTACGTCCGGCGTAAATCCATTCTTCAAAAGATGTTTATCCATGTCCACCTTTTTTTTTCCTTTTTCTGTTTGCACATCTCTTGCAGGGACACAAAACTAGAATCGCTCCGTTAGCAGAGTCGCCAAATGCTAGTTTCAAGAAATCATTGGTCTTCATCATCCATTCAGTGGTAAAATCACTCTGACTTGAGCGGCCCGTGTACGTCCACTCACGGTCATTCATCCTCTAACATATATACCAGCGAGGAAAGTAACCATCAATTGCATCTACATGTTGTTCCTACTGTCTAATAGGTGAGGATAGGTCCTAATCCCACCCGCAGATGCGTAGATGAGGGTTAGTTTTCATGCTCTACTCCTATCCGAGACTGAATTTCGGTTGCACCTCCCCACTGTTCTCCTGATACACGTCCTGGCAGGGAGAGCGTGTATCCAGAGAACAACAGGGAGGTGATGCTGAAACCCTGTCTCGAATCAGAGCAGACCAAGGAAACTAACCCATCTACGCATCCGCGGGCTGTCCAAAATACATGGACAATCCGAAACAGATACGGTCGTAGGTATGCAAAGATCTGCATACCTCCAACCGAATCTCTTTCGAACGGGAGACGCCTAACTGAGTTATGCGAGCTACGACTATGATAAGAAAAGAGGGGTTATACCTAATGTGCTGGTGGAGTTAGGCTAGCAGGGCCGTGGCGAGTCAGTGCAGTGGCGAGGCGACGTAGTGCAGGCAGACCCACAACGCCGAGGAATAAGATCGGCGTACTCAGGCTCTGCTCCGACGGGCTCTTCTCTGTAAAAAAGAAAGAAAAATAATATTGTCAATTAAAAATTTAGGCAGAACCTCCCCTGCACGGGGAGGTTCGAAAACCTATAAAAAACAACGACACGATGGTCGACATCCACTTATAACGGCTCGATGGCCGACATCCACATACAACGGCTCAATGTCCGAAAACCATATACAATGACAACACATACAACAACTACTACTACTAACACAACTACTTCTCGCACTGCAGGAATTGAATAGAAAGGGATGGGCGAACCTAGTGTGTGCTTGTCGGCTGTGAAGATGCCGGGGCGTGGCTGGCGGCAGGGGCTCCTTCCCCTCCCTTCTCCTTCTTCCTCCTCCCTTCTCCTCTCCTCCTCCTTCTCCTCTCCTCCTCTGCGGCTGCCTCCTCCTCCTTCCTTTCTCCTCCTCTCCTTCTCCTTCCCTTCTCCTCCTCCTCCCTTGCTCATCCTCCCCTCCTCCCCTTCACCCCTCCACCCACTGGAGCAGGGATGGCGCCGGGGCGGGGCCGGGCGGCGCGGCGCGGGCGCACGGGCGGCTCATCCATCCATCCAGCATGGCGTGTATATAAAACAACTTCTCATGTACTGAGAAGGATCGAGCTTATTTGTTGGCAACAATTTGCCCAAGACTTCAAGTTTCGAGCTACTCAAATGATACGCCAATACTCTTGATGAAGATGTGTCGAAGAAGATAATCTCTTTGTAAGGATCACTACAGGATTCAGGCGCTTTGCCGGGTGCCGAAAACACCCGGCAAAGGCTACTTTGCACTCGGCAAAGCCTTTGCCGGGTGCAGCACTCGGCAAAGAGCCGCCGGCAAAAAATCAGTCGGCAAAGATTTCTTTGCCAGGTGCTTTTTATCGGGCACCCGGCAAAGATTTTGCCGAGTGCAAACCCGGCACCCGGCAAAGAAAAATGGCCGTCACGGCGCCGGCTCCATCAACCCTTGGTTTGCCGGGTGCCATGTCAGAGGCACCCGGCAAAGATTTTTAAATTTTTTTTTCAAATTTCCTTTGCCGAGTGCCCTGCCGAGAGGCACCCGGCAAAGATTTTTTAATTTTTTTTTATAATTTCTTTGCCGGGTGTCGCGCTGCCGGGGCACCCGGCAAATAGTTTTTTTATTTTTTTTAATATTTTCTTTGCCGAGTGCCCTGTCAGGGTGGCACCCGGCAAAGAATTTTTTTAAAAAAACTAGTGTAAATGCCTAATGGCAATAGTAGGACACGTTACTGTCAATGTTGCAGTCCTTTACTCTAAACTGACTAATGGCAACAGTATGATATGTATCTCGACAGCAATCAGTACATAGTTTGCTTGCATCAGAATCAAAAAATGAGACTAGTTTATCATACACAATCAGTTCTTGTAGCCCAGATTATAGAAATTTTTTTACAACTAAAAGTTTCAGTGTGCACCGGAATGACATCAACTTGACACAAAATCCTAATAAACTTGATATGAAAAGGCAGTGACAACATCCCATGTTGGACATTTTCAGGATTTGAGCCACCCTTCAATTTGATGTGGGCTCAAGGCAAAGTTTAACATAATCATTGAAGTATTTGTGCAGAATTAAAGCATGTAGTTGGATTTAGTTGCAAGTTACTGAATCTCAAGAATTATGAACTGACAGAGCGAGATGACATTGTTAAAGCAGGCATGTCCATCTTCATGCTTATTCTTCCAAGTAAACTAACTGCAAAAAAATATATAATCAAGAAAGAATGTGGGGTCAATAGCACTAATAGATGTAGTTCAGAGAAACAAGACAGTTCTAAGATACATCTGCAGCCTACGTACATGCAAAAGAATTTGTAGATGTACACCATGCCCACAAAATCCCTACTCATACTTTCACTTCAAATAAATATTTCTGTAGCAGAGTAACAAATCATTCTTACATTGGCAGATTTCATAGCTATTGCCTATTGGTGAGTTTGACAGCAAGTAACTGAATGAAAACAATGAAAAATAACAATATGAGGACTGCAATAATCTGAAATTCCAGATTTGCAAAGGCATAATTAAAAAACTAGCAGGTACCCCCGTGCTTTGCACGGGGCAGCAAGCCAGACATACAGCATGTTATATGATTGTGCATGGAAGCAAAAGATTACCAAAATTAGTTAGAACAATATTTAAGGTATTTGCAAAGGAACCCAAGCAACCAATAAAGTATGGCACCTAACAATCTTTCTTTGTATACATCAGTTGTTCAATAGATTTTGAAACTGATGGGCTTTTTTTCACTGCTGATCAGTTATAATGTTGGTCAGCACTGAAACTAACCGCTGCATCACTGTAAATGTACAATTTTGTTCCTAAAAATATGAACAGTATAGAAGCTGATGGATCATTTTTTGGAAAAAAATGGAGTGATATTACCGAAAGTGATGAAAAGGTTTTGAGCTGAAAATAATTTACCACACGAACATAATGGCAAGGGGATGAATATTGTATAATTGTGCGGTGGTCCTCCCTCTTGATGACTTGTCTGTAATGTAAAGCTGTGTAAGGAATTCCCATCATGGCAAACAAAGCAATGGAACGAATACCATTCATCAAAGGTAATGATCTCAAGTTTTGAGCCATGCATATACATTAGTTTTGGACCTTAAAAGTAACACAATGTGAACTGAAGTACTGTCAAATGGAATGAGGAGATAGCAATTAAGATGTATGCAACCTAATCCGTAGAATTGTTGGCCATATTATGGAGGCACACCTCTGAAGTGAAGGTACAAAATAAGGTAATACCTAACATAATTGGTTAGCAATTTTTTGTAGCTCTCACATCCCATAAAGGAAGACATGTGGAAGGGATCAACAATTGTAAACAAAATGTGCATAGTGTTGGTGGCAGTAGCAGCAACATATGAGGTGGCCATATAAAGAGTTTATAGGAGCAGAGTTTGATACTGTTGAAACTTTTTTTAACGGCATAGATGCACTTTGAGGTAGGCATGAGTTGGAAGGCATGGAAGAATTGTGTCAGGTCCCATATTACCTGTGTGGAACACTAAACCACATTGTCAATACTGAAAACACCGATAATTCAAGTGAATCTAATCATGTGATGCAGTGACTCCAGATAACTCATAATCAGATAACTCATAAAAAACATAGTTTATGGAACCATGTCATAAAGGGGGTCAATATATCTGTGAAAAGCAGTTTTTGAGCGCAAGCCAACAGGCATAAGAAATTAGCCTGTACTAATTAGTCTCAATCAGTCTGGATCGCGAAATAAACTCAATGAACCTAAAATTGCAACTTAAAGGAAAGTATTAGCAGGTAATATGTTTTGATGTGTAGAAGCATTGAGGGAAATATAGGGATGCAGGGAAAAATCTGTTTGTCATTACAGATTAATGTAATGAATGTTACAATAGAAAATATTTATACCAATCAAAACTACACATTAGGGCATACGTAGTATGGCTCTTTCATGGAACGAACACAGATATCAAATCAACAACAAAAAACTGACTGGTAGCAGTTCAAACTTTGACTCGATCTCACCGCGGATCACCATCTTCATTATTCCCAATCGTCAGCATTCCAAGATCCAAAGTGGTGGAAAGAAAATATATGTTGCCATCTTAATATGGATTACTTTATGTTCAGATTGGGCATCTGAAAATTTCATCAGTGCATTCATCCAGGAAAGCATGTACTATTTATGTTTTGCCATGTCAGAAACCAATTAGTGGCAGAGTCATCATGTTTGGTAATGGGAAAATCAGTCTGTGGCTCTATTGTGTCGTCATTTTACAATTTGACAGAAGCATTCTGTAGCAATGCAATTCATTGGTAATCTACAATCGTTTTGGGCACTAAAAAAATAAGATGGTCAAACTGGAAAGTACAACACCAACACTGAGAAGCAAGAAGGAACAGACCTTTGTTGTAATATCCCATGATAGTTTCATAGTTGAGACATTGTATGGGTCCACATCTGCATTATTTGGCCAATGCCGTGGTTGAAAGCTGAGATAGAACATGTAGAATGTGTCAAGATTTACTGTTACACCCAGGTCACAGATGGATATGTGTTAAACAAAATCAGCTGCGAGCAGTAGATAAATGAGTTTAGCGGTTACGTGGTGATCAGGCAAAGAAAATAAATTTTATTTGTCAGCAGCAACTGTTGGGGTTCAGATTCCAAAGTCAATTAGCCTAGCTGAATCCATGAAGCATGAGTACATAGGAAGGACGTCCGTCCCCTGAACTGGTAAACCTCGTAACAATGCAATAGCATATAGATGTGTAGTGAGCACATGGCTGTCTCCTTCGAAGAAAAAAATGGAAGGACACTGCAAAAGTGATTATGTAGAAACAAAAGGAATCGATTTGTACCTTCATCTTAGCATCGTCGTTGGGGATTGTCGCTTGAGCAGACCTGGATAATGGATCTGTAAAAATTTCATGAGGAAATAAACAGATACGGTCAAGATCTGAAGTGAATTGAAGGAACGAAAAGAGAAGACGGCATCAATCGAATCCATTGCGTAAAGAGAGATGCAGGAAGCCTTCCGTGGCCAGTAGCATGACCTCCGGCCCAAATGCAACGGCAAGAGCTGAAGGATGCGACCAAAAACCATATTCATCATAAAAGCACGGAGAACAACATCGATGCCACTAACCTGGGCGAAAATGGCGGCTAGGGTTTCTTGGAGCACAGAACCAGCGTCAATGCGAAGGGGAGACCGGAGGCCCTGCCGCCGTCGCGCACGCAACGCCGTTGGCCGGGGCGGCACCTCCGCTGTAGCCATGCCCGTGCCGTTCGTCGCGGCGCCGCCGCCACAGCGCCACTCCACCCGCGCTGCCCAGAGGCCCGAGCCACCACACCGACTGCTCCACCCTCGCCGCCCCGAGGTCCTGGTGCTGGTGGATTTGGAGGGCGGGGACCGAGGAGGAAGAGCCAGATCTGGGGGAGGACAGGAGAAGAAGAGAAGCACGAGCGGCGCATGGGACTGGGGATACTGGGAGAGGATAAGCATGGCACCGCGGGGAGTACTACGCACTGACGGGAAAGAACGTAGGCAAAGGAGCTTTTTTATTTTTTTTTAATTCTTTGCCGGGTGCCTACCGAACTGGCACCCGGCAAAGAGATTTTTTATTTTTTTAAAAAAATTCTTTGCCGGGTGCCTCCTGAGCTGGCACCCGGCAAAGGCTTCTTCGCCGGGGGCCAGATTTGGCACCCGGCAAATTATAATTTTTTTTGTGTTTTTTGCCTTATTTTTTTTCTGGAGCCTTGGTACAGTAATTATAACTCCATATCAAAATTTGGGACATTTTTTACTTTTTATACTATATTTCTTTAATTATTTTCATTCACTTGAATTTTTCCGACTACTCTAAATTTGAACTGCACGTATATGAAATAATGGAATTCGGTCATTCGAAAAATGATATTCATGATGTTTGGCGTATGTTGACGCCGTATCCAGGAACTCGCATTAAATTACAACCATCATGTTGTCGTAACATGACGAGCTAATCGCGGGGAAAGTTTATTTAAATTATATAAAATCCAAACGAAGTCCGAAAATCACGAAACTTGTCGAGGTTTCTTGTTATTGCATGTGGAGGTCGTGGTAAAAAATTGAGAAGGTTTTGAGCAAGTTGCGATGTCGGATGCCTAAAATCTAGACATCTCCACATGTGATCACATGTTATTGCAAGTGGAGATGTCTGGGTTTTAGACATCCGACGTCGCAACTTGCTTAAAACTTTCTCAATTTTTTTACCACGGCCTCCAAATGCAATAACAAGAAACCTCGACAAGTTTCGTGATTTTCGGACTTCATTTGGATTTTATATAATTTAAATAAACTTTCCCTGCGATTACCTCGTCATGTTACGACAACATGATGGTCGTAATTTAATGTGAGTTCGTGGATACGGCGTCAACATACGCCAAACATCATGAATATCATTTTTCGAATGACCGAATTTCATTATTTCATGTACCTGCAGTTCAAATTTAGAGTAGTCGGAAAAATTCAAGTGAATGAAAATAATTAAAGAAATATAGTATAAAAAGTCAAAAATATCCTAAATTTTGATATGGAGTTATAATTACTGTACCAAGGCCCTAGAAAAAAAATAGGGCCAAAAACATAAAAAAAAAATAATTTGCCGGGTGCCAAACTTGGCCCCCGGCAAAGAAGCCTTTGCCGGGTGCCAGCTCAGGAGGCACCCGGCAAAGAATTTTTTTAAAAAAAAATAAAAAAATCTTTGTCGGGTGCCTAACGGCGTGGCACCCGGCAAAGGCTGACGGCAGGTGGCCGCCGTCACGCCGGTCACCTTTGCCGGCGGCCATATTTTGCTGGGTGCCCGGGACCCGGCAAAGACTAATTTTTGCCGACGGTTGTAATTTGCCGGGTGCCTGGCACCCGGCAAAGGCTAGTTTGTCGGAGGCCTTTCTTTGCCGGGTGCCGCCAGGTCTGGCACCCGGCAAAGAATGACTTTGCCGGGTGTCCGATAAAAAACACCCGGCAAATTATTTTACACCCGGCAAATCAGTTGTTTCCTGTAGTGGATGAAACACAACAATAAAATCGAGAAAACGCGTGGCACGCTTCAACTCTAGCATCAGTGGGTAGAATAAAACTATCGTCATCAGAGTTCCACTCAAATTCTTGTTCCCCTTGGTCTTCTTCTTTGTCTTCGCTCTCATCGTCAAAGTTTATATTTGATAAGATCCAGGGTCTACGGTCACTGCTTAGACACGGAAACGCAGGCCCCCGACCACTGTTGTGTCTCAATTTCCACTCGACCTGATCATCACTCGATTCGTCAAGGATCCAGACCCGCAGACGGTAGTTAGCATCGAGTAATGCATAGCAAATCCCCTTTCTTAGACTTTCCTAGAACAAAGTTTTTTTCTTGGAAACCACTTGGTTTTTTTTTTATTACTCTGTAAGAGCAATTTGACAATGATATCCAGCAAAGTGATCGAAGAAACACGTAAGAAAAGGTTTGCATTACATTGGTCAATGCTGCATGGAACTTTAGTTTGGAGATTGAGCTGGACAAGTCAAAGCAAAGAGGGTCTCTAATTTCCTACTCATATAACCATATTATATTATAAGTAAGGCAGTAGATACATACATTGATACATACCTCATGATAAAGTCAGTTTGGCAGTGAACGTAGAGTGCGCCACGCCAGTATTCAGCTTTCCTGCCACCTATAGTTCAACAACTCCTCGATCCAGTTGCATGTCGGCGACGGTTCCTGCAGCCTCACCCTGTCGAATAAACGACTTGTCCTCCCAAGCCCCGTCGCGGACGAGAAGAACCTGAGGATCCATGGCGACGGTGGCCATTCCGAACGCAGCAAGGCACTGTCAAGCGTAGCTCGGTGACGAAGCAGCTTGGTCTTGGGGACCAACAACACCTCGTAGTGCGACGAGACAGCAGGGTCCATACTCGACGGCGTACGGATCCATCCTCGCCGGGCGTTCGGGCAACGGGGCGTAGCCACCGGTGGCAGGGTTGTGCACCCAGTCCGCCAGTCGTACAGCAGGAGGAGGCCGTTGCAGTGGTCGCCGACGAGGCCATTGGGCATCCAGTAGTCGTCCAGGTCCACGGAAGGGCGGGCGAAGAGCTCCGCGTACTCCACCTCGTTGTAGCTGAGAACGAGGCCTGCCCCAGTGACAGCGGGAGGATATCCGCGTGCAGGATGCCACGGTTGTCGATGAGCGCGCGCCACGAGATGCAGACCTAGCGGGAAACGGCGAGGCTTCGAGGCGGCAGTCGGCGGAGGACGTCCGCCAGCACGTCGTCCGGGAGCAGGCGCACCATGTCCCCCTGGCGCACCATCTTGCTATGCGCCTGCCAACTCCCTTTTTTCTTCCTTTCTGATCCTTATAATCCGTGAGCAGAGTACGTACGTATGTACCACGCTTCCTTGTGTAGCTCTCGTCCTCGTCCTCTTCCTCGTCCCGTAAATATAGGGCTGCCGTCAGGGTCCGAATCGATTAGGAATTGTTGCAACTCCGGGTCCGTGGCAGTGTCCGTTCTCCAAATCTCGAAGGTACAAGGATAGGGTCGAGGTCGAAATTTTCACGGGATGAAAAACCCAAGGGGAACGAATAAGTGAAGCACAGCGAATAGGATCCACATATTTTTGTCGCGATCCACATGATAAAGTCAACCTGCATATATGAGATATATGCTTTTATTGTTTTTGTTTTTTCAACAGATGCTGGTACTCTCCCCTGCAGCCCTCAGTAGTTATGATAATGCTGCGAAGCGGGCGTCCGTCCACCCGTACACTCCGTTCTTGGGCCGCGCGATGCCAGCCCAAGACCCCCACTCCTCCGTTTCTAAATAAAAATATTCACTCATCCACGCACTTGTTCCTATCCGTTCACCTGCTCCTATCCGCTCGCTTGTCGCCCAGTGCGCTTGGCCGCTGGCCTACCCAGGCGCAGCACGCGACCGCCTCCGAGGCACAGCGCTCGGCCGCTGACCCTAACAGGCCACTCCGGCGCGCCGCCACTGCCATCTCCCACAGCGCCTCCATCATCCACCACGCCATGCCCGTCCTCCGCCACGCCTAGTGTGCGCTGGCCCAGGCCGCCGAGCAGGTTCTCGCCTAGGGGTACACCGACGAGCTCCATGCACCGCGGGGCGTCCAGTTCCGCGATTCGTCCAAGCAGTAAGGTGACATTGCACACTGAAAACGTATGTTGCAAGAGTATGTTTGAAGTGTTTCAGGTGTTTCATCTGGATGTTGCAAGTGTTTTATGTGGATGTTGCAAAAGTAGATCAGGATATTACATTTATTGCAATAGTTGTACATGTATGTTGCAAGTGTCTATCCCCAATGTGACAATATTTCATCTGTATTTTGTACACGTATGTTGCAAATGTTTCAGACGCATGTCCAAGTGTTTCATCTTCCTTCTTTTGTATGTTTTTTTGCGCATAGTCTTTTTTTTTATGTTGCAAGCGTTACATCTAAATGTTTTAAAAGTAGATCGGGATGTTGCACATGTTGCAATGGTGTTTCAACTGTATATCCCAAATGTTTCATCTATTTTAGACGTATGTTGCACGCAAATGTTTCATCTAGATGTTACAAAAGTAGATCTGGTGTTTAAATGTTATAGTAGGACCCACCTGCCATAGCCACCTGCTTGCAGTTACTAGGCCCGCTTGCATACGTGTGGGAGCGGAGGAGCACGAGCGGCAGGCACGGGAAATGAGAGCACGCGTAGATCGAGGCATGCACTGAAAATGCAGCGGCATGGGACCCACCTGAAGCATGGATGCGGGCAGGCAGGCGCGCGGGCAGGCGCAGCTGGAGCGAGCATCCGGACACTAACATTCTCGATTAGTTATCAAATCAAATTTGTCTTCCAAATCCCTTCCTTTCGAAGGGAAAACGAGAAGCCCCTTTAAGGCTTCGTTTACAAACTCTTATCCACGGGGCTTTCCCTGAGTTTTCCCCGGGTTGGAGCCCCACGAAGAAACTGGCCACAGGCCAAATTATCACGATGTTTCGAAGCCCCACGCGGAGGGGTAGGGTGACCCGACTTTCCTCGGCGGATTCTCCCCACGAGGCCAGGCGGCGCTTCTCTGTATCGGTGACGTGCTAGGAGATAACGTTGGGTCACTTTTCCAAATGCATGCTTGGGACAGGGGACGGTGCCCTGGGGAATCGAATGGCCGCTAAAAGCCCTCTCTAGGTATCTGTACCCTAGGATAATCTTGCCCCAGCTCCCAAACTAGGCCTAATAATCTATCTCTCACAACTTTTTTTTTTGAAAGGGGCGGCAAAAGTTTTGCCGTTCATTTTATTAGACGAAGAAAAGCAAAAATCAAAAGAGAGTTACAAAATATTTACAATACCAGACCCCTGGAACGGCCCATATCTACAGAGTACCAACTAACCTCCTTACACAGGAGAGGCTAACCCAGGGGACCTCTGAGCACAACTACATAAAGAACAACAACAACAACCATGAAGAAAACAGCCCTCCAACTATAAGCCTAGATCGAGAACCAGATTAGTGAAAACTTCCAGTACTATTTGACCCCAAATCATATTGCGTCAAACTCTTACCTGCGACTAAAAAGACTAAAAAGACTAAAAGTAAGACAAACTCTTCGTGCGACAAAATTTCGCGTCGTCGCTCTGCCTGCGAAACCATGGCTGCGTCATCGATCTGCCCCTTTACCTGCGAAAAAAAACTTCTGACGGGTACAAACCTTCCTTCCCAGGTACGGAAACAAAAATGAATGTCAATCACGTGCTCCTTCCTTCCCCGCTGCCTCCTTCCTTCCAGATCCTTCAGCAATGCAGCAACCGCACCGCCGCCACCAGCCCGCGTCCTCACACCGCCGTCGCGCGCCACCCACCATCGGCGCAGCCAGTGCCGCCCTCGCCAGCCGTCGTCCTCGCCCCGCTTTAGAACCCCGCTCTGCTCCCTCTGTCAATCGCAGCTCGGCGAATCGGCGGCCGCAGCTGCGAAAGCTTGGCAGGTACAACTGGAGGTTGGGGAGGGAGGAGAATCGCTCACCGCGACGCGCCGCGAACGACGCTGGTGAGGCCAAACCCGTCCCGCTCGGCGGGACCTCCAGGTGCGGCCGGCGAGAAGCGGCAAACCACGTCGAGCAGACCCTCAATCGCTGCTGACACCAGGTGTTCCAACCCCCTTCTTTTTCCTTCCTGCTGTGCAAGATCGAGCAGCCAACCCTAACTTAAGCAACTTCGATCTCTTTCAAAGATTCAAAGATTAATCTTGCCTACATCTGCACACCCATGTTACCTAACAGTGATGCAATAGATAAGACTAAGATTCAGCACCAACGAAACGACGACAATAACAAAAAATGCTAAGCACTTTGCTATGTTGTTGGAGATGATTGTGAGTCCAGAGTGTTAGATTTTTGATCAAGAGTTCAGAGCGTTAGTTTTTTTTATCAAGAGTCCAGCGTGTTAGTTAGCGAGAAATTAATCGTTTCCTCCATTGCAGATGATTGCAGCTTACCCAAAAATAATCAGGTATTCAATTTTTCATTGCTTTATTATTTCTTCTACAGGCATAATTTATTTTTTTCCATTAAGATCATTGTTGGGATAACTACTAGGTGTTCAATATTGCAGGAACCACAGAAGCAAGCTTTCTCCCATGCAAGGAGTGTTTTGTGAGCATTGGCTCTAAGAGATCAGACTGAGACTTGAAACTGAGACCTGAGGTATACATCTTGTCCCTTCAAAGTTGAAATATTCATCTTTTGCTGTAATCTAAAACTAAGAATTGAAGTTACTCTGGTGATTGTCTGATGATAATAAAGCTGCAACTTGATCTTTGCAATGTTCTTTTTATATTGGCGAATTTATTTACTGTTTTCCAAATTTTTGATATTGCAATATGTTCAAAGCTTGTATTCTTTGGAAGGGTTTGTGTTTATGAGTAAATCTGCTAATGTACCTAACCATACACCCAAAATGAAAAAAGGACATGTTTTTTAAAATATTTGTTTTAGCAAACTACAGAACCAACTATCAACTTCAATTAACACATGGAATTGTGCTATAATTTGTATATGCTTCTTTAGACACATGACAAGAATTGTGATAAATGTATATGACTGAGGTGACACTGGTACTTTGACAATGCGTGTTCGAGAAAAAAAAACACTGGTACTTTGACAGGATCAAAGATCCAAAGTGACGAACAAGGTCATATTTTCTGCAATATTGAAACACGTTGCCTAAATCAGTTATGCACGTATCACAATTATGAAAGGGACAATTTAAGAGTTCGAACCAATGTGCAAGTTCAGGATTCAAAATTTCAGGTAGAATGCACTGATCCAAATATTTGAGAAAAAAAATACAGTCAACCATGTTGATGCTTAGAACCAATTTCTCAAGGGCCCATGAACGGGAGAATTAATCATGAAACTGAAAAATATTTGGATTTGGTATGCCACTAGATGTCTGGATATATGAAGATAATATAGACACTAAAGTTTAGTCTGGATGAACAGGAATATAATCTGAAATGCCTTTTTATTGTGTGGATTGCTTTCTAAAGTGGATGAAACTGTGTATGAAATCTGAGAGTATGAGCAAGAATTAGGAGTACTGCAGTACCATGTTTTTGCTTAAGGAAACAATAAATTGTTTTTTTCTTAAATGACATAAGAGAAGTATTTGCCATGGCTGCTAGAATATACACAGGTTGCTTGCAGTACATAGTTCTTTTTGTGTGTGAACTTCCATTCTTTTCAGTACATAGTTCTTTGCAGTACACAGGTGGACAGGTGCTGCCCCATTGTAGTTTCATTTACTTGTGGTTTAGTAAAAATGAAAGCGAGAACACTGCCACCATGCACTACTTTTTCCCGAATCTGGTGCAACTGCATAAGTCTGGAACGTTTCAATCGGTTTCAGAGGATTGGTTTTGCAGCTTCAGATGATTTATACATGGTTTCAATTTATTTGTTCAAATTTAATTCGGTTGTCAATTAAAACGATTCATCCACCCATTCAGTTAGTTGTTGAATAGGATGATTATTACTGGCAGTGACTTTGCTAAACTGAAATAGATAGTGTATTCAAAGATATTGGTTAGTATCCAAAACAAACAAAAAACAAATCATTCAGAATTTTCATATTTTCATACAGATCTAAATTGCTTTTAACTCAGGATACATTCAATTTTTCGTACAGCCCTCCACCCATTGATTAGTTTTAGGCTGCAAAGTTTTTTTTTCCAGATTGGTATACCTGTATTAAATTTTCTTTCTTATTGTTTGGCTTTCAGGTTAGGGACTGAATGCATGTTCTGCAGAATCCCCAAAAGTCAGAGACCATCAGAGAGAACTGAAAAGGAGGACTGCCAGCTACCATGCAACCCGAAAGAAGTGGAGGCGCTGAGAAAGGATACAGCCCGCAATCCTTTGATAGCATTCACATTTGAGGAGCTCAAGAGAATTACCAAAAAATTCAGGCAAGATTCACTACTAGGGGATGGTGGATTTGGCAGAGTCTACAAAGGTTTCATCACCAAGGATCTCTGCGAAGGGTTAGAGATAGAAGAGCCCCTGAGAGTTGCTGTTAAGGTGATGGTGACAATAGCTTCCTGGGCCATAGGGAGTGGCTGGTGATTAACCTACTATTTCTGAATATATAATGATGAAAGCATTTCTTTCAGTTGTTATTATCTTCATTTCTTTTTGGCATGCTTTGCTTTGCTGTTTTCAAATATGAAGTTTTTTTCCGTGTTTGCAGGCTGAAGTTATATTTCTTGGATAGCTCTCTCCCCCAAATTTAGTGAAGTTGATCGGCTATCACAGTGAAGATGACCACAGGGTTCTTGTTTATGAGTTCATGCCTCTAGGAAGTGTGGAGTTCATTTGTTTTCAAGTAATTCTTATCCTATTCTTGATAGATTGTTGCTTGGTTTTCTAAAGTTTCTTGTCACCTTGTCATAACACTGACTATGCTATATCCACACATGGCATTCGTGAAAATTCTCATACTCATAACTGGAAAGAATTAACTGAAAACGAGCATAAAACTGTCCTTCATTCCTATCCTGAAGTAGCGTTATTTAACTGCATCTCTGCACTGCATTGAGTGGCAGCATTATCAATTTCTGCATGACCTATGTGGTCAGTTATGCATTATCATTTGTTAATTTGAGATTAACCAATGTATTTTATCAAGATCATTGAAGTATTTGTATTTATAGTGCAGGGGTTATGGTGCCACTTCCATGGTCGACCAGAATGAAAATTGCGCTCGGTGCTGCAAAAGGACTTGCTTTTCTGCATGAAGCTGACAGGCCAGTCATCTATAGGGACTTTAAGACATCAAACATATTGCTAGATGAGGTCACTTCTTTTTTTATGTTGTTACACTTGAATGCCAGTTGCTGTAAACTAGAATGCAGGCAACAAAGGAAAGTTCACACGCAGTATGATACTGTCATTCATTTTGTTATGGGCATGGGACACAGTGGTTTCTAGCTTATCAAAATCTTCTTTGATACCCCAAAAAACTACAGGAATACAATGCAAAACTATCTGACTTTGGGCTTGCAAAAGATGGACCAGTTGGCGAAAAGTCCCATGTTTCAACTCGTATTATGGGTACCTACGGTTATGCTCCACCAGAGTACACTATGATAGGTAATGTGATCCTCACAGATCACACTGTGTATCTAAGTCAGGGGGTGTTTAGATGCAAAAAATTTGGAATTTTGATACTGTAGCACTTTCGTTTGTATTTGGCAATTAGTGTCCAATAATGGACTAATTAGATTTAAAAGATTCGTCTCGTGATTTACAACCAAAATGTGTAATTAGTTATTTTTTTACCTACATTAAGTGCTCCATGCATACGTCTAAAGATTGATGTGATGAAGAGAGAGCGTAAAAATTTAGAATTTTGAAGAGATCTAAACACCCCCTCAGGCAGTGAACGGTGTGGTGGTGTTACGTACCGTACGGGGCCCGTCGGGCAGCCACGGCGGTTGCGGGGGTGACGTGTACGTGCAGGTGGACGGGGAGATGAACTCGCTGCTGCCGTTCTGCAAGTCCATGCACTTCCATGCTGGCCGCGGTGCGCACGGCATGGGACAGCAGTAGGTCGGGGCCAAGGGCGAGGACGTCATGGTGAAGGTGCCGCCGGGACGGTGGTGTACCAGAGTGTTTGTGAGCCTGCGACGCTATGGCTGTGTCAATTTTACGAACTTTGCTTTTTGGATAAGTGTCACTTTAACATCGGTATTTCACAGTATTATTATCTTATTGTGCGATCTTTGTATTTTTAGTATAAAAGTTTAGTTATCCCGTAGCAACGCACGGACACGAACCTAGTTACACCTAAAAAATAACTAATCTTATCGTCTGTCGCCCCGCTCCATCCCACCGTCCCTCTAGAAAACAGCGCAACTCCCACCGCATTCTCACGGTGCCCAAGTGGGCCACACCACCATGCCTCGTGTTCCGTCCGTCACCCTGCCCCATATCCTGCGTGCACCTGGCGTACACGATAGGGCCCCTCGTTTGATTGCCATGGATGCATATAGCAAACAGATAGGCATCTGATTTGCTTGTCATAGATTTGCTTGTCATTGATTGCCATGGAGTATAGCGTTGCTAGCAAAAAGAAAAAGAATAACAAGGAAACAAAATCACACATGATTCGATCCGGCAATACTTTTTTCCTATTTTTGTGACTTCCCTTAGTTCCTATTTAACCCGAAAAATAACATGATTGAGACAAGTATTTCACGTCCCAAACATATTCAGCTTCTTTGTCATATTACAAATGCTCGTATATTTGTGTCCACTAATCAAACAAGAAAAGAGAGGACATAGAAAATGTGTACCAAAAACAGGAACATGTATATGCTGTCTAGAATTAACCTTTTCGCACAAATGCTTACAGCCTGTTCGCTTGGGCTGATGCTGATCTGACTGGCTGAAAGTACTTCTGGCTGATTTTTTGTGAGAGGAAAACACTGCCAGTTGACTGGCTGATTTAGCTGATAATCTCAAGCGAACAGGCTCTTAGTTCCTCACAATCTGCTGTCTAGCACAACAATATTTCATTTCTCATGATCATATTAGTCTGTTATATGCCATTGATTTTACCTGGCTACCAAATATCACATACAATTTTTTGGTTGCTACGCACGGGCACTCATCTAGTAAATTAGAAAACACCTTCGGGCTCAATCTATCCCCTGTCTTATCCTTAGGCTCGTGGCACTCCACCAGCACTACCTACCATGTGAGCCGGCATGCCCTGCACTGCCCAGTTGTAGCAGCCCATCTCCCACCCTCCTTCTCACTGATGACCTGCCCCTGGGCCACCGGCCGTTAGTGTGTCTCTCCACCTCCCCTATATTCTTCTTCATGTCACCGCGTGCTCGTCGGGACACGCCACCCGAGCTCAACACCAGAGAAGGGAGTGCATGGGCATGCGCCAGATGTCCTCCTAGACATGTCACGTTATCTCCATGCTGTCCTTCCTCCGTGCGCAGAATGTAATCAATATCTAGCTCTGCCTGAGATCCATCATTGAAATTCATACATTGCACATGCTCCAACCCTCATGTGAAGCTCGTGTGCAGGCCGCAGCATCTGGCTCACCTTCATGCACCCTGAGATGAAGCATGTGTGGTCAGAAAAGATGAAGGCGGGCAAAATATATTCGACGACCTAAACACCATGGCTGGCCTATAAATAGGCCTGGCTAGTAGCTCCTTCGGTGTCACCACCACATCGACAGCGTAGGCAAGGCCACGAATACACCATCTCCTCCTCAGTTCTCCACCTCCTCTCTTCTACGCACTCCTTTTCTTCTTGACCTAAACCGGGACCATCGGACCATTTAGTTTGGATTTTGGTGTTTGATAAGAATAAGGCCAAATTGGACTAATGTGTTTGCAAGTGTTTGTTTTGTAGTTCAATAGGATGCAAACATGACTTGGACAGAGGCGAAGTGGTGATCAGGATGATTGTTGACAGTCTCTACAGCAAGAATAAACCGTTAATTTATCCTGCCGGGCTAGGTCGTCCGCATCCCTCCTCGCCCGCCCCAAGCTCTGCCCCAGTCATCAATTGGATCGAAGAGGGCGGCGACGAGCCAATTGATGGCATATGTAAGGCACACTCCGCTCCATCTAATCTCTCCTATCCGCCCGCCCTGCTTCTGTGATTTATGGTCAGCATAGACGCCTTATGGGAGATGCATCGAACCACGTCTGTGGTGTCATAAGACGCGTATGTGATGTGTTTTTTTTTACATAGTGAGAGTAAACAAATATGCATGCACGATTCTTCTGTGCTATGTAAAGCTAGCAACTTCCTAAGAAGATGACCGAGTACATGCAGATTATTCAAAAGCTGTTGAAAATGTCTCTTCAAATTCATCCATCAAGGAACAGAATTTACTAAATTTTATCGTGGAAAAATAATGTTCTCTCGTTCGCTATTCTTGCGCTTTTGGTTAATCATCCAATTGGATTGGGAACCAGTGGGCCAATCAACTCACCTAAGGCCCGCTTTGTCCAAAAAAAAAACTCACCTAAGGCCTGCCCATGTATTCCACTTCTAAGTTAAAAAAAAGTATTCCACGTCTCCGGTCTCCGTTACACAGTATCAGTCACTGGTGCAGCAATATATCCGTCAGGCCATCGCATTCACTGCGTCAGGAAGTTGACCCCTGCGAACCCTCGGGACGTCCAAGCGCCCAAGGCGATGTCAGAGGACCACGATGGACATAGGATAAGAGCAAGGTCATAGCCAAATGTGTGGGTGCCAACTGTTTAGCTATTATTCTTATGTATGGGGGTAGTTGTGCAAATCAATCAATGGCCTCAGACTTCAGTGATGGATATATATAATATCCTAAATGCTAGAGTAATTTACGAAACACAGCTGTGCTCTCTACCCACAGTCGTCAAGTCTTCGAAATTAAATAACACTAGCGGGTGAGTAGATTGAAAACCCATCCTATGCAAGTTGCACCCCATGCATGCCTCCTCGCAACACATATTTTTTACCATGTACTGGTGTGTTGCAAATTAGGATTTTGCGCCCAAGATGGAACACATTTGTTAACATTCAGGCTACTCAACAGAAGATTTTAGGAGATAGGCTAGTTTATTATTAACATAGACAGTCACAAAATTTACTTGTTTCCTAAAATATATGGTGATTTTCAGAGGCGGCTGTTTTATGTACGTATGGAGGCTGTAAAAAAAATTCTTAAAATCGATTTGTTGATGCAGACCTCTTAAGAGGTCTTTTCAGAGGCAGACTCTTTATCTGGCCCGCCTCTGTTAATTGAGCCCAGCCCAGTGTCCATCCTAAGGCCCACCTTAACCCGTTTACCTGTATCCAACAGAGATCGCAGGATCTCTTGCAGCTGCGGCAGGATTTCGAGCCGCGGCCATGATAGGGTCCTCGCAAGGGACTAGGATCCACCGACCTCATCCGACACCGGCTTCCTACGGCCAGATTCGGTGAGCTGGAGCACCGAGGTTGGTCACATCCACAATGGTGAGCTCTACCCCTTCTCTAGCCTCCACCCTTGATGCGTCCTTCTTCCATGTGTTTGCCCCCGGATCCAGTGTGAAGGCCTTGTTCTTCATTGAGTCGGGTGACAGCAGCGTGTGGTCGAGGACAGACCTGACTAGGGTGTCTGCATGGTTGGAGTGCCCAGCTCCACGACCCCAATCTCAATGATGGGCTAAGTGGGTTTCGACAACAGGCTCACTGGGCTTGGTTGGCTGCTGATTTTTTTTTCAATTTTGTAAATCATTTCCAGAGACGGGCAAATCAACCCACGTGTGGAAAGGTTAATTTACAGTGGTGTTTTGCCACAGGCAGTATCCACGCCTGTCTCTAGAAACTTCTTTTGTCTGTCTCTGAAAACCAGTATAGTGGTGATTTCGCATGTCTTATTTGAACAATTCTAACTCTGCCCCTCAACACACGTAGCATATAGCCTAAAGTTGAAAAGCATGAAATTGTTTCCTAAATGGTCTTATGTCCATGTTATTATTATCTGTATGTCAAAACAGTACTCCCTTCGTTACAAATTACAAGACATTTTGGCTTTTCTCTATTCTAAATTATAAAACGTTTTGGCTTTCCTAAATACATTGTTTTTACTATGTATCTAGATATAGTGCATATATAAGTACATAGCAAAAGCTATGTATCAAGAAAAGTCAAAACGTTATAAAATTTGGAATGGATGGAGTAGCAAACATTGTGGCGAGCAAAGCCGCATCGATCTTAGACAAATCAAATATCATTTTTTCTAGGTACCTACGTTTAATCAGCGCTGATAGTCCACAATTATGAGATGGTTAATGGAAATGTCCAAGCTTGTTGTGGATATTTTCTTTTCTCAATTTCACACACATACATCCCCTTATTACTCCAGGTCTCCAAGCAGATGTGGTGGTTGACATAATTATACATATTTATTTTCAAGCCCGTAATTTGACTCAACTAATCATCTAAGCATGTTGCACAATTGTAAACTACATACACAGGATGACCGGGCCACTAGTGTTCTCGACCATGACAAAACAACAGCTCCTTGTCACGTTATGACACGTTAAAGCTCACCTCATGAGACTTTTATTTGTAGAAAACAACTAAGCCCTACAAATTCTAAAATAGTACTAACATCTTGCATCAGTCAATAAGTACTCAAACCATCGATCAGCAATAATATTCTATTTTCTAAAAAGAATACTCACCCCTACTATTACACAAGTTTGACGGCTGGTGTGGTCATAAAAAAATGTAGACCTTGAATCATGAGAGATGTATAGACACAAACACTCACCTACATGTATGCACACTCAACCCGTAGGAATGCACGTCAACACATTCTATGCCTATGATTAAAAATTAATGGAAAAACAGTTTTCCTCAAAAGAAAATTTGGGCCAACGGATCTCGGGATTGATGAAATCACCATATGAATCTTGTTGTCGATAGACACATCGCGTACCACTAAAATAATAGTACCGGTAAATCATGGAATATATCCGGCTGTCGACGGACATGTCACCTGCCACTAAAAGAATAGTGTTGTTCACTTCTATAATAAAGTCATGAAAATGTGAGCAACAATGTCATGTCTAGGATTTTAACCCGGGTGCACTTGCTTCATCACAAGGAACCTAACTAGCTAAGCTATGTCCTCAGTTCACTACAACTAAAAAAGTTCACTAGCAATATCGGCCATATCTAGGGTGCTGGGACACTGTAAAAAAACCCTCGGATTAACCTGCACAAATTCTATCCGTGTCAGATGAGAAAACAAGATCCGTGGAAAAACGTTTCTACCTTTCTGGTCATAAGAATCATAACCATAACCATTAAATAGAAGCAGTAGACAGTTTGAATTACACAAGGCAAGCTCGCAGTGACAACAGATACCGCTTAATATATCTTTTGTCTTTCTTCTCACCTCTAGCTTCGTCCTTCAAGTTTGTAGAAAGCGAGTGATGGCCTGTATCGATTCTTTCTGTTGGCTCGACTCGGTCGACACGACAAACCGAGGAAGCCATTTGCTCGGATGAGATAGCTATTGTATGGGGGTAGTTGTGAGAATCAATCAATGGCCTCAGCACTCTGGTGGATATATCATATTATAACTTAAGTAACATGAGAGGCTGAGTAGATTGAAAACCCATCCTGTGCAAGTAGCACCGCTTGCGTCCTCTTCTTTTTCTTGTTCCTATGTTTATTCTAAGTCATTCAGCACTAGTTTTCTTGCTGGTTTGTAACCTATGCTACAAGGGTTCTCTCATAGCTGTGTCGTATAATTGACTCCTCATCTTAATGAAAACGGGCTATATTCTCCGGTTGTGATAACAAATTGACCTTGTACAAGTGTGTTAAAAATTATGATTTTGCAACTAAGATGGAACACATTTATTAAAATTTCGCACATCTTGTTTATTTTCTTTGTTTCCTGATTTGTACTACTCAGACTTTGTACTTTCTTTAAAATTTTAATAAAGTTCAGTAGCAGACAACCCCTCCTGTTTTCCTAAAAAAAACTCTGCCCCCTGAACATACATCATAGCCTAAAGTTGACACACGCATGAAATTGTTCCCAAATGTGTCTTTATGTCCATGTTATTATTATCTGTATGTCGAAACGGCACGCAAACAGGGGCTTCGCCCCCTCCAGATTCGTCAAAAAAATGGTAGCAAACATTGCAGCCAGCAAAGTCGTATCAATCTTAGACAAATCAAACATCATTTTTGTTTATGTATGTATGTTTAATGAGCACAGACGGTCCAAATTTATGAGATTATTGTTAATGGAAATATCCTAGCTTCTTGTGGGCTATTTTCTTCTCTCATTTTCATACATATACAACACCTAATTGCTCCAGGTCTCCAAGCAGATGGGGTTGTTGGTCCCGTGTGCAAATGTTACATTGTTACAGATTTGTTTTCAAGTGCTTTGTCACAACTAATGATGAAAGCAAGTTGCACAATTCTAAAGTACAGAGGCCCACGAGGACACTAGATGGTGAAGTTAAAATATGTTTACGACCTTGACAAAACAACAGCTCCTTGTCGCGGCGTCTTAAACAAATTTTATGTTGTCGAAGACTGTTCTTAGCTTCCAAGTTAATGTTCACCTCATGAGACTTTTGTAGAAAACAACTAAATCCTTCAAATTATAAAAGAGTACAAACATCTTACATCAGTTAATAAGTATTCTAACAATCGATCGATGACAATAATATTGTATTTGCTAAAAGGAATACCCACCCCTACTATTACACATGTTTTACGGCGTGGTCATTAAAAAGATAGGCCTTCAATCACGGAGATGTATAGACACAGACGCTCGCTTATATGCATGCACACTTAACCACTATGAATGCACGTTAACACACCCTATCCCCTTTGAGTACCTCTGAAATATTGGACTAACCAATCTTAAAATTAATGAAGTCAACATATGAGTTTGGTTGTTGATAGACACATCGCCTATACTACCGAAATAATCGCCTACTACACATCGCCAGGATTTCAGTATGGGGGCAATGGACAAAATAACGAGCTTCAATGCAATGATTTTGATAATCAGCTTCTAATGGTTTCAATACAATTAGTGCTTGAACCAATCGGCTTGAAAAACTATGGTCTTTCTGTTTAATTTATTATCTAAAATTAGAGAGGGAATTTAGATAATGATTATTGATTAGATAATTGGCTGGATCACAATACTAATAAAATAATATGAGGGCGCGCATTAGTGCCTGCTTCACATGTTTGTCCCCTAAACACTCCACCTTTAAGACACTTGTGTCCACTTGGTATATTTGTCCTCCCCATTTTATGTCACTCTGGTTTTAAAATGAATATTTGAGATTTTAAATGAATTCAAATAAAAAAGTTGTCAACTACAAAGGTTTACAACTTTTTGAGGTCTATAACTTTGGTTTTGGTCATTTCTCTATCTGAGGTCATTTAAAGAATTTGAATATCAAATGTTAGAAAATTCAACCGTAATTTTCCGTGGATAGATGATTTCAAATGAAAAAGTTGTCAACTACAAAGTTGCTTAACTTTTCGAGATCTACAACTTTTATTTGGGCATTTCTCCATCCGAGGCCGATTCAAAAATTTGAATTGTAAATTTTAGAAATCAAATGTAATTTTCGTTAGATGGATGATTTCAAATAAAAAAGTTGTCAACTACAAAATTGGGTAACTTTTTGAGATCTACAACTTTTATTTTGGTCACTTTTTTATCTGAGATCTATAAATACCACTACACACTCACTTATGACCATGGAACATATGGCTTTAGTTGTTTGCTGGTACATTGTTCTTTATCTGAATGCTCTAGTCTACTTTTGGTACCTAGATTGGAGTAGTAATCAATATTGTAAGAGTCGGCTTGCTTCCTCGGATGTGTGGTAGCTAGTGGGTGGTGACAGCCGCATCTAGTCTCTATAGTCCACCATGTGTTCGGACAAGTTCTTAGGCACCGTTTGGCCAGGCTCCTGGAAGCTCCAGCTCCTTTACTGTACTGCACTGTAGCATGTAGAAAGGAAGCTAGGAAACTGGCTCCGGATGCTCCGCTTGTGTCAGCGAGAGGGAAAGAATGTAGAGAGAATAATGGATTCAGTGAACAGTGTACTAAAGAGGCGTGTCAGATGGAGCCAGAGCTGCAGGAATCTGTACCCAAGGGGACTTTGAAGCATAGGGCCCAAAGCTATAACAACACAAGTTATCTTCTGCGGTGCTTGACCGAAACAGAGCTCCGAAGTGAACAATCATAGTAGACCCTTCGTTGATCTAGTACCCTTACCATAAAGTTCCTTTCTACCCAATCTATCCTAAACACCTTGTTATTTTAAGACAAACTTGATTCTTAGTAGAACACTCTTGTTCTCGTCGAAATCGATACCTACGCGCTCTCTGCCAACTCATTTCCGATGATGAACGCGGCATGCTGGTGCTTGACGGCTTCTGGTATTGGAGCATCGACGTCAATATGGTCATCGTCGGCGGCCTCTCCTAGCCCGGTATCCCCGACGTGGCACTCAGGCGCGTGTAGCATGCGTAGCTGTTGGTACGGTAGCTTCCGATGGAAGGATAAAGACTTAACGTCCAAGTAACGTCGTCAAATCAATTCCTTTGTGTCTCCCTCGCTTCTCAACTCTCTCCGCCAAGCCCTTCTGCGCGCAGCGCAGTGATTGCCGTAGCGATCGCGGTGGTCGTGGTGGCACCACGATGCCGCCACAGAGCTACGCCTGCACCGACCCAGCACCGTCAGCACCTCGAGAACACAAGAAGCCGAGGGCGCGACCATAGCCTGCCACCAAGCCGAGGCCCATCAGCGAACCTAGGAGAGTGCCGGCTTCCCCATCCATCCCCTCGACCCCGGCGGCCCCCACGATGAGCCCCTATAGCACGCCAACCACGTCGACCGCAACGGATGTCGAAGAAGCTACTTTGCTTCCTTCTACGCACTTCCCTCCGTCTGTCCCCCACCCACCCACCCACCCCTGTTTAATTAACAGAAAAACATTGAAAATTGAATCTCCAATTCTGTATCTTTGGAGGGCAGGCGAGGGTCAGGGTCGATAGCAAGGAGGATCGAAGGAGATCCATCCATCCATTGAAATATTGACAAATATGAATACTTATGATAGAAACCTATGACTTAGCACATACTCTAACAGGGGTAAGTCAAATGATATATAATGATAATGTGAGGTATTGATAATGATAATCCAGAGATAGAAATAGATACTCATAAATGTAGTAAGGCTAGGCAGGAGATTCATTAAGAGATAGAATTTCTAAGTCATTCCTTATTTACTTAAGTCTTTTGTACACTCAAGCGTATATACTTTCATCTATAGCATAATTAACTCTACGCATAAAGAACATTACTAAGGAAGATCAAGAATAGAGCAACACTTCCTTTGCAACCAGGTTCTTCTACTTGTCCTACAAACGGGGAGTGGGAGACAAAAGACTCAACAGGAATGTCACACCTATGATCTACCACATGGCCCGGAATGTAGGGTGCATCCACAGGTAAACAACATATAAGCACCACGCTTACATTATGTCAACCACTTAACTCACTCGAGTACTGAGCTAAGCGCTTTGTGATCTTATGCATAAACTCATTATCAATCATGACTATATCAAATATACAACCAGAGCAAACTAAAAACATAATAAACAGAAACATAATATTGAAGTAGCACAAAGTCGAAATAAAGAGATACAGTGGCATTACCGGTCTCCAGATGGCGAATCCGGAATCCTGAGCAATCGCCTAAACTCTACTTAAATCTAGTTGGCAAGTCTATACTAGAACTTGAAGACTTGGAGATCTATTCTTCTCTCTGGAAACCCTAATTTCTGGTCCTCTCTTGACTTATGACCTGATGATATGGCCTGGGGGGTAGGGCTGGTATATATAGCCCGGAGCGTTGAACCACAGCCCTCAGATCAAACTGACCTTGAGCGACGGCTGAGATGCAAACCCTAAGGCGGTGGAGGAACCGACGTAGAAGGGGGAGACTGACAGGTGGCCTCCTGGGCCGGCCGGCCCCACCTATCACCCTCGACTCTCTACTTCGGTGGGGTGCCCTCTAGTGTCCTCTGGAACTTTCTGAAACTGGTGCCCGTGCGGAATATGTAAATAAACCTGACGTCTTGGGACCACCTTGCTTAATTTCTGATTAATCCCTGCGAAAACATAGATTCATCAAAACTCGTGGAATTTGTCAGTTAAAACCCCTAATCCTATGTTGGTGATCATTTTCATGCATTTATACAAGTTATGTTGATGGTTCTTGATGATTGTTAACTACCGTCAACACCCTTCATGTTCTTCGGGCAGTCACGAGAATAATGCCCATCCTCTCCACAATTACAGCAAGTATTGGGTGAAGGACCCTTGCAGATGTCAAATTCCACACGTGGCTGCTGCTGCTGGTGCTGATTACCCTGGTTTTGCCTGTTGGGCTATTGGCGCTGTTGTTGTTGCTGCCAGTTCCCAGTAGGGCGATAGGACACTTGCCTCACAACCTGAACCTTCTAGGGAGGATGGCTTGAAGAACCCCTCGCCACCTCCCACCTTTTGAGCTGTGCCTGCATGGCAGTCACGACTGATTCCATCAAGACTGACTGCAGCATTGACCAAGTATAACATCTTGAGAATTTTGTGTAGCATAAAAATCCCAACTTTTTAAAAGTTTTTGCTTGAATGTGTGTTGCATGTAAATGTTAGTTCAAACTTAAGTAAAATGTTTTCCCTTCTAGCCCTAATTTCAAAATCCGAACTTCAAACCATTTTACAATGAACTGCTTGTTGCGAAGACTGATCACCAACGTGGCGAGAGATGTTTTCAAATAAAATTTTTTTAAGAAAAATTAAAACTTTGGTTGAATTCGAGCTACAACGTGCAACCCACACACACGTCTTTTTGATTATTTCTAAAACAAAAACCCTAATCCTCTCTCATCTTCTTGAAAGAGGGATTACAAATAAGTTGCAGTATAGGTGCATGCGTGATTTGGTTCTTGTTTGTGCTTGGAGGTAGCCTCCTCCATAAACCCTTGTCCAAAATAGGAAAAGCCTTTTTCCCATCCCTGACCAAAATCTGGACCAGCCAGCCCTCCTTCTCCTGGCCTAAGGCCCAGCCCAACTCCCTCCTCAAACCAGGCCCGCGCGCGCCTACCTCCCTCCGCTTCTGGCCCAGAACCAGCGAAGCCCAGCTTCCCTTTCCGTCCTCTCATGTGCATCGCACGCACGCGGATGCCAGAAGACAAAGCCACCATTTCCGCTGGGTCGCCGTGAGCGTGGGCCCCACCATCTGCCAGCGGCCCACTTGCTAGTAGACCGGATGGGGAGCCGCATCCCCGTCTCACGCCCGACGCCCTCCATTCCCTTTTCCGTCGCATAACCGTCTCCGTCTTGCTCTGGCCGGGAGCCGCTCTCTTCTTTCCCTTCGGTGCTGCTGCTTTTCCGTCGTCCCATCGACGGCACGGATGCTGGAGCACCACACCTGCCCCCGCAAACCCTAGCCTGCGGGCTATAAAACCTCCCCTCAGCCGGCCTCGCCTCCCCATCTTTCCCTTTCAACCGCCGCCACTTCCTCTGTGTCTCCCTCGATTCTCAACTCTCCCCGCCGAGACCTTGTGCGGGTCGTGGCACCACGACGCCGCCACAGAGCTCCGCCTGCACCGACACAGCACCGTCGGCACCGCGCGAGAACACAAGAAGCCACCACAGCCCCACCGTCCCCAAGCCCTCGGTGAGCCCCAAGGACCGCCTTTTGCGTTGCCACATTGCCTGCCTGTTCCGGCCATCCACGTCGGCTGCTCTGCTCTAGCCTTGTTCCCGACGGCCGCACACCTTGCCATGGCTGCCGCGCACGGTCACCAGCACAACAACACAAGGCAAGGCGCCGCCTTTCTAGCCGTGGCGGCCTCTGGGCCAAGAACCCGCATCGCACAGACACGGCCACACCCACCGCGACCCTGCGCCTGGTGTCGCCATGGAACCGCCTCGTCACGGGCTCACGGCCATCCCTTTGGCACCCTCTATCAGACGAGCAATCTACTTCATATGAGCCATTCTTAACCTACCAAGACACGCAGAACAAAGCACCAATAATCATCTTACAGCAAGAAAGGCAACCCATATGCATACTGCTCATAACTCAAATTAGAGTATATATATCTTTGACGAAAACGTTAGCGCACTGTCACCCTCGCAAGAAGCTCGATCCGACACTCCCTCGCTGGACAAGCACAACCCTCGCACCTTTAAAAACCTTTGCGAAAGAATGCAACAACAGAAGTAAACGATAGGAGAAAATAAGCAAGGTGGGAAGCAAATGCGAACAACCACGCATATATAGAGGCCCCAGCCCCTCCCGCCCCGCGGACGCGAGGTGAGCGCAAAAATAGGGAAACAACCTCTCAATCCACGTGGAAATGTGGCCTTATCCACACATTCACACGGGAACCCCTCCAAACATAACCTTAACAAACTTCTCAAAAACCACGCCTAAATTAAACAAGCATCTTGGGCCTAGCGCCGGTGGCCGAAGGTAGCTAGGGTGTCGCTCGGGTCAAGGGCCGGCCTTCTGGCTCGAGTTTCGCTTGCCGGTATGGATATTGCCCTGCTTCGTTGCCACCAAGCTGGTCCAAATCCCCGAGGGGCTACTATTAGAGCAGGTACAATAATGGGCTTATAGCCAAGCTAGTCAGCATTTTTACTGATGTGAAGAAGGAAGGAGAGGAAAGATAAGAGAGCTTGGCTCTCATGCAAGCAACAAGCTGGGTACGGAACCATAGACATCTATGGGCCCAAACAAAAATGTATGTGAGGAGGAATAGGAAAGAGAAAGTAAGACATGGTACCATAAAATAATAAAAAACTTTTCTAAAGCCAAATAGGAGACAACTATTGTATAGCTTGGCTCTTATGACTTGGCTTATAGCTAAGCACTTGGCTCTATTATTGACCATGCTCTTAGGGAGACGCCCTTGGCGTGCCACCCGTTGTAGTATCGACTAGGACTAGACCCTTGATCACCTTTTCTTTCTTAATTCCAAGAAAGCAGTCAGCACAGGTTCAGTCCTCCGGTCACCTCATCAAGGCTGCCATAGTCCTCTTCACCAATGCCCCCAGCGAGGGGTGCCTCGTCTCTTTCCCCTTGTAGGTTGAACGATCCCCCGCCGAGCCTGCGAGGCTGATGGAACCCGCGCGACCATCCCAGAAGCGCTATCCCTAAGTAATGGAGGATGATGGTCCCCCTAGGCGGAGCCTCGACGGAGTTAGTTGGGTGGATGGGAACCGAAGGGTGCACTGACCGCAATGCCCTCATATGCTTGTAAGAGGATCCCTGGCCCCCCTAGGGCCACATATAACTTTACCGTGCCCCCGGGTGTGCCCAATAAATACTCGTTAGGTACTACTGTGATAAATGACAAATTAATAGCTATTTACTCCTTACTTTATTGTTGTCTGCGATCCTTTCCACGCCACAACTACCTTCGCTCCCATAGTCTTCCCTTGTCCTATGGGTCACCCTCGGCCTCCTCCACGCTACTCGCTAGCAAGGGTAGGAGGCATAGCGAAGCACCCATGCTAGCTATCTTCCTAGGACAAATACTACCAAGGAACCATTTGTCCTAGACGAAACAAAAGCTATATCTTCACATTCACAAACCTACATACTGTTACTCGTGTCTCGGTGGATCATGCTGAGGTGCCATCAATATCATCATTGAATATATTAGGAGCGTTTGGCTGGCACTTTGTTGCGTGAGACAAATACATGACCTGGCGATTGAAGACGTGGGTCATTTATTTATATACAATATATAGAGGTTATTTTGAATTATCTTTCGTAATGATAGAGCTGGGTAACTTAGATGTAAAATTAGGGGTCACTTTATGTATTTTTAATAATGGTAGAGGCATGGGCAATTTTTTTTATATAAATTACAATAGATCTGATGGCTATTATCAGTGATGATGATTAGAGTGTACCAAATTAAAGGCTAAATGTTTTTGATTGTTGTGAGAATTTTTAGAATTAATCTTTTTTTAGCATGTATGGTGAGAATTAATGTGGTTTCTCTATTGGGGCCTCTAATTAGTAATAGTATAAGAATCCATATCCGCTGAATTTTGCGGATCCATATCCTACTCCTACACCACACCGATATCAAAAAGACTTCTCTGTATCTTAAAATTCAGATTGGGAGGAGAGAATTGTCCATGCCACTTTCAACCCTAGGCTCGGGTGGCCAGTGTGGGTGACGAGGAGAGAAGAAAATATCTGCAAGCAAGCTGCTCCGCTTCCTTCCACGCACTCTCCTCCGTCCGCCCCCCACCCACTCCACCCACCCACTCCCTTTTTTTAACAAAAAACATAGAAAATTGAGGAAGGAAGTGAAGCGAGAGCACACAGCTTCTGCCATCGCCATTCTCGATAGCTTGGAGGGGAGGGATCGGAGGAGATCGATCCATCGATTGATTAGCTACAAGGTCAGTCGCACGGTCAGTCATCTTTCTTGTTTGTGCGTGCTATATATCACTCCAATTATTAAATCAATCTTAATTCGTTGATTGTTCCTGATCGATGGGTTGGTTCGGTCGATCGATTCTGCTTATTCTTGGTACTACGAGTACTTATCTAGTCAATCAGTAAATGTTTGTCGATTGATTGTTACTGTTGTATATGCCTGGGATCGACGATGATGCAATCTAAGTTTTGATCTCTCCAAGGAACGAATTAAACGATCATCTCCACTCCAATTCGATTGGTAGGTTCGGTCCGGGCGTTAATTTGTTCTCATTTCATCTCACAGAGACCACTGCACTTGTCCAGAAGAGAGCTAGGCCGCACGCGCGCGTCGTAGACATGGTTGATCTGCTAAGCATCCTCCAGACCATCTGTGGCTTGGGGATGAAGATCACGGTACTTGTGGAGGCGTTTCGCAACAACGAAGAGGACTGCTGCAGGTTGCGCCAGCTCATCCTCAGAGTGTCTGAAATCGCCAAGTGCCTGCTGCAGCAGCTGAACCGGACGACCTACATCGTGGAGGGTGACAAGCATCCTATGATGAGTGGCGCGTTCATGGGTCTAAAGGAGGCCCTGGAGCACGGCCATCGTGATATCGTCGTGGCCTGCCAGCCCAAGAAAGGCTACCTGAATGACCTGATGAGTATCATCAAGGCCGATGACATCGCCAAGGAGCTGCGCCGAGTTTCGGATGATATATTGAGCAACATGACGGTGGCGATCCTTGCCACCGTCGTGTGCCATTTCTCAGTGACGGCCAAAACGAATCGAAGTGATGATGCTCTCCATGCCGACGTCAAGGACCTTGTTAACACTGTCCGTGCCAGGGACGCCTCTAGCAGCTCAAAGATGGTCAGCCTTTCCAAACAAATAGTTGATACTCTTCCCCGTGTTCATCTGCCACCAGAGGTATCGTCGTCACTTCAGGTGAGTTTCAACCCAGAAACCACGTGACACCACGTGCAGAACTGTAGTCTCAATGCATATGGTTTCGTTAAAAAAAAATTCTGTTGTCTAATCATCTGTCCTCTCTCTCCTATCATTTATTTATCACTTTTCTTTCTGTGTCTTGGTTGACGTGTAGATATAATTTCTTGTCCATGAAACTTCCATCTTCAATAATTCCGATAAGGCATCATCATTTTGATTAGTTAGCATCCTAACAAATGAAAATAGAAACCTTAGCCCATCAATTATTTTGTTTTTTCTTCTACGGAGTAATTTCTTTTTATTCCAGGTGGAGGAATCGGTGCAGACCTACCACAGGTAACATATCTACTCCATCGTACATAAATAATAAGTCTAACTTGAATCAACTGAAAGAAAACAAATAACTACAAATTTTAACCAGCAACCATTCAAATTATTATATGCATGTTTAGGGTACAGAACTTGCATCAATAGATTTTGTTCAAAGTGCCCCTAAAAGCGTATTCATTTTTTAGAAATATATAATATATATTTGTAAGGCAATTAAATTAATGATTAAATACTTTGTATCCCTCTTCCTTGTACCAAGGGAGTATTGGCCTGTTGCCCTGGAGCTTAGTACCAATACTCAATCCAAACTAAATACCTCTTTTAATCTATTTTAGTGTATTATTATTAGTATGCTCACGTGTCCTGCAAAAGGGACTGTCCATATACTACACGCCTCCTTTTCCTACTTTTATAAAAACTTTTTAGCTATAAGTGCAGATGACTTAACCTTTAATTTAAGCTATTTCTACCGTGAATATTAAATTGTTGCCATGAATGTTTTTAACAATTTATTAGATTCAAACTATAGACCGAAGAGAAAAAGAGAGAGGCGAAAGAAGTATCAACCAACAGATACAGCTTCTGTAAGACATATATCCAATACAAGGAAACTATGCTCATATTTGTGATTCACTCTCATATGTAGACAAACACTATATTCACTTGAGTGACCAAGCTAACCAAATAATGACAATAATATGATACGATGCATCTTACAAATTTTTTCTATATCTCTATTTTAATATAGTACACCAATGGATATGACACCATGATAAAATGCACTTAGTTTCACATCTCTATATTCATATCCTAACAGTGCATTTAATTGATTTCATTGCATTGATATTGTAGCTCGGTAAAAACTAGCATTGAGAAAATCAACGTACCAGTGGATCGTTGCACATCACTTTCTTCCTTATATTTAGATGGTAAGATCAAACTCTTCTTTGTTCCATGATACTCTACCATTCTCAGGTAGCCAGCTTAAAGTTCCTTTTTAACCAAATTCGTGTCATTATTTTGATTTTGAAGAGAACTTTTATGGTTTGCCATAAAAAAAAGTACATGCCAATATTGGTATTCTCCATAAGTTTTATTACTGACAAAAATTTAGAACAGTTGATGTCCAAAATTGTGCATATTGGAGATCTTTCCAGTATCCAAGAGAAATAAAAATAAAGAAGGATGCATGTATCTTATATCTTTTTTTTATCATAAATTCATTCGCTCTTTGATGCATTCCTGGCTAGGTTGCCATGCCATGGCCAGCTTTCAACCTAGTTCCATGTCATCAGCACTTGTTTTATACTACTCTGCTCCTCCAAATTAACGCTACATGTATCACTTGGTCCTACGATAGGCTCAACAAACAAGTCTGCTTCAATAAAAGGTGTGGCTGGACAAGGTCGCCAGAAGGTATTCCATTTTTTTTTGCGAACCATATTCCATATGGTTAACATATACATATTAACCATTGTCGATCATAGTTTTGTTGTTTGAGCACGATCATTGTGCAGAACTGTAGTCTCAATGCATATGGTTTATTTTAAAAAAAATTATGTTGTCTAATCATCTGTCCTCTCTCTCTCCTATCATTTATTTATCACTTTTCTTTATGTGTCTTGGTTGACGTGTAGATATAATTTCTTGTCCATGAAACTTCCATCTTCAATAATTCTGATAAGACATCATCATTTTGATTAGTTAGCATCCTAACAAATGAAAATAGAAACCTTAGCCCATCAATTATTTTGTTTTTTCTTCTACGGAGTAATTTCTTTTTATTCCAGGTGGAGGAATCGGTGCAGACCTACCGCAGGTAACATATCTACTCCATCGTACATAAATAATAAGTCTAACTTGAATCAACTGAAAGAAAACAAATAACTACAAATTTTAACCAGCAACCATTCAAATTATTATATGCATGTTTAGGGTACAGAACTTGCATCAATAGATTTTATTCAAAGTGCCCCTAAAAGCGTATTCATTTTTTAGAAATATATAATATATATTTGTAAGGCAATTAAATTAATGTTTAAATACTTTGTATCCCTCTTCCCTGTACCAAGGGAGTATTGGCCTGTTGCCCTGGAGCTTAGTACCAATACTCAATCCAAACTAAATACCTCTTTTAATCTATTTTAGTGTATTATTATTAGTATGCTCACGTGTCCTGCAAAAGGAACTGTCCATATACTACACGCCTCCTTTTCCTACTTTTATAAAAACTTTTTAGCTATAAGTGCAGATGACTTAACCTTTAATTTAAGCTATTTCTACCGTGAATATTAAATTGTTGCCATGAATGTTTTTAACAATTTATTAGATTCAAACTATAGACCGAAGAGAAAAAGAGAGAGGCGAAAGAAGTATCAACCAACAGATACAGCTTCTGTAAGACATATATCCAATACAAGGAAACTATGCTCATATTTGTGATTCACTCTCATATGTAGACAAACACTATATTCACTTGAGTGACCAAGCTAACCAAATAATGACAGTAATATGATACGATGCATGTTACAAATTTTTTCTATATCTCTATTTTAATATAGTACACCAATGGATATGACACCATGATAAAATGCACTTAGTTTCACTTCTCTATATTCATATCCTAACAGTGCATTTAATTGATTTCATTGCATTGATATTGTAGCTCGGTAAAAACTAGCATTGAGAAAAACAACGTACCAGTGGATCGTTGCACATCACTTTCTTCCTTATATTTAGATGGTAAGATCAAACTCTTCTTTGTTCCATGATACTCTACCATTCTCAGGTAGCCAGCTTAAAGTTCCTTTTTAACCAAATTCGTGTCATTATTTTGATTTTGAAGAGAACTTTTACGGTTTGCCATAAAAAAAAGTACATGCCAATATTGGTATTCTCCATAAGTTTTATTACTGACAAAAATTTAGAACAGTTGATGTCCAAAATTGTGCATATTGGAGATCTTTCCAGTATCCAAGAGAAATAAAAATAAAGAAGGATGCATGTATCTTATATCTTTTTTTTATCATAAATTCATTCGCTCTTTGATGCATTCCTGGCTAGGTTGCCATGCCATGGCCAGCTTTCAACCTAGTTCCATGTCATCAGCACTTGTTTTATACTACTCTGCTCCTCCAAATTAACGCTACATGTATCACTTGGTCCTACGATAGGCTCAACAAACAAGTCTGCTTCAATAAAAGGTGTGGCTGGACAAGGTCGCCAGAAGGTATTCCATTTTTTTTTGCGAAACATATTCCATATGGTTAACATATACATATTAACCATTGTCGATCATAGTTTTGTTGTTTGAGCACTGTCACACCCATTTTTAAGGACAAAAATAGGATGCATAAAGTACTCATGTGCGCCCTAGGTCATGATCGCACACATAAGCAGACAAATTACATAGTATCATCACAGTGCTTGTTACATAACGAATAAATATTTATCACATAGTCTTGAACGATAAATAATAATATCTAATAATAAACTCCAGCGGAAACTCCACACAGGGACACGGTTGACTGGTTGACACCAAGACTAGTACTCATTACGATAATCTTCCTCATAATCTTCATCTGTTATGGTGGAAATAGCAAGAGTGAGTCCATGTCGAACTCAACAAATATAACACAGGGTTCATGAGGCTCAAATGGCTAGACACTGTTTGACTGCTTTTAGCTTTTAGTCATCATTAACTTAGCAGTTGAGTAGCATCAAGGTATTCCAATTCCCGTTAATGAACAAATGATCAATTGTAATAAGAATAATGAAATAGCATTAACATGGCATAATAATAACAACATCAGTATTAAGCATGATATATCAATGGTGATCATTTATTCTGTAAGAATACCCAAGGCCGCTCGTATCCGTGAGCACGGCTAGTATACCGGTTTATTAAACTCTGCGCAGAGGTGTACACTTTCACTGTGAGTCATGATTTCCAAATGTGTGGGGAGATCAAGCCCAAACACCCAAAAACCATATAAAGCCACTCAAGAGTTCGTCTAACAAGTTAGGGCCATTAGATTCACTCGGCAGGCAGATGTAGAACCCCCCTTCCCTGTGGCACAACAACCGCAGCCTATACACACTAGGCCAGGGGCTCGCACTACACCCAACGTGGCAAGCCATTCTTACGCCATTTAAGGTAACCACTAACAAGCTAGAAAAGGTCTCTTGAACAACTAAAGCCAGAGCCATATAGCCCTCACAGTTGTACTGTCAATCCCGGTTAATGCTTACAGATAAGTCCTTATGGAGAGTAACTAGAGCAACAATCAAACAACACAGTGCTCTAGTCCCCTTGTAACAGGAATTAAATCATCTTAATGGTTGATTGCACCATTCATTAGTCAAATTACAAGATCAATGTTCATAAATCAAGCACTAGCCAAGCTACCCAAATGCATAATCCCATAGGTGACAAGGAATCAAGATATCAATCGCTAAGTTAAAATCTCTAAGGTTGCCAAGGTAAGCACATGCATATGTATGATAATTCAATGAATAGGTAACAAGGATAGTCCTGTGTTATACTTGCCTTGATCAAAGCTCTCCAAACAGTACTGCTGACTTGGCTCAAAGTAATACTCCGAATCGTCCAAGTACTGCTCACCTTCTATACTCGATCATCAATCAACAACATACATGTATCCAATCAAACATACACGAAGCAAACAAATAGATATAATTAGAACAGTACACCAACAGTAACAAAACAGTAATAAAAGTTTATAAAACTCTTCTACACATTTCTACGATCACACAGACGCAAAGATCACCAAAATCGGAGTTAAAACGTGAAAGTTATGAATTTTCTAAGATTTCCTATAGATAAATAAATACTTAATTATAAACTCGAAAAATAAATTATCAAAACTAACTGTAAAACTACACTAACATGTAGAGTTCGCAAATACGAACCTAACGCAATTTGAACGGATCAAATCGGAGTTAAAACGAAGTTTTTATGGCCAAAACAGTTCTAGTGGCAAATCTGTAATTTCCTGAAAACGTATTTTTGAATAAACCGGAAGAAAATACGCTTTCAAAATACAAAAACGTAATTTCAGCTTTACGCCTTGGGACCGCGGGTTGATTCCCAGAAAATACAGGGGCTCTTTAGAAAGATTGCCCGCGAAGGGGTATCTTCTAATCTCGACCTTTGATCTCAAATCGGACGACTCGGGTTCATCTGCAACACTACAGTAACCAGTCCGGCCTCCATCTCCAAGTCCGGCCACCGGCCGCCATGCCCGCCATGGCCGCCTCGCCGGAGTCCGTCGGCCACGTCGTTCCCGACCACCAAACAACCCGCGACTCCAAACGAAAGACTAACTACAGTCACCCGAACACAACACGCGGCAACAAGGGGGCGGCGGCTCCATGACCGACTCGTCGGTGAGCTCCAATACCTCAATTCACCTCACCAAAACACCAATTGAAAGCGTGGAAAGCAAGAGGAGAAGAAAATAAACTCACCCAAGTAAAGAAATCGGCCCCGATTCCTCCCGAAGGTCTCAACCGCGCCCACCAAAACCCGCCGGCCAAGCTTCAACCCTAAAGCTCTAAATCCCGTGGCAACCCTAGCTTTTTAGTTGAAAAACGGAAACTAGAGGTACCCGGCTACCCTTTTATAGTCTCAAATCGTCGTTTACGGGTAGGATATCCCGGGTAAGGCGGGTGGTGGGATTCGGTGGTTAGGATACTCGAGTCCGGCTCGGTCACGTCTGGAGGTAGGAGAAAACCGACAAGTGGGGTCCATCGGTCAGCGGCTCAAGAGAGAGGAAGGCGGCTGCTGCGGGCCTGCGTCACTGGGCCGACTGAGGCCGCATGGATTGGGCCGACTTAGGCCGCGCGAACTGGGCTGACTGGCTCGGCCGAACGGGCTGGTCGGTGGCTTCCAGGCCGCCACAGCAGGTAAGCCCCTTCTTCTTTCCTTTGTTTTTTTTTATTTACTTGTTTTCAAAAGTATTTAAAATACATTCTAATCCAAAATAAAATAAATAAAACAAATCCACACCACACAATAAAAATATATGCAACAGCATGAATGCAACACAAAATTTATTTTATTATTATTTTAAATTGGCCATTATTTATTATCTAAATTATCCAAAATTTGTTATCTCTAAAATTTGGGTGTTACAAATTCTACCCCCCTTAAAAGAATCTCGTCCTCGAGATTGAACTGCTTACTCAAATAACTGCGGATATGATTTCCTCAATTCATCCTCTCTTTCCCAAGTTGCCTCTGCCTCTGAATATCGATTCCACTGTACTTTGCACATCTTAATAATCCGACTTCGAGTAACCCTCTCAGCAGTCTCTAAAATCTTAATTGGAAACTCTTCATATGTAAGATCCTCCTTAACAGCCAACTCTTCCAAAGGTATCTGTTCCTCAGGCACCCTCAAACACTTCTTAAGTTGTGAAACATGAAACACATCATGCACCCCAGATAAATTCTCAGGCAACTCTAATTGGTAAGCAACTTCCCCACGTCTAGCAATAACTTTAAATGGTCCAACATACCTTGGTGCTAGTTTACCTTTCATGTTAAATCTCTTCACACTTCTCATAGGTGACACCTTCAAATAGACATAATCACCTACCTCAAAAACTAGATCTCTTCTCCTATTATCAGCATAACTCTTCTGACGAGACTGTGCCACTCTCAAATTCTCACGAATCACTCGTACTTGATCTTCTGCGTTTCTAAGAACATCTGTACCAAACACCTGAGATTCACCTGTCTGATCCCAAAACAATGGAGTTCTACACTTACGTCCATACAAAGCTTCAAACGGTGCCATCTTAAGACTCTGTTGATAACTATTATTGTAAGAAAATTCTGCATAAGGCAAACTCTTATCCCAACTAGTCCCATATTGCAATGCACAGGCTCTCAACATATCCTCTAATACCTGGTTGGTCCTTTCAGTCTGTCCATCTGTCTGTGGATGATATGCTGTACTAAAATTCAGCTTAGTTCCTAAAGATTCATGTACAACCTTCCAAAAATGTGATGTAAATTGCGAACCTCGATCAGATACAATCTTCTTCGGAACTCCATGCAAACACACTATCTTCTCCATATACAACTCTGCCAATTTTGGTCCTTGGTAGGTAGTTCTAACCGGTATAAAATGAGCAACTTTAGTTAACCGATCTACTATCACCCAAATAGAGTCATAACCTTTCTGAGTACGAGGTAACCCCACTATAAAGTCCATACCAACTTCTTCCCACTTCCACTCAGGAATCTTCATTGGTTGCAATAATCCTGCAGGTCTCTGATGCTCAGCTTTTACCCTCTGACACGTGTCACATATTGCTACATACTCAGCCACATCACGCTTTAATCCAACCCACCAATACTTCTGTTTGAGATCCAGATACATCTTAGTACTACCAGGATGAATAGAATAAGCTGATTCATGAGCTTCACGAAGAATTGCTTGTCGAATAGCCTGATCCTCAGGTACACACAACCTTTTTCCAAACCAAAGAGTTCCATTATCATCAATTCGGAAACCTGGTGACTTACCAATGACTATGTCTTCCGCTATCTTCTTCAGTTTCTCATCCTTCAACTGACCCTTGTATATCTCTTGCTCTAGTGTAGGTTCTATCACCAACTCCATTGCATTGGTAACAATTCCCAAGTTCAGGTGTTCAAATTCAGCACACAATTCACTTGACATAGACGACATTTGCATCTCATTGACATAACTCTTTCTGCTAAGAGCATCGGCAACAACATTGGCTTTACCAGGATGATAGTGTATCTCAATATCATAATCCTTAATCAACTCTAACCATCTGCGTTGCCTCAAATTCAGATCTGACTGAGTGAAAATATACTTCAAACTCTTATGATCAGTGTATATATCACTCTTATGTCCAATCAAATAATGTCTCCAAATCTTTAATGCATGAACAACAGCTGCTAACTCCAAATCATGTGTAGGATAATTCAACTCATGCTTTCTCAACTGTCTAGATGCATAAGCCACAACTCTGCCTTCTTGCATAAGAACACATCCCAAACCTTGACGAGAAGCATCACAATAAATGGAAAACTTCTTACTCAAATCTGGTAAAACCAAAACAGGCGCTGTAGTCAACCTCTTCTTCAACTCCTCAAAACTAGCTTGACATTTATCAGACCACACAAATTTAACATTCTTTTCTAACAGAGATGTCATAGGTTTAGCAAGTTTAGAAAACCCTTCAATGAACCGTCTATAATATCCAGCCAAACCCAAGAAACTGCGAATCTCACTAACATCAGTAGGTGGTTTCCAATTCAATACATCCTTCACCTTGCCTGGATCCACCGATATACCTCCATTAGAAACAATATGACCAAGAAAAGAAACTTCCTTCAACCAAAACTCACATTTACTTCGCTTCGCATACAGTTTATGCTCTCTAAGCTTCTGCAATACCAACCTCAAATGTTCAGCATGCTCTACATCTGTCTTGGAAAATACCAGTATATCATCGATAAATACCACCACAAACTTATCCAAATATTCCATGAACACCTTATTCATTATGTACATAAAGTATGCAGGTGCATTGGTCAATCCAAACGACATAACAGTATACTCATACAATCCATACCTTGTAGTAAAAGCTGTCTTTGGAATGTCAGAGGCACGAATCTTCAATTGATGATATCCAGAACGTAAATCAATCTTAGAAAACACACAAGCACCTCTCAACTGATCAAACAAGTCATCAATCCGGGGCAAAGGATACTTATTCTTGATAGTTACTTCATTTAGCGACCGATAATCAACACACATCCTCTGACCACCATCTTTCTTATCAACAAAAATGACTGGTGCTCCCCAAGGTGATGAACTAGGTCGAATAAAACCTTTTTCTTGTAATTCTTTAATTTGTTTCTTAAGTTCTTCTAATTCATCTACTCCCATCCTATATGGTCGTTTGGCTATAGGTGCAGTTCCAGTAATAATTCAATAAGAAATTCAATGTCTCGGTCAGGTGGCATACCTGGCAATTCATCAGGGAAAACATCCGGAAATTCCTCAATCACTGAATTCTCCTTAATAGTATCTTCAATCTGATTCACCACCGCGGTTGGTTGCTTCTTCATTGCTACATCCACATTGATTTTATCTCCATTAGGCGCAGTCACAACTACCACTTTCTGCTGACACTGAATCTCTGCCTGATTTTGCTTCATCCAGTCCATACCCAATATCACATCAATCCCAGATGTTCGCAACACTATAGGAGTTATCTTAAACTCTACCCCCCTTAATACCATACTAATTGGAAGACAACGATTACTGGTTTGCATGGTACCTCCAGGTGAATTTACTAAGAGAGGTTCTTTCATAGCTAGCATGTGTATACTATGCATTTTAACAAAAATATTGGATATGAATGTATGAGATGCTCCAGAGTCAAAAAGAACAGTTGCGGGAGTGGAATGTACATTGAACGTACCAATCATAACTTCTGGTGCACCATGAGCTGTATCAGAAGACACGTGATTCACCCTTCCAGTACCCGATTGCCTCTGGTTGCTCTTCTGGCTCTGAGGAGTCTGTTGGTTCTGCTTCTCAGGACAATTATAAGACAAATGGCCCTCTTTACCACAGACAAAGCATCTAATAGGAGTGCTGGGAGTACTATTCTTCATGGGGGTAGCATTGGGATTTCCAGTGCGAGGAGTCTGTTGCTCAGTCTGCTGATACTGTTGACGCTGTGGATATGATGAACGCTGTTGCGACTGATTGTTTTGCCAATTTTGGGACCACCTCTGATTTGAATTGCGATTCCACTGGCTAACCGGTCCCTGAAACTTCTGATGAAAGCCATGCTGAGAATTTGTGCGTTGACGGTTGTTGCTTCCTGAGCCTTGCACCTTCATCTTTCTTTTTCTATCCATCTCCCTACGCTCATTATCAAGCACAATAGCTTTATTCACCAGCTCTTGAAAACTAGCATAACTATTCCCCTTCAGTTGCAAGCGAAGATCATAATAAATTCCCTTCAAGAAAAGACGCTGCCTGTCTGCATCTTCCCTAACTTCATTGGGAGCATAGCGAGCCAACTGGGTGAACCTGTCATGATATTCACTCACGCTCATCTGTCCCATCCTAAGGTTCCTGAATTCTTCCTGCTTCAGCTCAATTATACCTTCAGGAATATGACGAGCTCGAAAATCTCTAACAAACTCATTCCAAGTGATAGGAGGAGCATTGTCAGGGCGTGCAGCCTGGTACGACTCCCACCAAGTCTGAGCTGTCCCTTGTAACTGACCTGATGCATACAACACCTTCTCCATATCATTGCATTGGGCTATATTCAGCTGTTTCTCCACTGCCCTCACCCAATCATCTGCTTCTAAAGGATCAGCAGCATGAGAAAACACTGGAGGGCGTCCCTTCAAAAATTCTCCACGCTTATCCCTTACTTGAACAGGTGGTGGTCCTCCAACAGGGGGATTGTTCTACATATGCTGCATAAACATCTGCATCAGCTGATTCTGAGTTTGCATGAGTTCCTCCATAGTAACGGGTGGATTAGCACCCCCACGACCTCTGCCACGACCTCTGCCTGACATCTGTTTCCAAAACACAGAAGATGAAATTCAGTACGATCCAAGATGATGTATACAATAGATAAACAAAATCTGATTTTCTGGGCAAACTCCAATTTCAGCAACTCAGTAAAACTGTCATATCTCGAGCTACAGACGTCCAAATCAGATGATCTTTACATGGTTGGAAAGCTTATAAAATTACCCACAACTCGTATTCACAACACTTTTTCTGGTTCTGTCAATAAATTGGTCAAAAACTGAACTTAACAGAAACTGTTCCCAAATTCCAGACTGTGCAGTAACTCCAACTTGAAACAGGTATATCTCTTAACTCATAATAGATATTAAGGTGATTCTTGTGGGATTGGAAAGATATAGAAGTCTAATTATTCCCAGTAAAATTTCTTAAATTTCCCATGAACGGATTTTAAGTTATTTCTAAAACATCCCAGACTGATCCAAAAATCAGCAAAGGACAGAACTAAGTTAACCTCATATTCAACTAATATATGTTGGTCAAACTTAATATTCTTAACCATGGAACTTGTAGGCATGTCTACAAAACTCCAGCACACATTACAAAGATCCAAATCACACATTATCATAATAACAATCCATCAATCACACAATTGCTCACACCACAAACTGACTCTTAAAACCATCCAAACTTAAAATTAACTCGCAACTACTATCGTTCTTATTACATAGGGGTTTTTTCCTATTTCCTAGTTAAGCTTCTCATAAATCTTAGGACGACCTAACTCCGCCCTTAATTGGTCAATCTCCTTGTAAGCTTGCTCCTTAAGTTCTTTTTCCTTCAGCAACTCATCCTTCAGGTCCACCTCATGAAGAGCCAATTCACGAGCTAATGCCACCGTAGCTTGTAAAGTCAAGGAGGAATCATCTGCAAGTGGCACGGTCCAAATTCCCTTGTCATGCAAGAAACAAGGAAAGTGCCGAAGTGCACCCTTTAGCGTCTTGTCCGAGCGTAGACCATGGTAGTAAACAAATGCATTGAAAGCGACATCCTCCATGCTTGTCTCCACGGTTGCCCGGCTCACTCGGGTAATGAACTTTGACTCCACCTTAGGCTCCTTAGTGGTAGGATCCCTTTTCTTGACCCATAACTCCGTTTCCCAATAGGAATCCATCCATGGATGGCTATACTCTGCACTGCGATACTCTAAAGTAGCTTCCCAATCGTAGTAGTAGTTGTCCAAAGTTCTTGTCAACATATCATGGAAGAAAGCATCAGCCTTAGGAACCATGATATGAAACTTCATAGTCCACCCCATAACTACATCCTCCATAGGTGTATCACCAACTCTTGATTCAGCATCGGATAGCTCTTGATCACCCTCTTCCTTTGGCTCCTGGGGTTTGAAACGGGCAACATATTGTGCAGCTGACAGACGGGGATGAGGAGGCATCTACAAGATTTAGACATAGATTAGATAGAATCAATGTATTTTCGCAATAGAATAAAGTAGAGGAAGCATAAAACTTTAGTAATTAACAAGGTGAAAAGAGGAAGTATGAATTAAGTGAAATGTGGATGCTATCAACGACCATTCTAACTAGGCTTGCGTCCTACAGTCAACACGGCTCTGATACCAATCTGTCACACCCATTTTTAAGGACAAAAATAGGATGCATAAAGTACTCATGTGCGCCCCAGGTCATGATCGCACACATAAGCAGACAAATTACATAGTATCATCACAGTGCTTGTTACATAACGAATAAATATTTATCACATAGTCTTGAACGATAAATAATAAAATCTAATAATAAACTCTAGCGGAAACTCCACACAAGGACACGGTTGACTGGTTGACACCAAGACTAGTACTCATTACGATAATCTTCCTCATAATCTTCATCTGTTATGGTGGAAATAGCAAGAGTGAGTCCATGTCGAACTCAACAAATATAACACAGGGTTCATGAGGCTCAAATGGCTAGACACTGTTTGACTGCTTTTAGCTTTTAGTCATCATTAACTTAGCAGTTGAGTAGCATCAAGGTATTCCAATTCCCGTTAATGAACAAATGATCAATTGTAATAAGAATAATGAAATAGCATTAACATGGCATAATAATAACAACATCAGTATTAAGCATGATATATCAATGGTGATCATTTATTCTGTAAGAATACCCAAGGCCGTTCGTATCCGTGAGCACGGCTAGTATACCAGTTTATTAAACTCTGCGCAGAGGTGTACACTTTCACTGTGAGTCATGATTTCCAAATGTGTGGGGAGATCAAGCCCAAACACCCAAAAACCATATAAAGCCACTCAAGAGTTCGTCTAACAAGTTAGGGCCATTAGATTCACTCGGCAGGCAGATGTAGAACCCCCCTTCCCTGTGGCACAACAACCGCAGCCTATACACACTAGGCCAGGGGCTCGCACTACACCCAACGTGGCAAGCCATTCTTACGCCATTTAAGGTAACCACTAACAAGCTAGAAAAGGTCTCTTGAACAACTAAAGCCAGAGCCATATAGCCCTCACAGTTATACTGTCAATCCCGGTTAATGCTTACAGATAAGTCCTTATGGAGAGTAACTAGAGCAACAATCAAACAACACAGTGCTCTAGTCCCCTTGTAACAGGAATTAAATCATCTTAATGGTTGATTACACCATTCATTAGTCAAATTACAAGATCAATGTTCATAAATCAAGCACTAGCCAAGCTACCCAAATGCATAATCCCATAGGTGACAAGGAATCAAGATATCAATCGCTAAGTTAAAATCTCTAAGGTTGCCAAGGTAAGCACATGCATATGTATGATAATTCAATGAATAGGTAACAAGGATAGTCCTGTGTTATACTTGCCTTGATCAAAGCTCTCCAAACAGTACTGCTGACTTGGCTCAAAGTAATACTCCGAATCGTCCAAGTACTGCTCACCTTCTATACTCGATCATCAATCAACAACATACATGCATCCAATCAAACATACACGAAGCAAACAAATAGATATAATTAGAACAGTACACCAACAGTAACAAAACAGTAATAAAAGTTTATAAAACTCTTCTACACGTTTCTACGATCACACAGACGCAAAGATCACCAAAATCGGAGTTAAAACGTGAAAGTTATGAATTTTCTAAGATTTCCTATAGATAAATAAATACTTAATTATAAACTCGAAAAATAAATTATCAAAACTAACAGTAAAACTACACTAACATGTAGAGTTCGCAAATACGAACCTAACGCAATTTGAACGGATCAAATCGGAGTTAAAACGAAGTTTTTATGGCCAAAACAGTTCTAGTGGCAAATCTGTAATTTCCTGAAAACGTATTTTTGAATAAACCGGAAGAAAATACACTTTCAAAATACAAAAACGTAATTTCAGCTTTACGCCTTGGGACCGCGGGTTGATTCCCAGAAAATACAGGGGCTCTTTAGAAAGATTGCCCGCGAAGGGGTATCTTCTAATCTCGACCTTTGATCTCAAATCGGACGGCTCGGGTTCATCTGCAACACTACAGTAACCAGTCCGGCCTCCATCTCCAAGTCCGGCCACCGGCCGCCATGCCCGCCATGGCCGCCTCGCCGGAGTCCGTCGGCCACGTCGTTCCCGACCACCAAACAACCCGTGACTTGGTCCAAACGAAAGAGAAGCTCCACGCGATCTCATCTACCCGGTAAAGACTAACTACAGTCACCCGAACACAACACGCGGCAACAAGGGGGCGGCGGCTCCATGACCGACTCGTCGGTGAGCTCCAATACCTCAATTCACCTCACCAAAACACCAATTGAAAGCGTGGAAAGCAAGAGGAGAAGAAAATAAACTCACCCAAGTAAAGAAATCGGCCCCGATTCCTCCCGAAGGTCTCAACCGCGCCCACCAAAACCCGCCGGCCAAGCTTCAACCCTAAAGCTCTAAATCCCGTGGCAACCCTAGCTTTTTAGTTGAAAAACAGAAACTAGAGGTACCCGGCTACCCTTTTATAGTCTCAAATCGTCGTTTACGGGTAGGATATCCCGGGTAAGGCGGTGGTGGGATTCGGTGGTTAGGATACTCGAGTCCGGCTCGGTCACGTCTGGAGGTAGGAGAAAACCGACAGGTGGGGTCCATCGGTCAGCGGCTCAAGAGAGAGGAAGGCGGCTGCTGCGGGCCTGCGTCACTAGGCCGACTGAGGCCGCATGGATTGGGCCGACTTAGGCCGCGCGAACTGGGCTGACTGGCTCGGCCGAACGGGCCGGTCGGTGGCTTCCAGGCCGCCACAGCAGGTAAGCCCCTTCTTCTTTCCTTTGTTTTTTTTATTTACTTGTTTTCAAAAGTATTTAAAATACATTCTAATCCAAAATAAAATAAAATAAAACAAATCCACACCACACAATAAAAATATATGCAACAGCATGAATGCAACACAAAATTTATTTTATTATTATTTTAAATTGGCCATTATTTATTATCTAAATTATCCAAAATTTGTTATCTCTAAAATTTGGGTGTTACAAGGACCGCGTCCGGTGGTCAAGGCCGAAACCCTAGCGCGGTAGCGTACTGACCGGACGCGTCCGGTGTTCCCGAAGACCGCGTCCGGTGACTGGAAAACAGCCCGAAACTTCTCGAAACGCGTCGCAACTTCAACCAAGTTGCTTCCAACTGAACTTTGAGCTATTCTAGGGTTGCCTAGCGCCAAGTTTAACAAGTGTGCACCACACCTAAACATAGGACTCGCCTAGGTCAAGCTACCCATTCATGCCCCCCTTTATAGTACGGCCAAAAGAGAAAAACGAAGATCCTAACGACTATTCCGAATGTGTCTCAACACCTCGACATCCGGAACTAACCGTCCTTAATCTTGACGTCACTCTTTTGAAAACCGAAACGATTTCCATCAAGGGACACGAATACCACAGTGCTCAAAGCAGTTATCACCTCCATGACCTAACTTACCAGGTTTCTGCAAAACACACGTTAGTCATGGTAATAAAATGTTGTCATTAATTACCGAAACCAAACCTTGGGGCCTAGATGCTTTCAACAGCCTTTAGTCCCATGAAACATTCAAAGAGTTGATAAAGATGAAATAGTATCCCTCAATTCTTGAAGTTAAAGAAGGCATCAAACTCAAAGCGGACCTTCAAAGTTAATTCTTTTGCTTTTGGGGTTAGGTATGCTGTACTATAAAGAGGGATGCAAAACTTAGTTGGTCTGAGGAAGATAGAGTGCTCAAGTATAAAAACTAAATCAAATGAGAGACACTCTAGCACTTCACGAGCACGTAGAATAGTTTTGTTGACTTTTGGTGTCAGAAGTGCTGACTCGCGCCGGGAGTCCTGACACCCAGTCACTTAGCCTGTGCGGTGACTGAGGACGTCGGGAGTCCCGACGTGAGTCGGGAGTCTCGACGGTCAGGAGTCCCGACCCTTGTCGGGAGTGCTGACACCAGGCCCAATGGCTGGCTTGACTGACTGCTTGCGTCGGAAGTCCTAACGTTCGTCGGGAGTCCCAACGGTCGGAAGTCCCGACGTATGTCAGGACTCCTGACGTTGGCCTTCACGCAGTGTATTTGACCTTGCATGAACAGTGTTTTCTATATACGCCAGTAGTCACGAGATCTACGTCAGCAATCCCGACGTAGAACTGAACGGTTAGATTTCTACTACTAGTATAAATAGCACTCTCTTCACTTCTAACAGGAACCAACTCATTCATTGCTCACCAACCTTCATCTAAAACAGTGCCCTAGCATTCAAGAGCTCCCTCTCCTCTCCCCTTTGCTCCTAACTTCGATTCCCCATGGATTTGAGTGATAGGAGAGTGGATTGAGTGAGAAAATCATCCTCGCAAGCTTGAGCACTTGATTTCTTCGTCAAGCCGGTTGGTTTTGCGTCTATTACTCTTGGGTTCTTGGAACCCTAGCCGGCTAGGCGTCGCCCGAGAGCTTCCATCTTGTGGAAGATCCTTGGGAAGTTTGTATTACCCTTGATTTCTTAGTGAAAACCTCAAGTGACTTTTGTGGTTGTTTTGAGAGAGGCAAGGAGGTGAAAGAGGCTCCGACCTTTGTGATCACCTCAACAACGGGACGTAGGAACTCCTTAGTGGGGTTGCCGAACCTCGAAATAAATCCTTTTTCTCACGTGCTTGTTGTTATTGTGTTTCGCTTGGTATTACTTCTATTTGTTTGTCTCTCTTTCTCCCAACCTCCCTCTAAAGGTGTGGTCTCCATTTACAACTTGGAGGTTCCTATGTGTCAAGGAAGTGGCCCAACAACATAACCTTACCACTAGGAAGTGGGGTTGTAAGTTATTGGCATCACAAAGTTCATTTGAGCACTTGTAGGTCATTCCCCATAGGCGTCGAGACTTCTGACAGTTTGCGCCGGGACTTCTGACACGTCGGGAGTCCCGACCCAAACTGTCGGGACTTCCAACAGTTGCTGATAAGTGACTTTGAGATTTGTGTAGAAATTTTTAGATACGCCTATTCACCCCCTTCTAAGCATTGTTTAGATCCTTTCAGCTACAGGATGGCATGGCGCGCGGCTGCCCTCTCCAGTCATGCAGCCGCTGCCTCTCCACCACGTTGCGAAGCTGCCACCACTGGCCCACCACCGCCGGCCCGCCGCCTACAATCGCTGCCTAGCCGCTGCCTCCAGCACGTTGACGAGCCTCCATTCTCCCAAACAGCAAGGAGATGTTGCGTTGAAAGCACATATTGTAAATGTATGTTTCAAGTGTTTCAGGTGTTTCACATGTATCTTGCAAGTGTGTCATACGAATGTTGCACAAGTAGACCAAGAATATTACATATATTGCAATGGTTGTACACGTATGTTACAAATGTCTGGTCCTAATGTTTTATCTGTGTTTTCAGATGTATGTTGCAAATGTGTTTATCCGGATGTTGCATATGTTTCACTCATATGTTGTAAGTGTTTTATCTAGATATTGCGTATGTTTGTAATGTTGTTTAAGCGTTTTTCAGATGTTTTTTTGCAAGTGTTTCAGAAGCATGTTGTCAAGTGTTTCATGTCTTCAAATATATGTTGCAACTGTTGTATCTAGATGTTTGAAAAGTAGATCTATATTTATACATATTGCAATGTCACCCACCTGTGGCAGCTGCTAGAGGGGTGCGAGAAGTCGGACGAGGCGTAGATGGTCAGCCAAGTGCACAGACACCACGTGCGGTTGGGTTAGGCGTAGACGCCTCGTCGGGCTAGCACGGAGTGAAGTGCAAACGCGTGAAACTATCATAGGTCAACTCTCGTTAATCAGGCCAACTATCCCTCTCTAACGGATTCATGAACTCGGATGTTCTTTACCGACTCTGTCTAGCTTCCCATCATCACAAGATGTCAAGATCACCTCTGCCACATGCCTTTTATTCGATCGCTGTTATCCAGCCGGGGCGACGCCTTTCCGGTTTCCAGTTTCCAGGATTTTGGTTGCAGATCTGAAGGCGGCTTTGGCCGGAGGCTATATAGAGCCTGTTTAGTTCCTCCCCCAATCCAAAAAAGTTTGTACAGTACCTGTCACATCGAATCTTTGGACGTATACATGGAACATTAAATGTAGGTAAAAAAATAACTAATTGCACAGTTTGTCTATAAATGTCGAAACGAATCTTTTAAGCCTAGTTAGTCTATAATTAGATAAATTTTGTCAAATAAAACGAAAAGTGCTACAGTAACCGACCCTAAACTTTTTCACCAACTAAACAACCCCATAATATAATAGTATACTCCTTGATCCGAGGACCATTCATTAGCCGCCACCTTATGATGACTGATGACAGCAATGTATATTATACCTGACTGAACCTGTATCGCTCTGTTAAAGTGTGCATAAGAGCAAGTATAATAAGACTACCCGCAGTGGGTACTCTAAAACGATACTCTAAAGCTTTAGAGTATGAATATAGAGTAAAAACTGTTGCACTGGGTACTCTAAAACGATACTCTATTCTTTCTCTCACTCTATATTTAGAGTAGTACAGTACTTACTCTATACTCTACAGTGACGGACCCCACTAGCTAAACAAAGGGAAAAAATGTTATAACTCACAAACCAAAAATCCAAATTAAATTTCGATTGCACCATTAAATTCGTCTCAATAAATTCTTCAAAACTAGATCACACATGGATATATTTAGATAAAGTGACAAGTCGGTCCCACAGTGGATAGAGTGAATAGAGGATGATATAGAGGATGGATGGGTGTAGAAGAATTGAGTATAGAGAAGAGAATCTTGCTGACTAGGACGTATAGAGGATGAATATAGAGGTCCATGAGTGCGGGCAGTCTAAGGCTGAGTCAGCAGGCTGCAGCATGTTACACGTCATCGAAATCCTAGGTGGAGCAGTGAGAAGAGAAGAGAGAGAATGGAGTGGGCGGTTCATGAATCACCCGGCTGAATCACGGTTTACGAGATAGAAACGCCTGCTCCTAGCCCGATGCCAGCGAGCTCGTTGATCCGTGCTCCTTCCTGATCCCGTGCGCCCATCCTGCCCTCCCAGCTGCTGCGCTTGAAGGGGCACAGGGTATGCTAGAGTGCACTGGATCGTGTATGCCACGCAAACATTAAATGCTTACTCTGTATTTGAACCAACCTAACAGCCGGCTAATCGTTGGCCTATTATATTAGCTGGCTACAGTATTAGCTTTATATGACCTGGCAATGTCATATAGCCGACCGCCGGCGAAGTTATTAATCATGCTCTAAGCTGCTGTACTTGCTACTTGTACTGTACTTGGAGAGACCTGTGCGGAAGAATTGCATCGTCAATTGATGGCCTTGTTTAGTTTCCTAAATTTACCTTCAAATTTTACTATGCAAAAAGAAGATTCCCCGTCACATCAAAATGTCGACACATATATGGAGTACTAAATGTAGATGAAATTAAAAAATAATTGCACAGTTTTGTTGTACTTTGCGAGACGAACATTTTAAACCTAATTAGTCAATGTTTGAACAATTATTACCAAATAAAAACAAAATTGCTATAATGCTCACCAGTGATTCGGACAGTCCAGAATTTGGCATCTAAACACGGCCGATGACTGAATTCTGACGATGCTTTTGAACTCCTGCTCATTGCAGGCGCTTGATGCCCAGCCTTCAGCCTTTGTTCAGAAAAGCCCCGGAATAGACAGGTCGTACACGTTGCCTCGGTAACGTGTGGCACCTCGCTTGGCCACTGGACATGACATCTATCCACTCTCCTGCACAGCTCGAGCATTACTCCATGTGCTATTGCTCCATGTGCATTCACATCGATCAAATCATGAATGAACTATTGCTCCATGTGCAGAACTGTGACCAAGGAATGGAGATGGAGCCAGCCTCCAGCGGGAGGAAGCTGCATTTGCATGCATACGGGTCACACCGTGGGACATAATTTATTCTTTCGGCTGCCCCAACTACCAACTACGGATTGTATATTAGGCCTGGTCTAGATTTCAGAATTCACCCTCAAATTTCACTATGCAAAAAGAAGATTCCTCGTCACATCAAAATGTCGGCACATATATAGAGTACTAAATGTAGATGAAATCAAAAACTAATTGCACAGTTTTGTTGTACTTTGCGAGACGAACATTTTGAGCCTAATTAATCAAAATTTAGACAATTATTACCACTAAAAAACAAAAATGCTACAGTGCTCGGGGGTGGCACTGTGCAAATTTAGCCACCCCGAGTTGGGGATCTAAACCAGGCCTTATTATAGGCTTGTTTCAACAACTTCACCACTGAAAAAGTGTATCTGGATTTATGATTTACCATAGAGCAGGTCCACTGGTGGATATAAGATTCACTGTGGAACTGTTTGGCTTACACAGCAACTCCAAGTCTACGCAAGGGCAATTTGATGAAAATGACTAGATTAGCCCCTCGGATAGGTCCGACATGTCAATGACTGCTTCTTCATGGGCCCCACATATAAAAAGGCATCTTCTTCCTTCATTGAGCTCGCGCGCTAGACTGACCAGAGGCGTGCTCGTGCGCACGGATGACCAGGACGCACACAACTAGCATGCTCGTAGCCTGGGCGGTGGCCGGCTCACGGCAGCGAGGCGCGCACAAGCAGGCAGGCTCGCGGCGGCGGGGGGGGGGGGGCGCACGTGGCCAGGCGGGCTCGCGGCGGTGGGAGGGCGGATGGCCAGGGCGCTCGCGGTGGCCGTCATTTGGCGGATCTCAGGCGGTGGAGAGAGGATCCAACCGGGGCGCCATGTCAGGGCCGCACCAGCCAAGGCGGCGGCACACATCGGGGAGGAGCGAGGGTGATTTGCAGGGTGGGGGCGAGAAGCGAGAGCGGTCGCCGGTGAAGGAGAAGATGACCGCACCGCGATGGGAAAAGAGGAGAAGACGACCTCGAAAGGGGCTCGGCCCGGCATGGCAGCTCGCCTGCACGCGCGGGTCCCACGTGGCCAGAGCCTCGCCGGGATGGACGAGCGCGCGGGACCGGGAGGGATGCATGGTGGCCGTGGCGGCTCGCCGGACGCGGTGGTCGGGGAGGGGCCCACGGTGACCATGGTGGCTCGCTTGCATGCGTGGACCCTGCATGGCCGGAGCCTCGCTAGGATGGGCGAGCACGCAGGACTAGAGGGGCGCACGGTGGCTGTGGCAGCTCGCCGGACACGGTGGGGAAGAGGAGCGAGCGTGCGGTGGCCGGGAGGGGCGAGTGCACCATCCAATGGGAGATGAAGAGAAGGAGACGGAAAAGAAATAGAACGAATCGGTATGTTTGTGTAACTAGTGGCAATGGTGGGTAATTTCTCCTAACTATGCCAATTCGAGATTGGTGAAGCACCCCTGCAGTAGCTCTACCATTTTGGTGAATCTAGCCCTCAGCTCCACTATTTTGGTGATCTAAATTTGGCGGAGTTAGACCGTTTGGCAAACTTTTTTTTTGAAGTGGAGCTGTTTTTGCTGACCCCGGAGTTTGGGGAGTTGTCCCAAACAGGTCCTATGTATACATATCCCAACCATCTGTGTAGATTTGTCTGACTACCTTCTTTTATGCAGTTTGTCCTTTGCAAAGTATGAGCAAATGGCTGGGCTCACTCTAGACTCCAGCCGGTGCTGATCCTGCGCTTTGAGAGTGTGTTCAGCAGCGGTGGATAGCGAGCATGTGGTAGGGCGTGTTTGGATTCCGGCTGCACCATGCCACGCTATGTCTGTGGCGGCCACAACCTGTGGCGGTCGAATTGCACGCCACACTCGCCACAGCCATGACACATTTATTACACGCTAGAAGACAAGCGGCAGGAGTAAACAACACAAGGACAGCGTACGGTGGGTGCCTCAACGTATACGCCATCCAAACAGCGGCCAGCATACCGTGGCGGCCATGAATGTGGCGTGGCGAGTGATGGCGCTGAGCCAACAGCACCGTAGTCACCGAACGTTTGCAAAGCACGTGTGCCGTGTGCGTGCCCGGCGCCCCTGCAGTGCATGCTCTGCTTCTGCTTCTGGTTCTGGAGGTGTCATCGTCCAAGTTCGGCTCTTGGGCCAGCAGCCAGCTCCATCCGCCTTCACATACCATACGTGCATGAACCTCCGATAAGAACCTTGGACTTGGACCTGACCTGCTGGGTTGCGTGGGGTTCTTGCCAGCGAATGCCCATCAGGTGGTCCTGTCCCGGTTGGATGCAGGACGATGCTTATTTGCAGCCATGCCTGCATTTCACGTGCAAGGTTTCATTCGGGGGTTGACCCTTGATCGGAGATTGTGGCTTTTCTCGCCTTGCTGGGAGACGCAGGTTATTGGCACCCTGTGTGCGTGTGCGGTGGCGCCGGGGTGCCGCCGCCTCCCGCCTGTGTGCAGGGGTGTGTGCGCACGTCTGCAGTTTAAAGAAAGAATATTACTTTTCTAAGGATGTTCTTAAAAAGAGCATTGTGAAGCAAATTACTGTGGGCTTTGCGTTATTGTATATATTTTATATTGAAATCACAGTTTTAGTTTATTGTAATTTCTGCAATTTTTAGTTCTGAGAATAAAAAAACTCGTTAGACAAAACCATAAACCCGACAAAATCTGATATGTGTTGCTACAAAAAAAACTTTAACAATTTACAATTATTTCTACAGAGGAGTATTTAGCATATATGAACGGCTTAATTCGAAAGTATAGATATATTCACTGCAGTACCTCGAAATCCAGAAGGCAACAATGGCTTAGTACACTAACTAGCACAAATTACTATATATATTATTGCCGGTTCTTAACCCCGATAGTGATAAAAAATAGAAAATATGTATGCTTTTCAGGATTCAAAGTCGGGACTTCAACATTCACATTCTTACCATCCAAGCTACGTGACACTTGATTCATTTAACTACATAATTTCAAATTTTATATTATATATTTGACACTCTAAATGATCTTAAATGAAAAAGTTCTTAACTGCAAAATTATAAATCTTGTCAAGTACTACAACTTTGATACAGATTTTATCTCCATTCGACATTGTTAACCTATCACAGTGATAGTCCGACAGTGATGATCTTTTTGAGGGGTAGTGGTATCACCTCTATTTTGGAGGAATCAGTATCAATCGCTTCTATTTTACAAGGAACAAAAGCTGCCTACTACATAATAGCCCTAACTACCTAGTCTAACCCTAAGTAGAATTGTAGAAATGTTTCAGTAGTAAGCAAAGCTTATGCTGGAACAGTGGCATGCACGCAGAAGATTAGAATCCCCATCGAAAAAGACACAAATCAATGAGAGAACAAAGAAAAGAACATGTTCTGCCATGCATGCTCTAGTCCAGCTTCGAAGCAATGTGAGGGGACCAAATTACAGACCACAAACACACCAAGCCTCCAAGAGCTGGAGACTGCAAAAGGAGTAAGATTACATGTGAAGCTAAACTGCACATCAAATCACCAAAGGTATAAAGAGAGCCTAGACAAGGGCTATGTTCAAGCTTAACTGGCAGAGTGGCAGTACAGAGCCTTGGCTTTGGTGCTCTTTTGATGCTTTGGTGCTCCAGTAAAGTACCAGTAGTTGTTTCCATGTTGTTATCACTATATACCGTTTTTGTTTTGATGCTCTTTTGATCTGCCTAACTGATTTTGGTCCTGATTTGAGTGAAAGGTCTAAAATGATGGAGTACACTGCACTGCCTACCCTCCAAGTTTTCTTGTGGTATACAACTTTTTCCCTCTCTCTCTCTCAAAAAAAAGCATGCTAATAATTTTTCAGAATTTTGTCCCAAAAAAGGTGATGGTGAGCGATATATAAACTCCTTAGTTCTCACCATTAATCTGCCTCGTCCCTACCTTGATTTGAGCCCTTTGCTCCTGTGTACAGAAAACTTATAGTATATAATGCGCATATCATCGATCACTCTTGTACAGAGTGGTTCTTTTGGGGTGTCAAGGAACAAAGAGGATTCTTATGTGTCTAATTTGATATGAGATGTTTCTATGATCATTGACCTTTATTCCCTTATTATTCTGCATTTGTGGTGGAACAAAGTGGCCAAGCTAGCTAGTTACTATTGGCTAACAAGCTTTTGGTCCAGGTATGCAAGAACATGCAAGAGCAATGGTCTGTGAACCACACCACTACGCCTAACAGTACTGGTGCACGCAAGAGAGCTAGTAGCTGAACAAAGGCGATAAAAGATGATGTGAGCTTGCAACTGACGTTTCACTGGAAGAGGCAACGATGTGAGGCCACCCAATCGCCTTGCTATCACTCAGTTTTGTTCTTTATCTCCACGGCCATGGACAGTCCATGTGTGCGTGTGATATGTATGAAGAATATGCCGTTTGGATCAAATAATTGGATGCATGCATGCACATGTGTGTGCCTTGTTGAAGTGAAGGTGACTTGGGTTGGGTTCTTATCAGTTTTTCTTTTCCATGTTCATGTCAAGAAAAATGAATAAACTGCTTTTGCTTGTGGGGACATATATATGGATGATTGATGCAAGGAAAGAAGGTTCTTTTGGTACTGATGATTCGTGAGCGTTATTTCTGCAGAATTGGAAGGCTTGTTTAGTGCCATGCTTTTGCAGATGACTCCTTTTCAGGATTGCAGCATTTTAAAACTGTAAGTTGGAGAAGTTCAAAATAGCTGCAAAAATAAGATAAGGTACATAATTCCAGCTATTGCTACTATTGATCTATCTTTGCATCCATGCATAGTTCCTTTGAAGCTGCATTTTCCCATCCAAGCTGAAAATGCGTTGACGTCATGGATGTTGCATGGCATCCACGTCAAAATGAATTCAGTCTTTTCCAAAATGGATGGGCGTATGAACAAAAAAAATTTCCACATCCTTTTCACGTCTGTGTACATGAACAGTAGCACGGCATACCAAGTTGGTAGTAATTAACGGACCAACGTAGACGGCTGTCACCAATGCAGCCAAACAAGCCATGGAACGTGATGAAGCAATTGTTAATTGTATGTCCAAGAAGGGAGCTGTTTAGTTGGATCACGGAACTCTTCATGTTAGATGTAGGACTTGCACTAGATCGACTTTGACCCCAGCACAGCAGAGCACAGAAACTCAGAAAGTAGAGACGTGTAGAGGTGCATCTGCCACACGAGTCCACGACGGCACCTGCATGTAGCTTTCCTTCCCTAATCCAAGCCAGCTTTTGTTCTTTCTCCATCAATCCTAGGTAATGAATGAATGACATGTGATGGAGCCTGACAGCGTGCTCATTCATCATGTGCATCAGTGCATATCATTACTACTTCATTGTTACTAGTACTAGTCAAGAAAACAATCCATTGTCTTCGTTCTCAACTTTGAAGATTCCATCTGGATTGTTCGCCAAAAAAAAAAGATTCCATGTGGATCTCAATAGGTTACAATTCTTGTCATACTAATCTAAATTTTCAGAGTAAATATATGTTTCGAACCATGCCGGCCTTACATATCTAGAACTCATGTATTTATAAAAGAAAAATATAACTAAAAATCAAATTTTAATTTAGTTTTAATCTATTAGCATCTTTAATTTTCTAGCACCTTCTCTCTAGCTTTCACCTTCTCTCTAGCTTTCATGGCTGTGCCACATACTTGAAGGCACCGTTGAATAGAGCGAAGCAGAAATTGATGATAGTATATCTGTCTAAAGCATGATGAGTTGATGACAGATGCTCCCTCCATCCGTGCTCTCCCAGTTGCTGTGGCCTAAATTTCTTGAGAAAAGTTAAGGGATATTTTGCCTGACAGAATCGAAGATGCCAAAAAAAAAACTTTGGACGATGAGAGCTATTGCTTTTAACTTCATTCACGGTATGACGCCAATAAATTAAAGGGGCTGGACGATACGTACGTCGTAGGTGAGGAGGATCCGAGAAGGAAGGGAAGCAAAGCAAAGAAGGGCCTGTGGCCTCACGCCTCAGCGAAGGGAACAGGAATATATCGCAGCGTGTCATCAGCAGGACAGCGACGCTGCAACCGCCGTCCCCGCGGCGCCTATAAATCCCCCTGTGCGGCCGTCCACATGGCCGCACCGCCCAGACACGGGTCGCGCGCCACCCACCGATCGAGCTGAGCAGTGAGGCTTAATTCGACCTGGCGCTTTAACTCTCTCTCAAATCGTCTCCGCGTCGTCGTCCAGCGTCCCGGCACACGTAGCTTAATTCGATCCCAGGCTGCGTGCCTGGCAGTGGCAGTACTGGTAGGTAGGTAGCTAGCCAAGCTAGGTGTGAGTGACGGTTGACGCGAGGATGGCGACCGGCAAGTCGGCGGCGCTGATGCTGGGGCTGCTGCTGCTGCTGTGCGTGCTCCGGCATGGGGCGGCGCAGCGGTACAACGCCATCTGGAGCTTCGGCGACTCCATCTCCGACACCGGCAACCTCTGCGTGGGCGGGTGCCCCTCCTGGCTCACCACGGGGCAGTCACCCTACGGGGAGACCTTCTTCGGCCGCCCCACCGGGCGCTGCTCCGACGGCCGCGTCATCATCGACTTCTTGGGTACGTGCGTCGTCATCTAGTTAGCTGTGACCCGCCAACGCCCTGTGGGCTCTGGGAATGGACTGACTGGTAGTACCGTGGTACGTACGTGCAGCCGAGCACTTTGGTCTGCCGCTGCCGCCGGCGTCCAAGGCCGGGGGCGACTTCAAGAAGGGCGCCAACATGGCCATCATCGGCGCGACCACCATGAGCTTCGACTTCTTCAACTCCATCGGCCTCAGCGACAAGATCTGGAACAACGGCCCCCTCGACACCCAAATCCAGTGGTTCCGCCAGCTCCTCCCATCCGTCTGCGGAAACGGTACGTAAATCGCGCGTGAAATTAAATGTCACAGTAGAATCGCAAGTAATCGGCCGGCCAGCAGATTGCAAGAACTACCTGTCCAAGTCGCTGTTCGTGGTGGGCGAGTTCGGCGGCAACGACTACAACGCGGCGCTCTTCGCGGGGCGGTCCATGGCGGAGGTGCGAGGGTACGTGCCCCGGGTCGTCAGCAAGCTCATCCGCGGCCTGGAGACGATCGTCAGGAGCGGCGCCGTGGACGTGGTGGTGCCCGGGGTGCTGCCCATCGGCTGCTTCCCCATCTACCTCACCCTCTACGGCACCTCCAACGCCGCTGACTACGACCGCGACGGCTGCCTCCGGAGCTACAACGGCCTCTCCTACTACCACAACGCGCTGCTGAAGCGCAGCCTCGCCAGCCTGCAGCGGACGTACCCGCACGCCCGGATCATGTACGCCGACTTCTACACCCAGGTCACCCACATGATCCGGGCACCTCACAACTTCGGTGAGTAGTCCATTTCCATTTCCAATTTCATTTGCTTTCAAAAACTAATTAAGAAAGAAAAACCATTTCACTGCTAGCTGACAACCCTGTCTAGAGAAGCAAGGTAGTAGGCAAAACACCACGAAGATCATTCTTCTTTTTTGAGGTCACCGGCCGCCAGAGCTTTCGCTTTGTGTCCTTGCTAGAATCCAGTTGGCGTGCGGGAGTTGAAGTCTCGGTTATCACGGAATGTGTAGTGTAGCACATAGGCAGCACTGGGATGGAAAGGGATAGATCCAAAGCAAGGATGATGACAGATGTATAGATGTAAAGAGAGCTAGCTACGTGCATGCATAGTGAGCATGTTTAATTTTTTCCCCTTTGGATTCTTAGCCCACCAATGACTCCTGGTCAATTATATATGCCCTGGGGACCATGCATGCATGCATGACCTTTGTCCCAACACTCAAATTTGGAATCAATACCCTCCTAATTGATCCAGTTGGCATGCATATTATTTATCCATCATACACCAGTAATTATGATGAAACATGCATGGGTGTGGTATAATAACAGGATGAAAGCCTGTCATCGACACCGTGGTGGCATGCATAGATATCATCTTATAAAGCACTGTGTAGTATACTAGTCACAAAAGCCACCTGCTGTAATTGGCAAAGATACTCCCACATGTAACATAACAATTCCTAGCAATTTAACAATCCCTTCTTTCCATGCACTGTTCTATCTTAAACATGTTTCTCAAAGCTCATTACTGATGCTTAGTTCACGTGACGGGGGAGCACGCTAGCTAGCGCGCATTCCGAGGCGGTTTTCTTTATTAACTGTAATGTAATCAGCCTAGCTAGCTAATGACAGCTAGTGTGTGATCGACACTTGCAGGGCTCAAGTACGGGCTGAAGGTCTGCTGCGGCGCCGGCGGGCAGGGCAAGTACAACTACAACAACAAGGCGCGGTGCGGCATGTCCGGAGCCAGCGCCTGCGCCGACCCGGGCAACTACCTCATCTGGGACGGCATCCACCTCACCGAGGCGGCCTACCGCTCCATCGCCGACGGCTGGCTCAAGGGCCCCTACTGCAACCCTCCTATTCAGCACTAATGAGCTAGCTAGCAGCATTCATGCGTGAGTTAATCGTGTGTTGTTTGTTTAGGGCTAATTGCCATGTGCATCATCATTCTAGGTTCATACACAGTGATGAGTAGTGATGGGTTTGTTATTTGGTTGTCGATTATTCATGGGAGGTAGGTGGTTTCGGTGTGCTGGGGACAATGAATAAATGAGTAATGGACTGTTTGCAATTAACTACATAGTGAATAATGAGCTCACATCGCTCTTCAAGAAAACAAATGAAACCTAAAGTTAAGCTTCTAAAAAGTACTTCTGCTACCAAAAAGCATAAAACCAACCAAAATCGGGGGGAGTCTAGCCTATTGTCTGCATACACCGAGTCCAGGAGGATCTTGCTTTTTATCTCGCAGCTAGGAAACCGAACGGGCACATAAACCAGCCGAAGAAGGTCAGGAGCCAAAAGCCGAGGAGACTCTACTGGAGGAGATGTTATAGAAAAAACTCCTATAACTTTCCTTGTTACTTTCGTCATTAGGGGCAGAAACTCCTCAAACTTTCGTATCTTCCCTCATTACTTTCCTCATTAGGGGTAGAATTCTGTAACTCCTACCAATAATTGGTGGGAGGAGATGCTACGGGAGTTTTCTTCATTACTTTCCACGTAAGAAATGTTATGGGAGTTTTCCTCATTACTTGCCTCATACCTCCTGCCCATAATTGGCAGGAGGAGATGATATGGAAGAAACTCCCTCGTAACTTTTCTCATTACTTGTCTCATTCACTACTACAGATTGATATATCGCTGCCGCCACTTTCACTGCCGTAGCAATAGAAGCAATGGTGTGATACTTCCACCTTCGGTTAGAACGATAGCGAGGCCTCCTAGGAATGAAATCAACAGTTCAGACTTCTACCACCGACGGGTTAACGATAGATGCGGCAGTGGTATTGCGGTTGCATTCGCTCCGTCGCATGAAAAGCTGGGCCGACTAGGATACGTATTTTGCTCGCCGGCCCTAAACTAGCGTTTGGTCAACTGGCGGTAAATTCAGCGTGAGTGTTGAATTGCCTCAACTTCCAAGGCCGTCAAATCACCATTACTTCCGCTGCCTGAAGCCTAAGAGTCGCGTACCCACTGCTCTACATATACTTCAAGCCCGGTGCCCTCTGAAACAACCCCTCTTCTTCATCCATCATCCCCTTTTCTTCCAATCTACAAAGAAAATGTCGGATAGCCCCATCAAGTTTCCAAGCAGCCCGTTGTCCAACGAGGACGAATTGCCTTCCCACCACTCCTCCGAGGAGAACGTCTCCTCCGACGACTGAATGTCATATGATTATAATCCTTTGTGGAGCTCTGAGAAGGAGGACCCGGAGGAGGAGAACGAGGACGACGCCGACGCTGATGCCACCGACTTCGACTCACCTCCTCCCAAGCGAGTGAGGCGAGCATGATCGAGAGGATCATATTTAGATTAAGTAGTTTATAGTTAGTATAAGTAGTTTCAATAGTTTAGGTTAGTTATTATACTTTCGAACGAGTACAATCATATACTCATCTAAATTGTATCTATATGTTAGATATATATAATGAATCAATGAAAAAAAATTCTATTTGCACATATTTGATCTCTTCGATGCCACCTTTTTATATGAAATGCAAAGCATGTTCTTTCTAATACTACTTCCAAAACGCCAGTGCACGAATTTGATCTCTTAATGAATGTTTTTTTATTTTTCTATATATATATGAATGAATGAAAAGGAAAAAACTGCCATGTACGGTTGCGGTTGTTTCCAGGAGAATCTAAAAGCAGTTTAACCGCTGACAATCACCGTATTATAGCGTTGGATTAGCGTGGCAATGGTCGGCTTAATACGGACACTGTTTAACTTATCCTTTGTTGTCCGTTCTCGCTGCCGATCAATCTAGACCGTCCATTTGGCAACAAACCTAGAAGCACCCAGCCCATTCCCAACTCCCCTCAGGCCCTATCGGCGCCTTGGTGGTGGTTCGACCAACTAAAAAACCCTAATACGAATCCATTAGTTCTCCACACCCGTTGTTGCTTCATCTTCATTCTCACCATCCGTTGCTTCATCTTCATTTTGACCCATCATCTGTACTTGCCCTGCCTTGAGCACCTTGCATTGTCATCGTGGACAACGCCCCATGAAGGTTAGATGGATTCGGTCACCCCTTGTTTGCATTTGGTTTCAATTGGTTTTGGGTTCGTTGTCAGTTTTGTTTATATTAGGAATTTCTTCATTGCAACAGATGTCTTAGTTTGGAAGAAGCCATTTCAATGTGAGCAACCTTGCGTTTTGGCGACTAGGGGTGGCACCAGGACCCCAGATGATGTTGTTTGCTACTTGGGGACAGAGCATTCACCCAGACCGACTGTTGATTATTGAAGCCGCTATTCGTCACCTTCTCGAACCACAAAATTTGATAAAAATCATTTAAGATCCTATTTGTGGAGAGATTTTTGTGCTTTATAGGACTGGACAAGAAGTAGACATACTTTATAGATACAATGTATCTGTGGACGGAGATGCTGTCATCTTCACTATGGTTCACTACCTCTGGCTTTCAGGACCACATTAACCAGTTGAGTACCTTAGCAACTACCTACTCATCCGACATTAAGTCTTAGAATTTGTGAAATTTTTATGTTAATGAAGTTTATATGTACTGATGAAACCTCTGGATTAGTATGTATGAGTATTGCATAACCGTTGATTTATTACTTCGGTTGAAATGTTAATTGAATCAGTTAGTCTTGATTGTGATCCACGTGCACACCTCTATGTAAGCTAAGAGGATCGAAAACAGGCCTTCTTCTACAGGCGGATAGTACCTTGAACCGCTAATGAAACAACATTTCATCTTGGCAGGAGTGCAAGGGTTTTTAAGGATGTTTTGGCACCTTGGCGGGAGGCAAAAGCGTAGACAAAAGACCCGTGCCGACCTCTTCACTCAGAGTGTGCAACAATTTAAGCCCTGACTGCTCCATGGCTGCATCTAGCTCCAACTCCTCCCAGTGGTCGGCACCATCCCAGCACACCATCGTGAGAAGAACACCGGCTTCCAGCGAAGGAGGCTACAATGGGAGGGGCCACCCATCCCTGCCGTGTCAAGAACCACCCTACGCATACTAGCCACCACTTTTGTGTCGTTGCAGCTTGAAGACGCATCGGTGGATTTTGTGGAGTGATGGAAACCCAGGACGTCATACCACAAATGCTGTAGGGCAAATAACGTAACTCGATTTTTTTCTTGTTCATTCTGTTTTCACAATGCAAATGCTGAAATGCCGATGTACTTATGGTAATTTGGTTTTTTCATAGTCTGACTTAGATTGCGGGTTTTATGAGTGGTATGATCCCCCATATGGAAAATATGTGAAGACTTTGATTTTGGATTTATGTAACAAGATTTGGGAGCTGAAGGCGAAGGCCAATATTAGAACAAATGAAGAACAACTGCAAGAGGGGGAAGAGATTATGCCATAGATTGAAGAAATGGCGAGGGTTCCAACGAAGATTATGGAAGATTTTGTGCCTTTGAAAAAGAAATGTGCTTCTTATTCTTCTTTCACCTATTTTGTACTTACCTTAGTTCTTGGCATGTTCATTGGCAAGTTGCTTAGTTCATCACCGCAGTAGATTCAAGTATCAATTTATGTATCAGACTAAACTTTGTCACTTTTGTACAACTATTATTGAACTAAATACAAGGTGATTAACCAGGTGTTCAATTTATTAAACTATAAATGCTAGTACATCCAAGTATCAATTGATGTGTTAGAGACATCCTACTTCCCTGGACGCTGGGCCCTGGTATAGGGGCAACCAATTTATTGAATTGTATATACACTCTACAACGGTCCTACCACACCTTCCTCCCATCCATTCTCCACTCTACTCCCTTGCTCTACTTCACCCTGCTAGCGTCGGACAAAAGGCAGCCTCTCTCATGCTCACTGCTCCTTCACCTCCAACCTTGCCGGTGCACAAATCTTCAGCATGTCGTCCTTGCTTCTCTGCTCCATCTAGATCTAATGTAACTGATCTAGATCTGCTCCTTCATCGGATTCTATATTCCTTTGTATTGCTCTCTCGTGCTCTCTACTCCTTCACCTCCAATCTAGCTACAGTAATTTTCTTGGATCTATAGATGAAAATGCATCTTTTCGTTCTGGAGTTTTGAACCACCCCTACGCATACCAACCTTTTATCTCTGTGGAGTGCAGCTTGTGAGCCTTATTGTCCTTAGTATTGGTTCACTAAATCAGTGCTTTGTGAACAAAGTTGATGAGCTAAATGAAAGTGTACCAATAGATGTGGACAGGGTTGTAGTGTTCAAGGCTCGGGATGACATGGAGATTGATAACGATCCCGTGGGGGTCAACAACGGTCTATAGGATCTTATGGAGATTCACAATGATCCCATGGAGGTTGACTAGGATCTGCATGGAGAATGATTAATTATGCAACCAATGATGTACATATGAAGGCCTTTTAACTTTTGCATTGTGTCGGCCTAATTAGTATCTAGATTTTAGCTTTCAGCATGCCTGTTAGCTTGGTAGTGTCGACCTACTTATTCAGTATGAATATATAGAACTCAAATTGGATTCCTTTCAATCAGAGAGTACTGACATTGTGTTTTTCTTATGTTTTCTAAGTGCGCAGTTTGGCTATCTTTCAATGTAAATCTGTGTGCCTTATTATTCACCATTGACTCAAGTTGGCTTCCTTTCAATCTGAGTATTGAAATTGTGCTTTTCTTAGTTTTATAAGTGTGCAGTTTCATTTTGTTTTAATGCCAAAAGTTAAAATTGTGTGCCTTACTATTCATCACCGTATCATATGGAGGTCTCGGGTGGTACTAGGAACCAGCCGCCAGTGATGGTACTGTGCATTCACTACCGCTTAGTTGCAAAATTTTTAATCCCACGTTTGAACCCTCCCGCGCGGAACTGATGAAAGTTCGATTCCTGTGTGTCGTAAAAGTTACGCAGAGAACAAGCAGCCCCTACCCCAACATCCCTGCACCCCTGTTGGCACTCCTTAGTGTCACTTAAGCTAGGTTGTCATCCCTAACATGATGCCGGGAGCGTGGTTGTACTTATGATCATGACACTTACTCTAAAAAAATACTATAGGTTATCCGCAAGCGCACAGATAAAATACACCCATTGTAGCATTTCACCCAAGAATGTTCCAGGTATCGTTATTTATACTTTACCACTAGGAAGGATAGGGGGAGAGAGCTATAAATTTTACACACACATATGATAAGAGACTAACTAGATCATTATCTTTACTCATAACAGGGATTAATTCTCAAGATAAAGGTAACAGGATAATTGATAAGAGTTTAGTCTATGATAGTCTTTAGAGCATTCCAAATCTATATCACTAGCATTGATTAGAAAGAGAAAATAGAGAAATAACTCCTAGGTCATTCTAATTATAGGTCATAGAATATAGTGATTAGTGGAATTACGTCTAGCAATCATGGTTAGACCACTCTTTATCTACACACAAGGGACATTTCCAAGGCGGATCAGGAACAGAGCAAGATCTAGCCTTGAAACCGGGTCCTACTAGGCCTATATTCGGGGAGTGGACAACAGAGGACTCAATAGGGTTGTCACTCCCACGATCTACCACTTGTTGGCCCGGAATATAGGGTGCATCCATAGGTAAACAGAGTATAAACACCACGCTTACACACTGTCGATCACTCACCCCTCGATCGTTAGGATGAGCGCTATACGAACATGTGCTTGAATACAAAGATAATCTAGCTATGCTAAACATATAATCAAAGTAGCCCATAAACATTATATTTAAGAACACATAAACAATTAAGATCGAAGTCATATCTAGATCAAAGACAATATTGACAAGAACAATAAGAACTAGATGAACTAGAACAAGAACTAGATGAACTAGAAAATGAACACAATAAACTAGAACAAGAACACGATGAAATCAATAATGTTGATACAAAAGAGAAGTACAAGGCTATTACCGAGCCTCCTCGCGACATGATCCACAATCCAAGTGATGCTTGTCTCCTCTAATTCTAGTTCTATCTAGCTATGCCCTAGAATTGGTGGAGCTCTAAAGAGATTAGGGTTTCTGACTGAAACTTTGCCTTCAAGAGAGATTGAATTGATGAGTCAAGAGATGAATTCACATCAGAGATGAATCAAGGCATGTGATGAACTCTAACAACTTTGCGCAAAAGAAGGCCCGGTTCATTCTTCATGAAAGGAAGAACTGTGTGTATCAAAGTTTATTCACTTATCTTTTGTTACAAGTTATCTTAGTCTTGAACCATGTCAGAATGCAACCACACATAAAATTTGTTAATAAATAAAATCTATGCTAAAGCAATTCTAAAACCATCCTTTTGTTAGTATATAGGAAAATTACAAAAGTTATGGACAACAACCCTGTTTCAAATTCATTGTGTTCCCTCGGGTATGTGTCCACTAATGTTTTGCAGGAAAGAATGAATAGAAGCTATGCTTGTTCATAGTTTGGTATGAACCTGCAAATTTGAACCAAACCACCACTTCAGTTTTGGAATGAAGAGGAAATGAGGCAAGTGCCACAAAAAGGATCTACAATCGAAGCACTCACTCATAGGAAGTAGACGAACAAATCAACAGGCCTCAAGTGATGTCGAAGGCAACCTAGCATTGAACCTTCCTAGGACTCAAGCTAGGAGGCTCATGAGAAGCAAGGTGCAACCCACCTCATATTAGCTAGAATACATTTGCTTCTATCATCTTCAAAAAGACCAGCTCGCCTATCAGCATTTGTCACACCCAATTTTTAAGGACAAAAATAGGATGCATAAAAGACTCATGTGCGGCCCAGGACATGATCGCACACACAAGTAGACAAATTACATAGTATCATCACAGTACTTATTACATAGCGAATAAGTATTTAACACATAGTCTTGAACAATAAATAATAATGACTAATAGTAGATCTCCAGCGGAAACTCCAAACACAGGGACACAGTTGACTGGTTGACACCAAGACTAGTACTCATTACGATAATCTTCCTCATAATCTTCATCTGTTATGGTGGAAATAGCAAGGGTGAGTCCATGTCGAACTCAACAAGTACAACACAGGGTTCATGAGGCACAAAAGGCTAGACACTGTTTGACTGCGTTTAACTTTTATTCATCATGTAATTAGCAATTGAGTAGCATCAAGTAATCCACTTCCCATTTATGAGCCAATGATCAATTGTAATAAAGATAATGAATAGCATTAACATGAGCATAATAATAACAACAATAATTAAGCATGATATAATGTTCCAAGGCCGCTCGTATCCGTGAGCACAGCTAGAATACCAGTTTTTAACTCTGTGCAGAGGTGTACACTTTCACTGTGAGTCATAACTTCCAAATGCATGGGGAGGCCATTCCCAAAACACCGGAAATCATATAAAGCCACTTAAAGGTTCGTCTAACAAGTTAGGGCCATTAGATTCACTCGACAGGCAGATGTAGGAACCCCCTTTTCAAATGGCACACTTCCTTGTTGGCTATACTCATTGACTAGAGGTTGTCCTACACCCAACGTGGCAAGCCGTTCTTATGCCATTTAAGGTAACCACCAACAAGCTAGAAAAGGTCCTTTAAGCAACTAAAGCCAGAGCCATATAGCCCTCACAGCTGTACTGTATGCGCCGGATGATCACGTACAGATAAGTCCTTATGGAGAGAAACCAGAGCATCAAAATAACACACATGCTCTAGCCCCCTTTTTTAACAGTAATAAAATCATCTTAATGGTTGATTGCTTAATCCATTAATCAAATTACAAGATCATTGTTCATAATTAAGCACTAGCAATAGCTACCCAAATGCATTCCCAAGGTTGATAAGGAATCAAGATAACATTCACTAAGTTATAATTTCTAAGGTTGTCAAGGTAGACACAGGCATATGAAATTGATTATAGTGAATAGGTAACAAGGATAGTCCCATGTTATACTTGCCTTGATCAAAGCTTTCCGGATGATACTGCTGATCTGGCTCAAAGTAATACTCTTGATCGTCCAGAAACTGCTCACCCTCTATACTCGATCATCAATCAACATCATACACGCAATCGAGTAAACATACACGAAGCAACAAAGAGATATAATTAGAACAATATACCAACAATAACAAAACAGTAATAAAAGTTTATAAAACTCTTCTACACATTTCTACGATCACGCAGATGTAAAGATCACCAAATTCGGAGTTAAAACGTGAAAGTTACGAATTTTCTAAGATTTCCTATAGATAAATAAATACTTAATTATAAACTCGAAAATTAAATTGTCCAAACTGACTGTACAACTATATTAACATGTAGAGCTCGCAAATACGAACCTAACACAACTTGAACGGATCAAATTGGAGTTAAAACGAAGATTTTATGACCAAAACAATCCTAGTGGCAAAACTGTAAATATCTGAAAACGTATTTTTGATTTACCGCGAGGGAATACGCTTTCAAAACACAAAAACACCTTTCGGGGATTATGCTTAGGGACGGCGGGTTCTAATTTGAAAAAGTTCAGGGCATCTTTAAGAAATCTACCCCCGAAAGGGTATCTTCTAATATAAACCGCAGATCTCAAGATGGACGGCCCTCATTCATCCAGAGAAAGCCGGCGGCGCTGTCACCGTTCTTCCCCAATCCCACGGCGGCGCCATGGCCGGCGGCTCGCCGGAGCAACCAACCAAGCTCCCCAGACCACCATTTAACGCAAGACCTATACCAATCGACCGAGGAACTCAAGGCGATCTCACCTGATGCAAAGATGAAGGCGAAAACGGCTCGTACTAATCGGGCGGCTCAAAAGGGCGGACAACCGAGCTCATGCTCACGGGGACGGCACAATAAGCAATTAGCAACCAAATTGAAGGCACTCTTATGTTCACAGGAACATGCTAAAACCGGTAGGGTAGTTTACAGTGGCAAAACGATGACGTACTCGTCGAATTGCTTCTCGCGGCGGCTTCTAGGGTTCGGCGACGCGGCTAGGGCAAAATTGCTACTCAATTTGCGGACAAAAAGGAAGGGCAGGTTCGGATCTAGCTTAAATAGGGTTGGGACACCTCAATTTGATTGGAAATCCCGAGAACTATGGTTTTGATTCGGTGGATATCACGTTCGTGACCGGCTCGGTCATGATAGAAGGAAGAAGAGGGCGCAGACAAGTGGGGTCCAGTGGTCAGCGAAACAAGGAAGAAAGAGGGTGCGGCTTCAGTTCTGGGCCGGCCCACCTATGCGGCAACGGCCCATCAGCGCAGCACAGTGCAGGCGCGGGAACTTGGGCTCGGTTAGCTGGGCCGCCGGGCCAACAGGTAAGAAGGTAAGTTGTTTTCTCTTTTTTTTTTCTATTTGTTTGTTTTCCAAAACCTTTTTCAAATAGAATTTATAAACGAAATCAAATAAAATAAATTCCACACCACAGAATAAAATAAATGCAACAGCATAAATGCATCACCAAATATTCTTTTAAATTATTTTTTTAAAACCTAATTTCCCCATTAATTGTTATCTAAATTATTTAAAACCCACAAATCCTAATTGTTGAAATTTTTGGGTGTTACAAATTCTACCCCCTTAAAAGAATCTCGTCCTTGAGATTGGACTACTTACTCAAATAACTACAGATATGATTTTCTCAATTTATCCTCTCTTTCCCATGATGCCTCTGCCTCGGAATATCGATTCCACTAAACCTTGCACATCCTAATAATCCGACTTCGAGTAACTCTCTCAGCAGTTTCTAAAACCTTGATCGGAAACTCTTCATAAGTAAGATCCTCTTTAATAGTCAATTCCTCTAAAGGTATTTGCTCTTCAGGCACACGTAAACACTTCTTAAGTTGTGAAACATGAAACACAACATGTACTCCAGACAAATTTTCAGGCAACTCTAATTGATAAGCAACTTCTCCACGTCTAGCAATAACTTTAAATGGCCCAACATACCTTGGTGCTAATTTGCCTTTCATGTTAAACCTCTTCACACTTCTCATTGGTGACACCTTCAAATAGACATAATCACCTACCTCAAAAACTAAATCTCTTCTCCTATTGTCAGCATAACTCTTCTGACGAGACTGTGCCACTCTCAAATTCTCACGAATCACGCGCACTTGATCTTCTGCGTTTCTAAGAACATCCATACCAAACACCTGAGACTTACCTGTCTGATCCCAAAACAATGGATTTCTACACTTACGTCCATACAAAGCCTCAAACGGTGCCATCTTAAGACTCTATTGATAACTGTTGTTGTAAGAGAATTCTGCATAAGGCAAACTCTCATCCCAACTGGTTCTATATTGCAATGCACAAGCTCTCAACATATCTTCTAATATCTGGTTGGTTCTTTCTGTCTGTCCATCTGTCTGTGGATGATATGCTGTACTAAAATTCAGCTTTGTTCCCAAAGATTCATGTACAGCTTTCCAAAAGTGTGACGTGAACTGTGAACCTCGATCAGATACAATCTTCTTTGGAACTCCATGCAAACAGACTATCCTCTCCATGTACAAGGTAGCCAATTGTACTCCCGTATAGTTAGTCTTGACTGGTATGAAATGAGCAACTTTAGTTAGTCGATCTACTATCACCCAAATAGAATCATAACCTCTCTGAGTACGTGGTAACCCTACTATAAAGTCCATACCAACCTCCTCCCACTTCCATTCAAGAATCTTCATTGGTTGCAATAATCCAGCAGGTCTCTGATGCTCAGCTTTCACCCTCTGACAAGTATCACACAATGCCACATACTCAGCCACATCTCATTTCAATCCAACCCACCAATATTTCTGTTTGAGATCCAAATACATCTTAGTACTACCAGGATGAATAGAATAAGCTGACTCATGAGCTTCACTAAGAATTGCCTGTCTAACAGCTTGATCCTCAGGTACACACAGCCTCTTTCCAAACCACAAAATCCCATTATCATCCATTCGAAACCCTGGTGACTTACCCATCACTATATCTTCCGCTATCTTCTTTAGTTTCTCATCCTTCAACTGACCCTTGTAAATTTCTTGCTCTAAGGTAGGTTCTATCACTAATTTCATTGTATTAGTAATAATTCCCAAATTCAAATATTCAAATTCAGCACATAACTCACTAGTCATGGACAACGTTCGTATCTCATTGGCATAACTTTTCCTGCTAAGAGCATCAGCTACTACATTGGCCTTACCAGGATGATAGTGTATCTCTATATCATAGTCCTTAATCAACTCTAACCATCTACGTTGCCTCAGGTTCAGATCAGACTGAGTGAAAATATACTTCAAACTCTTATGATCGGTGTATATATCACTCTTATGCCTAACCAAATAGTGTCTCCAAATCTTCAAAGCATGAACTACAGCTGCTAACTCCAAATCATGCGTAGGATAATTCAACTCATGCTTTCTCAACTGTCTAGATGCATAAGCAACAACTCTGCCTTCTTGCATAAGAACACATCCCAAACCTTGACGAGAAGCATCACAATAAATAAAAAATTTCTTACTCAAATCTGGCAATACCAAAACAGGCGCTGTAGTCAATCTCTTCTTCAATTCTTTAAAACTAGCTTGACATTTATCAGACCACACAAACTTGGCATTCTTCTCTAACAGAGATGTCATAGGTTTAGCAAGTTTAGAAAACCCTTCAATGAACTGTCTGTAATATCCTGCTAAACCCAAGAAACTACGAATCTCGCTAACATCAGTAGGTGGTTTCCAATTCAATACATCCTTTACTTTGCCTGGATCCACTGATATTCCTCCATTAGAAACAATATGACCAAGGAAAGAAACTTCCTTCAACCAAAACTCACATTTACTTCGCTTAGCATAGAGTTTATGCTCTCTAAGTTTCTGTAATACCAACCTCAGATGTTCAGCATGCTCTTTCTCCGTCTTGGAAAATACCAGTATATCATCAATAAATACCACCACAAACTTATCCAGATATTCCATGAACACCTTATTCATCATGTACATAAAGTATCAATAAATACCACCACAAACTTATCCAGATATTCCATGAACACCTTATTCATCATGTACATAAAGTAGGTAGGTGCATTGGTCAAACCAAATGACATAACAGTATACTCATACAACCCATATCTCGTAGTAAAAGCTGTCTTTGGAATATCAGAGGCACGAATCTTCAACTGATGATAACCAGAACGCAAATCAATCTTAGAGAACACACAAGCACCTCTCAACTGATCAAACAAATCATCAATTCTGGGCAAAGGGTACTTATTCTTGATAGTTACCTCATTCAGTGACCTATAATCAACACACATCCTCTGACCACCATCTTTCTTATCAACAAAAATAACTGGTGCTCCCCACGGTGAAGAACTAGGACGAATAAAACCTTTGTCTTGTAGTTCTTTAATTTGTTTCTTAAGTTCTTCTAATTCATCTACTCCCATTCTATATGGTCGTTTAGCTATAGGTGCAGTTCCAGGTAATAATTCAATAAGAAATTCAATGTCTCGGTCAGGTGGCATACCTAGCAAATCATCGGGAAAGACATCCGGAAACTCAATAACTGAATTCTCTTTGATAGCATCTTCAAGCTGATTCACCAAAGCAGTTGGCTGCTTCTGCACTGCTACATCCACGTTGATTTTATCCCCATTAATATATTCTTGATCAAACTTAATATTCTTAACCATGGAACTTGTAGACATGTCTACAAAACTCCAGCACACATTACAAAGATACAACTCACACATTATCATAATAACAATCCATCAATCACACAATTGTTCACACCACAAACTGACTCTCAAAACAACCAAACTCAAAATTGACTCGCAACTACTATCGTTCTTATTACATAGGGATTTTCCTAATCCTAATTAAGCTTCTCATAAATCTTGGGACGGCCTAACTCCGCCCTTAATTGGTCTATCTCCTTATAAGCTTGCTCCTTAAGTTCTTTTTTCTTTAGCAACTCATCCTTCAAATCCACCTCATGGAGAGCCAATTCACGAACCAGTCCCACTGTAGCTTGTAAAGTCAATGATGAATCATCTGCAAGCGGCACGGTCCAGACACCCTTGTCATGTAAGAAACAAGGAAAATGCCGGAGTGCACCCTGTAATGTCTTGTCCGAGCGTAGACCATGGTAGTAAACAAACGCATTGTAGGCGACATCCTCCATGCTTGTTTCTACGGTTACCCGGCTCACTCGGGTAATGAACTTCGACTCCACCTTAGACTCCTTAGTGGTAGGATCCCTTGTCTTGACCCATAGCTCAGTTTCCCAATAGGAATCCATCCATGGATGACTATACTCCGTACTGTGATACTCCAACGTAGCTTCCCAATCGTAGTAGTAGTTGTCCAAGGTTCTTGTCAGCATGTCATGGAAGAAAGCATCAGCTTTAGGAACCATGATCTGAAACTTCGTGGTCCACCCCATAACTAAATCCTCCATTGGTGTGTCACCAACTCTTGATTCAGCATCAGATAGCTCTTGTTCACCATCTACATGGGGCTCCTGGGGTTTGAAACGGGCAACGTACTGTGCAGCTGACAGACGGGGATGAGGAGGCATCTACAAGATTTAGACATAGATTAGATAGAATCAATGTATTTTCGCAATAGAATAAGGTAGAGGAAGCATAAAAATTTAGTAATTAACAAGGTGAAAGAAATAAGCATGAAATAAGTGAAGCATGAATGCTAATAATGACCACTCTAACTAGGCTTGCGTCCTACAGTCAACACGGCTCCGATACCAATTTGTCACACCCAATTGTTAAGGACAAAAATAGGATGCATAAAAGACTCATGTGCGGCCCAGGACATGATCGCACACACAAGTAGACAAATTACATAGTATCATCACAGTGCTTATTACATAGCAAATAAGTATTTAACACATAGTCTTGAACGATAAATAATAATGACTAATAGTAGATCTCCAGCGGAAACTCCAAACACAGGGACACGGTTGACTGGTTGACACCAAGACTAGTACTCATTACGATAATCTTCCTCATAATCTTCATTTGTTATGGTGGAAATAGCAAGGATGAGTCCATGTCGAACTCAACAAGTACAACACAGGGTTCATGAGGCACAAAAGGCTAGACACTGTTTGACTGCGTTTAGCTTTTATTCATCATGTAATTAGCAATTGAGTAGCATCAAAGTAATCCACTTCCCATTTATGAACCAATGATCAATTGTAATAAAGATAATGAATAGCATTAACATGAGCATAATAATAACAACAATAATTAAGCATGATATAACAATGGTGATCATCTATCTGTAAATGTTCCAAGGCCGCTCGTATCTGTGAGCACGGCTAGAATACCAGTTTTTAACTCTGCGCAGAGGTGTACACTTTCACTGTGAGTCATAACTTCCAAATGCATGGGGAGGCCATTCCCAAAACACCGGAAATCATATAAAGCCACTTAAAGGTTCGTCTAACAAGGTAGGGCCATTAGATTCACTCGGCAGGCAGATGTAGGAACCCCCCTTTTCAAATGGCACACTTCCTTCTCGGCTATACTCATTGACTAGAGGCTGTCCTACACCCAACGTGGCAAGCCGTTCTTATGCCATTTAAGGTAACCACTAACAAGCTAGAAAAGGTCCTTTAAGCAACTAAAGCCAGAGCCATATAGCCCTCATAGCTATACTGTATGTGCCGGATGATCACGTACAGATAAGTCCTTATGGAGAGAAACCAGAGCATCAAAATAACACACATGCTTTAGCCCCCTTTTTTAACAGTAATAAAATCATCTTAATGGTTGATTGCTTAATCCATTAATCAAATTACAAGATCATTGTTCATAATTAAGCACTAGCAATAGCTACCCAAATGCATTCCCAAGGTTGACAAGGAATCAAGATAACAATCACTAAGTTATAATTTCTAAGGTTGTCAAGGTAGACACATGCATATGAAATTGATTATAGTGAATAGGTAACAAGGATAGTCCTATGTTATACTTGCCTTGATCAAAGCTTTCTGGATGATACTACTGATCTGGCTCAAAGTAATACTCTTGATCGTCCAGAAACTGCTCACCCTCTATACTCGATCATCAATCAACATCATACACGCAATCGAGCAAACATACACGAAGCAACAAAGAGATATAATTAGAACAATACACCAACAGTAACAAAATAGTAATAAAAGTTTATAAAACTCTTCTACACGGTCCTACGATCACACAGATGTAAAGATCACCAAATTCGGAGTTAAAACGTGAAAGTTACGAATTTTCTAAGATTTCCTATAGATAAATAAATACTTAATTATAAACTCGAAAATTAAATTGTCCAAACTGACTGTACAACTATATTAACATGTAGAGCTCATAAATACGAACCTAACGCAACTTGAACGGATCAAATCGGAGTTAAAACGAAGATTTTATGACCAAAACAATCCTAGTGGTAAAACTGTAAATATCTAAAAACGTATTTTTGATTTACCACGAGAGAATATGCTTTCAAAACACAAAAACACCTTTCGGGGATTACGCTTAGGGACGGCGGGTTCTAATTTGAAAAAGTTCAGGGGCTCTTTAAGAAATCTACCCCCGAAAGGGTATCTTCTAATATAAACCGCAGATCTCAAGATGGACGGCCCTCATTCATCCAGAGAAAGCCGGCGACGCTGTCACCGTTCTTCCCCAACCCCACGGCAGCGCCATGGCTGGCGGCTCGCCGGAGCAACCAACCAAGATCCCCAGACCACCATTTAACGCAAGACCTATACCAATCGACTGAGGAACTCAAGGCGATCTCACCTGACGCGAAGATGAAGGCGAAAACGGCTCGTACTAATCGGGTGGCTCAAAAGGGCGGACGACCGAGCTCCTGCTCATGGGGACGGCACAATAAGCAATTAGCAACCAAATTGAAGACACTCTTATGTTCACAGGAACATGCTAAAACCGGTAGGGTAGTTTACAGTGGCAAAACGATGACGTACTCATCGAATTGCTTCTCGCGGCGGCTTCTAGGGTTCGGCGACGCGGCTAGGGCAAAATTGCTACTCAATTTGCGGACAAAAAGGAAGGGCAGGTTCGGATCTAGCTTAAATAGGGTTGGGACACCACAATTTGATTAGAAATCCCAAGAACTACGGTTTTGATTCAGTGGATATCACGTTCGTGACCGGCTCGGTCACGATAGAAGGAAGAAGAGGGCGCAGACAAGTGGGGTCCAGTGGTTAGCGAAACAAGGAAGAAAGAGGGCGTGACTTCGGTTCTGGGCCGGCCCACCTATGCGGCAACGGCCCATCAGCGCAGCACAGCGTGGGCGCGGGAACTTGGGCTCGGTTAGCTGGGCCGCCGGGCCAACATGTAAGAAGGTAAGTTGTTTTCTCTTTTTTTTCTATTTGTTTGTTTTCCAAAACCTTTTTGAAATAGAATTTCTAAACCAAATCAAATAAAATAAATTCCACAGAATAAAATAAATGCAACAACATGAATGCATCACCAAATATTCTTTTAAATTAATTTTTTTAAAACCTAATTTCCCCATTAATTGTTATCTAAATTATTTAAAACCCACAAATCCTAATTGTTGAAATTTTTGGGTGTTACAGCAATAAGGACCGAAGACAGTCATGGTCACACATGACACCCCCTAAGTCATTGGAGATGAAGCTTTCATGCAAATTCCAAAGAAGTTCCTTAACTATTAAGATAGCTGGCGTATCGCTAACAAATAAAGAAGAACAACTCTCCGCCATGCCACTAGAAGATAAAGATAATCAAGGAGGAACTTGAGTTTGCATCTCTAATGAACCCCAACTCGTCAATTAAGGATCAACAAAAATCCAGAAAGGTTGACGGAAGAAGAGCATGTAATTGTCCATATCCTCATCTCCAGGATTGGAAGGTGCAAAAAAAGCTGAAGGCAAGAAGAGGTCCTGCTCAATGGGCCCAAAGCCATAGAGCTCTCGCCAATAGGTAAATCGAATGAGTTTTCTTTAGGTATGTTGTCACTAATCATTTCAACAAAAAGAAGGAAAACATAAGATATATCCAACCAAGCATTATGCAACATAGAATCACATTCATAGGAGAATTTCTATCATCCATGCTAGATTTTGCATTCTGCAAAATTCAAGTCTGGGGGATGGAGTTCTTTAAAACATCTCATGCCATATTGCTAATTTTTCTTGGTCATCTTTACCTTTATGTTATGCTCAACCTGCTAAATGATAAACAAAATTTAATAATCATGCTCCCTTGGTTCACCATACATATTCTTATTTCTACTTGAATGAATCTCTTTAGTCTTTTAAGCTTCCTTGTCTGTTACAAGTATGCTTCAGGATTTTATTCAGAAATCATTATTGAATCAAAACATACTTTTATAAAATTTGGTTGTATATATGGACTAACCCTAGCAGGAAAATATTCAAATTTTGTTGGGAATGTTAGGAGATCATTCGTAGAAATAAATCAATGTTAGAGGTATTCTACAAAACAATTTCAAACATCTTTGCCTAAACTTTGTTGAAAGATTGAAGTAGTGGTGAATAATAAAGGTACATGATTTAAAACATGGGATACAGATGACCTTTAGCTCTATAACAACACTATCCTTGTTTTGAATCATTTGTATGTTCCTTCAGCTATGTGTTGTCCACTAATCCCTTGTAGAGAAGAAATAATGAGAGTAGCAGAAGGTCCGATCAAAATGCCAAGAAAGAACAAAAGATGGTATGACAAAAGATTGAGAAAGGAGTGCGACACAGGAGACAAGGTGCTCATGGATAGCTCAAGCAAGGAAAGGTTCAAGTTGGAAAAGAAGACCACCACAACTCGTCTACCCTTCATCACATGGTGTCATCATGCCCTAATAATGAAGGTAACATCTGAAGGTAAGTGGTCATCGTTTTCTTCTTGACCTTGGTATGCACATAGATGAAGACACAAACATGTTCGAGTTACAATTTTACTTGATCCAACATGATTAACTCAACATGTCTTGTTCCTTAAGTATGTTCATAGCACCACTTTCTTGATCTTGTACTTAACCAAATGAGCTAAAATGCTACATATCTTATCTTTGGAAGATGATAGTCATAGTCATGAAAAGTTTGACACATTATATAAAGATGGATAATCCTTCCATAGGTTAAGCAACTCCACTCTTTTTGTCATAGTCAAAATGCTACATTCATGCTCATCTTTCTAATCTTATCGCCCATGATATAAGAATAAATAATGCACATAACATTAACTCTATCATGATCCTATGTGCCTAAGGTTAGAGAAAAAATAAATAAGATTTGGTTCTGTTGGTGTTTTCCCACCAACAGATCCCATGCACTTGATCTCTACCCTGTCTTTATGAGCAGAACACACTGCGAGCAAAGTGTGGGGGAGTTGATCCCCCAAATTCTACAAGTAGAAGTTCTGAATTCGACAATAAGCTCACAACCATTGATGAAAGGACACCTTCCATCCAAGCACCTCCACATCCAGCCACCTCATTGAGCAACCATGACAACAACCAGCTTGGGGGAGAAGGCATCCCCATGTATCCACTAAGTATTTCTTTTCCTTTTATTTCGTTATTGTTAGTTTGCTTTAAAATATAAAAAAACAAAATAAATAGTTATCTCCATAATAGTAAAAATAAAAACAAAATAAAAAGAGTATGTCAAGATTGCTTTAATTTCTTTTAAGAGCTAAATAAATAAAAAGGTCTCTGAAGATAATCTCTTAAAATGTAAAAGATAAATAGTTGTTTTATTGTAGTTTCTTTCAAGTACCTAGTTTTTAGCCTTGAATTCTCCTGGGTTTTGGATAAGATTGTTTTGATATAAGGATTTACTCTGAACTTGAAACTCGTAGGTAACATATGCTTGATCTAAGTCTAGGTAATTGATGGATATGATATGATAAGGTCTTAGCTGTTGTTTAACTTGTTCCAAGTGACACTAAATTTTTAGAGATTTCTTTTGAAAAACATAAAAATACTACATGATGAGTTCCTGTATGACAAAGCTTGAGTTCCCACCAGAGCCATACATGTTATTTAGGCTAGAAAAACTTTCATATATATGCTACTTGTTTTTGCATTGAGTTTTGTCAAGCTTTGTTGAAGCCTTATGAGAGGTTTGTCATGCTCTTAAAATCAAGATCATGTACACACCACCCACATATGCACTACTCCTACACTGGAGGTAGGTGCAAAAATATGTCCTTCATCTAGATCCACCCAAAAATGTTCTACTCCTACACTGGGGGCAAACACAAAAACATGTTTGTTAGGTTTTTCATCCACCAAAAAAATGCTCCAAGTTCTTGTTGATATCTCTCTCAAAGTTTTGTTGCAGAAAGAGACATGGGGCTATGCAAAAGTTATTCAAAAAAAGAAAAAAAAAGAAAAAAGAGTTAAAAATGGACAAGTGTCCGAGATATCGAAAACAATGGGTACTTAGATGCCCGCCTGAAAAGAAAAAAAAGATGAATAAGATAGCCCCTGTTCTCTAGTAGATTTCCAAGTTTGAAAAGAGAGATAAGTTTTCAAGGAATAAGGTAGAATTAGGTTAGCCACTATATGTATCTACCATATACATCCACACACATGCACATCTTGATTTGATTGTATGGCTTAACTCTCTTTGGATCCATTGTTTGACTTTACAATATATGCATTGCGAGTATGCCCTTGCTTCTTCCTACCTATGAACTCCACATAAGCTTTAGTTGTAGGGAAGGCATAACATCATTATTGCCCTGGTGAGGATTCACAAATACCACATATATTGAGAGACTTGAGAGTGTCATACAATGGAATCTCTGAGTTTTATTTTAAAAACTTATAAAAAACTCCGAAACAATGGTGGAGCAAAGAACTTGAGATATAGTGCTTGGCTTGATCGTTTTGTCTTTTAATTGCTCAAGACCCAAGTGAAGGCTAAGAAGCCCCATGGTTAAAGGTAATATGGGTAAGTTTGAAAGTTAACTCAGTTCATTCTAATCTGGAGGAGAATTCTTGATTGAACGCATGTGTACTTTTGAGGCGTGAAACATTGTAGCGACTCCTGATCTATTTTTGCTGAGTTTAGCTTTGCTAAGGGACTAGTAAAGGTTAAGCTTGGGGGAGCTTGTTGATGGTAGTTAATAAACCATATTAAATCGTCAAAGAAACATGTATAAGGGCACAATTGAGATCACCAACATAGGTCTAGGGACTTAAACTAATAGATTTCATGAGTTTTGGTGAATCTGTGTTTTCAGTAGGGTTTATCCAGAAAACCATCAAGGAGGACCTACATGTCAAACTTAATTACGTAAATCCACCACAAAACCAACTCTAGAAAACTCCAGAAGACTCCAGGAGGCAACCCCCCCAGGCAGACCCCGAAAGGCTGCCAGGTGGGGCCGGTCGGCCCCACCATGGTGTCGCCCGATCCCCTGTGGGCTCCGCTATCAGCCCACTTCTAGAAGGTTCCTCCACTACCTCCTAGGATTGCATCTATGACATTCCTTAAGTCGGTTTGATCCGAGGGCTCACGGTGGACACTCCGGCCTATATATACAACCCTATACCCCCTCCGTAGGACATCCTTAAAACCCTAATTCATATTTCTCATTCAGAGATTAGGGTATACTAGGAGGATTAGGTCTAGACTCTCCAATGTAGTAGATTAGAAACTCGAGAGCGAGGGTCAAGTTCTGGATCTAGTCTTAGAGGCTTGGCAAAGCCATGTATCTTCACTTCTTCATCTTGTAAGACTTGTTATCAATTTATCATATTCTTATTTACATTGCTATGCTTACTTTCAATCTATATCTCACTTAGTTATGGTTATCATTACTTTTGTGTGCAGGTTCATAGAGTGCTTAGCCTACTGGTTTACCGGTTGGGCTAAGTAGCCGAGTCTCATGTAAGCGTGGTGCTTATATGATGCTCTGCTTGTGAGTACACCCTGTTCTATGGTTGTGTGGTAGCAGCGGGTGGTGACAGCCCTGTCTATCATTTGTAGTCCACTTCGAATTGAGTAGGTTTTTAAATTGTAGGACCGTAGTCGCGCCAGTAGAGTTATCTATATTGGATGCTCTGTTGTCTAAGTGGCGTCCCGAAGTGCACAAGAGTAGAGTTAGTTCTAGCTATAGTTGGATATATATATACTTTGACCATATAATAAGAATATCACAGGAATCTAGTTCATTTGAGTTAACTAGTTTACGTTATCTTATAGATCTATCCCCTGTGGGGGTATAAACCTATCATTGCCTTTACGCCTTGCTCTACCTAGCTGGTATGTTGATTGATAGCTACTCCGTTGTTACCCAATAAGTCTTTACTCCATTGTTTCCCTGTGGTAAAATATAAATAACGATACCTGGAATATTCCCGATAAAATGCTACAACGGTATTCTGTGCACTTGCGGAATCCGTCATATTCTATTTGTGTTAATAAATACCAACAACGATTTTCTGATTAAATCCTGTTGAAAACACAGATTCACCAAAACTCATGGAATTTGTTAGTTTAAACCCCTAAGTCTACATTGGTGATCTATTTTAGCCATTTATGCAAGTTACATTGATGGTTTATGACACATGTTAACTACCGTCAGCACTATGGTACTAGTAAATGGACACTGAAGCATAAGGTGACCACGCTGGAGCTACTTGGAAACAAGAATATTAAAATTGGTACCAAGGTTTGTGATGCGGCCTATAGAGTGATTGTAGTTCATCTAGAATGGAATTAGATTTTCTTTGTTGGGGAGGATAAATCACTACTTGCATATGACATGAACCGTAGTAAAGTTCATGTCCTCCCTGCTCGGGCCATCGGCTATCCTAGAAGTACCTAGAAACTATTATGTATGAGTGGCAGACCTCACTATCTTTCTTATGTTTCCTTGTTTATGGAGTCATTAGCAGAGCAGTAAAAATACATATGATGTATTTTGTTGTAATTACGTCACGCCTTTGTTCAGGTAAGTAGTTGTTTTGATTCTATATATAGGCCAATTTGGGCTTTGTAACTAAAGGGATGATGTGCTGAATATTATTAATTGTGCCACTTTGTGCAGGTGGAATCTGATTGCTTTTGAACAATTTTTCTGCACTAGGAGGAAGAAGAGGTTCCATGTGCATTGCCTATCAATTCGAAGGATCCACTAATTATATTTATTTTTGCCTAGCAAGCAAGAGTGCCACATAGGAGGAGCATAGCTACGTCGTTTCATTATGTAAGCGTGTAGAGATCAGTACCTTTAGTTTGCGATCTATGTACCACTTGTGTTAGGACATCAGTTGAGAAAGATATTATGGTAAGTGTTCATTATTATTGTAAGAACATGGTTTATGGATGTAATGATTATATCTGTATGCTTTGTGTTTAGTAAACTATTGAGAGTCATTTATTGTTTTTTATCACCACCTCCGCTATACGTATTATGCGGCAGGGATCAAAGTGTATCACCACCAAATCGTTTAGTAACTCGACACCGATTAAACGATCATCAAAGGCGGATCATGGTGCAAGACGAAGGTGACCATAACCTTTGCACTGGCAGATCATACGCTGAAGCGACAGTGGTGTTAACCTCTACACAAGCGTCTCAGTCGTCGAACAGACAGTGAACCCACACCGCTGATAGTCCGGTCGAAGTATAAGGTGATGGTGCTGGTGACCACTACACAGACGGTTGATGTGCCCACACAACGGTTTTGATAGCCTCGACACAGTCAGATCATTTGCCAATGCGTTAGTATTAGTGTACATCAACAGCTGGGTCGTGCTCCAATGCGATTGAAGGACCTAATCACGAACAAATTATAAACCAATCGGTGGTATTACTGTACACTACAGTCGGTCCCAGATGCCGATGGTGAAGGCTATGATCATCACTATCGATAGTTTACTGCCGAGGCCAAAATTGAACTACGATGTGGGTTACGACACGGCCGTGAAAGGTACGAGTGTAGTAGTGAAACTCCTTCCCTTATTACTTTCCTCATTAGGGATAGAAACTCCTGAAACTCGCATATCCTCCCTCATTAGGGGCACAAACTCCTGTAACTTTCCTCATTAGGGGAAGAATTTCGTAACTTCTGCCCATAATTGGTGGGAGGAGATGCTACAGGAGTTTTCCTCATTACTTTCCTCGTTATGGGCAGAAACTACTGAAACTCCCTCATTGACTTCCCTCATTAGGGACAAAGACTTCTAAAACTCCTATAACTTCTCTCATTACTGGTTCTTCCTTATTTAGGGTAGAAACTCTTTGCCTCATTAGGAACTCGTTACTTTCTTCCTCCTCATTATGGGCAGAAACTCCTAAAACTCCCTCATTGAATTCCATCTCCCTTATTGACTTCCCTCATTAGGGGCAAAAACTCCTAAAACTTCCGTAACTTCCCTCTTTAGTGGTTCTTCCTCATAGGGGCAAAAACTTCTTCCCTCATTAAGGGTTCATTACTTTCTTTCTCATTAGGGGCAGAAACTCCTGAAACTCCTTCATTGACTTCCCTCATTAGGAGCAGAAACTCTTGTAACTTCCCTCATTACTTTCTTCCTCAGAAACTCATTCCCTCATTACTTTCTTCCTCATTAGGGGCAGAAACTCCCTTCCCTCATTACCTCATTACGGTCTTCCTCATTAGGGGCAGAAACTCCCATATTAGGGGCAGAAACTCCCATAACTTCCCTCACTACTTTCTTTCTCATTAGGGGCAGAAACTCTCTTTCCTCATTACCTCATTACTTTCTTCCTCATTAGGGGCAGGAACTCCCTTTCCTTATTACTTTCTTCCTGGTTAGGGGCAGAAACTCCTTCCCTCATTACTTTCTTCATCATTAAGGGCAGAAACTCCTTCCCTGATTACTTTCTTCCTCATTAGGGGCAAAAACTCCCTTCCCTTATTACCTCATTACTTTCTTTCTCATTAAGCTTTCTTCCTCATTACGTGCAGAAACAACTTCCCTCATTACTTTCTTCCTCATTAATTAGGGGTAGAAATGCCCTTTCCTCATTACCTCATCTTCCTCATTAGGCTTTCTTCCTCATTAGGGGTAGAAACTCCTAAAACTCCCTTATTAACTTCCCTCATTAGGCACAGAAACTCCTGTAACTTCCCTCATTACTTTCTTCCCCATTAGGGGCAAAAACTCCTTCCCTCGTTACTTTCTTCCTCATTAGGGGCGGAAAGTTCTTCCCTCATTACTTTCTTCCTCATTATGGACAGGAACCCCTTCCCTCATTACTTTCTTAGTCATTAGGGGTAGAAACTCCCTTCCCTCATTATCTCATTACTTTCTTTCTCATTAGGGGCATAACCTCCTGGCAGACGGCACTTTAACTCTCTCTCAATCGTCATCCCGTCCCACTTAACGTAATTTGATCCCTGTCTGCGTGCCTGGTAGTGTCAGAGTGGTACGTTTAGCTACCCAAGCGAGGCCACACTAATGTGATGGCGACCGGCGGCAAGGTAGCACCGATGCTGGGGCTTCTGCTGCTGCTGTGCGTGCTCCGCCATGGGGAGGCGCAGCGGTACAACGCCATCTGGAGCTTTGGCGACTCCATCTCTGACACCGGGAACCTCTGCGTGGGCGGGTGCCCGTCCTGGCTCACCATGGGGCAGCCGCCCTACGGGGAGACCTTCTTCCACCGCCCCACCGGACGCTGCTCCGATGGCCGAGTCATCGTTGACTTCCTGGGTATGTGACTGCGTGGCGCAAATTGTAGCTACACTAGCCTTCCTGTGTGTATACCAGCAGGGATGGAACGAACTGGCTGTGACCCGCGTCACCCGCCAACGCTCTGTGGGCTCTAGGACTGACTGGTACCGTGGTATGTACGTGCAGCCGAGCACTTTGGTCTGCCGCTACCGCCGGCGTCCAAGGCCAGCGGAGACTTCAAGAAGGGCGCCAACATGGCCATCATCGGCGCCACCACCATGAACTTCGATTTCTTCAACTCCATCGGCCTCAGAGACAAGATTTGGAACAACGGGCCGCTCGACACCCAAATCCAGTGGTTCCACCAGCTCCTCCCCTCCGTCTGCGGGAACAGTACGTAAATCATAAATCACGCGTGAAAGCAGAAAATCACATTCGCACGTTACATCGTACTTTTTATTTATCAATTATGAATTGCATGAAGCAGATTGCAAGAACTACCTGTCCAAGTCGCTGTTCGTGGTGGGCGAGTTTGGGGGCAACGACTACAACGCGGCGCTCTTCTCCAGGCGGTCCATGGCAGAGGTGCGAGGCTACGTGCCGAGGGTCGTCACCAAGCTCATCCGCGGCCTGGAGACGATCATCAGGAGCGGAGCCGTGGACGTGGTTGTGCCTGGGGTGCTGCCCATCGGCTGCTTCCCCACCTACCTCACCCTCTACGGCACCTCCAACGCCGCAGACTACGACCACGACGGGTGCCTCAAGAGCTACAACGACCTCTCCTACTACCACAACGAGCTGCTGAAGCGCAGCCTCGCTAGCCTGCGGAGGACGTACCCGCACGCCCGGATCATGTACGCCGACTTCTACACCCAGGTCACCCACATGATCCGAGCACCTCACAACTTCGGTGAGTAACCTTTCGCTTTGTGTCCTTGCTAGAATCCAGTTGGCGTGCGGTAGTTGAAGTCTCAGTTATCACGGAATGTGTAGTGTAGCATGCACATAGGCAGCACTGGGGTGGAAAGGGGTAGATCCAAAGCTGGATGTTGGCAGATGTAGATGTAAAGAGAGCTATCTACGTGCATGCATAGTGAGCATGTTTAAATTTTTTTCACTTGGATTCTTAGCCCACCACACAATCAGGAGTGGTTGCCTCAATCTTAAACTTCAGTGGGCCAACTTTGGTGAACTTTTTGCCAAGCATCCCTGACCGTGTAATAGATTTTTTTAGAACACGTGACTTCCATTTAAGGTGGGTCTGCACGGAAGCACGGTGCAGAAGGTCTGCACCCATTTTTTCCCGTCCAAACACTCAATTTGGGAATCAATACCCTCCTAATTGATCCAGTCGGCATGCGTATTATTTATCCAGCATACAACCAATAATAGGATGAAAGCCTGTCAACGACACCGTGGTGGCATGCATAGATATCATCTTATAAAGCACTGTGTAGTATACTAGTCACAAAAGCCACCTGCTGTAACTGGCAAAGATACTCCCACATGCATGTAACATAACAATTCCTAGCAACTTAACATTCCCTTCTTTCTATGCACTGTGTTTTATCTTAAACATGCATGTTTCTCAAAGGTCATTACTGTTCAGTTCACGCGACGGGGAGCACGCTAGCGCGCATTCCGAGGCGGTTTTCTTTATTAACTGTAATGTAATCAGCCTAGCTATAGCTAATGATAGCTAGTGTGATCGACGACACTTGCAGGGCTCAAGTACGGGCTGAAGGTCTGCTGCGGCGCCGGCGGGCAGGGCAAGTACAACTACAACAACAAGGCCCGGTGCGGCATGTCCGGTGCCAGCGCCTGCGCCGACCCGGGCAACTACCTCATCTGGGACGGCATCCACCTCACCGAGGCGGCCTACCAGGGCCGGCCTTGATATTTTGGAGGCCCAGGGCAAGACTTAAAATTGAGGCCCTCAGTTTGGATGCTAAGCCCTTGTTTAGATACCCAAATTCATCCCCAAATTTCACTATGCAAAAAAAAGATTCCCCATCACATCGAAATACCGGTATATGTATGGAGTACTAAATGTAGATGAAATCAAAAACTAATTGCACAGTTTTTTTTTTTGTACTTTGCGAGACGAACATTTCGAGCCTAATTAGTAAAAAATTGGACAATTTTTACCACATAAAAACAAAATTGCTACAATGCGCATTTATTGCGCACTGTAGCAATTCGGTGCCCCGAATCGGGCATCTAAACGAGGCCTAAGATAAGAGCAGCTACCTAGCATGTATTACATATTCTTCTTGCACCGTAAACTTTCAAAAAAAATTATCTTGTCACATACCGGTTATTATCATCATCGACATCCAATTTATTATCTACCGTAAGGTCTTTGCTATCGGGATTAGTAGTACTCCCTCCGTCCAAGAAAGAATGCAATTCTAGTATAGTGTCATGTTTTAGTATCTCATTAAGTTTGACCAATTTATAGATAAAAGATACCAATGTTTATAATATCAAATGAATACCATTAGATCAATTATGAAATTTATTTTCATAACAAATTGACTTAGAGACATAAATGTGAATACTATTCACTAGAAACTTGGTCAAATATGAACCATTTTAACTGACACGTATCCCATAGTTCGATTCTTTCTTGGACAGAGGAAGCATTTGTTTTGAAATACATTTATGGAAGATTGTTGGAATTTTTAAAATATATTTAGTAATTGAAAACTAGCTCAAAGCATATATATATACCCTCCAAGGCATACAGTAATGTCCATGAATTGATGCGCATGTTGCTCCTGGGCTCGTGGCCTCTCATATAAGCTGCCTCCACTTGTTGGTACTTCGGCCAAACACCAAGATACTACTGCTACACGTTTCAAGAAAAAAATCATACTAATCCTACACCGTATACATGACAGGGCTTGTCGGCTACTCGTACACCATATACATGCAGGGGGCCCTGCCGGCTTGGGGGGCCCAGGGCGGCCGCCCCGCTCGCCCGCCCCCAGGGCCGGGCCTGCGGCCTACCGCTCCATCGCCGACGGCTGGCTCAAGGGCCCGTACTGCAACCCTCCCATTCAGCACTGATGAGCTAGCTAGCTAGCTGGGGGAGTTTAATAGCTAGCAGCATTCATGCGTGAGTTTGATCGTGTGTTGTTTGTTTAGGCCTAATTGTCATGTGCATCATCAGCCTATGGTTCATACACACAGTTGAGTAGTGATGGGTTTGTTATTTGGTTGTCGATTCACTACGTGAAAAATGATTTGTAAGAGCCAGCCCTATTTTACTGTAGGGGCGGTTCAATCACGAACCCCCCTTACAGTGGGCTGATCGGGGCCCAGTAATTCAACCGCCCTTACAAATGCCTCAATAAGGGCGGTTGGTGATATCAACCGCCCTTACAAATGGTATGATTTTTAAGGACGGTTGGATCACCAACCGCCCTTACAAATCGATTTGTAAGGGCGGTTCAATCACCAACCGCCTTTACAAATCAATTTGTAAAGGGGGCTGGTGATTGAACCGCCCTTACAAATGACGGCTGTATAAGTGGCTGCACCCACCTTCTTCCTCCTCGAGCCACACACTCCATCTCGCAAAAAAAGGTTGGGAGGCCTTGGGCTCCTCCCAAAAAATGCTCTACTAAGGGGGGAGGTTTTCAGCTCAATTCCTTTGGTGGGAAACTTGTAGAAGGTAAGAAAATGCTATTCCAACCCTTTAATTGAAGTTTTAATGGTTGGTTTTCATACAAATTGGAGTTTTATTTTCTCTCTCTTCCATGGTGCTTGAGCTTTGTGTGGAGCAAATTAGAGCATAGTTTTCAAGCTATTAGTTTAGATTCGTTAGAGAGATGAGCTTGCACCCTCAATTAGTCGATCTTGCTTGATTTTAGTGGAGATTGCATACTAGTTTCATGCATATATGGAGAAGCTTGTTCTAGATCTAGGGTTTCCTTTTTTATTTTGTAATTTGTGTTTCATGAAATTGGAATGGGGTTGGCATGAAAGGTTGTTGGTAAAATAATAATTGTTGCTAATTGTTGTTCATGAAATTTTATATTTTAATCATCTAGTATACATTGTTGCTAATAATTGTCAAAAAAATTGTTGCTAGTAATTTTCAAATAAACAATTGTTGCTATAATTATTGCTAAAACTTGTTGCTAATAATTGTTTCTATTAATTGTTGCTAAAAATTATTACTAAAAATTGTTGCTAATAATTGTATAAGGTAATAAAATGCTATTCCAAGCCTTTAATTCAAGTTTTAATGGTTTGTTAGTGAGTAAATTAGAGCTTTGCATAGAGAAATGAGCTTTGTATAAAGCTAATTAAACCCAAGTTTTGAAGTTATTAGTGTACATTAGTTAGAGAAATGAGCTAACATCTTTTATTTAGTCGCTCTTGCTTGATTTTAGTGGAGATTACCCTAGTTTCATGTATGTTTCATGTATTAATTTGATTCGTTTCATGTATTTTGTTGTTGTTGTTTTGTTTTTAAAAGATGGAGTACAGGAACTCTTGGATGTATGGTTGGTCAAGGATCGATGAAGGTTTCTGTGGTGAGGTGGACAAATTTATTGAAGCCGCACAGAAGCATGCATCAATGTTGACATATAGTAGGGACACAATCATTTGTCCATGCAAAGATTGCAAGAATCGTATGGCATTTGCAGATGTGGGTATGATCAAATCACACTTGGTTATGCGAGGATTTGTTCCGGACTACACAGTGTGGATTCATCATGGTGAGACAATGGTTGGTGATGACGACAACAATGATCAAGGACTTGACGCCGAAACCCTGAAGTTGTTGCACCAATATGACAATGGGGAAGACATGTTCTATGATTGTGGTGGCAATAAACAAGGTGATGACTTTAGCAATGAACAAGGTGGTGACTTTAGCAATGAACAAGGTGCTAATGATGGTGGTGGTGCCGCTCCTAATGGCGGAACACGTGAGGGGGATGAAGACGACATTGACAATTTGGAGGAGATGATTTTGACCTTTGCACCAGAAGTATTACTGCAGAAGAAAGGTCTAGAAAATCTAGAGATGGTGAAAACAGCGTCGAAGGAGACTGTCTATGGTGTTGAGAAGGGTTGTCCGACACACTGGACACTGCTCCGTTTTGTGCTTGAGCTACTCATCCTGAAGGCTAAGTACGGCTGGTCTGACTGTAGTTTCAATGACCTGTTATGTCTCCTATCATGGGTACTGCCACAGCCAAACTTAGTTCCTGCCAACACATACCATGCGAAGAAGGTTATAAGTCCATTGACAATGGGTGTTGAAAAAATCGATGCATGCCCCAACCATTGTATCCTTTTTCATGGTGAAACGTTCAAAGATCTGGACAAATGTCCTCGATGTGGGGCCAGTCGATACAAGAACAATGACCTTTATAATGGTGGAGAAGCCTCCACAGGGAAAAAGAGAAATAAGAAGGGTGCGAAGAAGGTGGTACAAGAATCTCAACCCCCAGAGGATAATACATTAGGCAACGATGCAAAGAAGAGAAAAGTTCCTGCCTTGGTAATGTGGTACCTTCCAGTGACCGACCGCTTGAGGCGTATCTTCTTGAACCCTAAGCAAGCCGCGCTCATGACATGGTGGGACGATGAGCGCAAGGTCGATGACGATGTGATTGCACACCCGACCAATTGTAGTCAGTGGCAAGACTTCGATAAGAACAACAAGTTATTCAGCTCAGACCCAAGGAACGTACGATTCGCCTTGAGCACCGATGGAATGAATCCCTTCAATGAGAGGATGACCGACCATAGCACTTGGCCAGTGATCCTATCCATGTACAACATCCCAACGTACTTGTGTCAGAAGAGAAAGTACCTTTTCCTCACCGTTCTTATTTCTGGCCCTAGACAACCAGGCATTGATATAGACGTGTTCCTCGAGCCTGTGATGGAAGAATTTGATAAACTATGGAGGGTTGGGGCCCCGATGTTTGATGCATTCCGACAGGAGTACTTCACATTAAGGGCAATAATATTTGTTACTATCAACGATCACCCCGCGTTGTTTGCCATGTCTGGACAGATCAAAGGCAAGACAGGATGCTTAGTATGTTTGGATGATACTAAATGGGTGTACCTAGATGCATCCAAGAAGGTTGTTTACCTAAGGAATCGTCACTTCTTAAAGACGGATCACAAGTACCGCAGCAAATTGTACTTAAGATACTATGGCGACATCCCGGAGGATGAACCCCCTCCGAAGAGACGTCATCATGGACAATATGTGTACAAAATGGTGAAACCCATACAGATCGTCTATGGAAAGAAGAATCCGGATGGAACGATCAGAGACAGAAGCACACCTCCTATCGAAGGCGTACCTTTTAAGAAACAATCAATCTTCTTTCGGTATCTACCTTATTGGCCAGAATTGGCGGTCCCCCATGCCATTGATGCTATGCACGTGCAGAAGAATGTCTTCGAGAGTCTCATTGGTACCTTGATGGATACAGCCAAGTCAAAGGATGGTCTAAAAGCACGGAGGGACATGGAGCAGCTAAAAGTGAAGCCAGAGCTTTACCCGGTACGTCAAGAAAATGGAAAATGCACTCTGCCCGCAGCTTGCTACAACCTAGACATAGAAGAGAGGAGAGCTTTACTCACATCCGTGAGGGAAATCAAAGTCCCAACTGGGTTTTCGGCGAATCCGAAGAAGCTAGTTTCGATGAAGGACCTATCATTTCACTACTGCAAGGCTCACGATTGTCATATGATGCTAACAGTGTACCTACCAATTGTCATCAGGGTTATAAAGCCAGAGTTCCTGAAGATGGCCATCACCCGCATGTGCTACTTCTTTTCAAAGATCTCACAAAAGACGTTTCGCAAGGAAGAGCTAAGAGACCTACATGATTTCGTGGTGGAGACCCAGAACCAGCTTGAGATGTGTTTACCTCCTTCTTTTTTTGATATAATGGAACATCTCATGATTCATATGGTTCATCAGATAGAGGCATTGGGCCCTTGCTACTTGCATGAAATGTGGTCCTACGAGCGGTTCATGTCAGTCCTAAGCCGATACGTGCATAATCGAGCATACCCAGAGGGCTCCATGATAGAGGGTTATAGTACTGAAGAAGTCGTCGAGTGCTGTCAAGAGTACCTAAAAGTACAGAGAGGGATTGGCAATCCAGATTCTCGTCACAAGGGTAGGTTGGCTGGGAAGGGCACAAGTGGTAGAAAAACGTTCATCGATAAGGAATATGAAGAAGCTAGTCGGGCGCATTACTGTGTCTTGCAGGGCACAAAACTAATGCAACCATACGTTGAGGAACACTTACATAGCATTATAGAGGAGAGGAACGGTCGTTTAAATGATTGGGTCATCAAACAGCACAGGCAACGCCTGACTGAATGGTTGAGGGACCAGAACATACAGCCTGGAGAAAGTGAAGATTCTATTACCGTTAGTATGATGGCGGGGGGGCCATCGAGACAAGTGACATCTTGGAATGCTTATGACATCAATGGGTACACATACTATACCCACACAAAGGATTGTAAAAGTGTGAACCAAAACAGCGGCGTTCGATATGAGGCGGAAGACGAACGTGGGCGAAAGGTCCCATTCTTTGACATAATTGAAGATATATGGGAGCTTGACTATGGAAGGGATCTAAAGGTGGCCCTATTTCGATGCCGCTGGATCAAGCAACATCAAATCAATGAGATTGGGTTGACAGTCGTGGACCTCCAGAATGTAGGCTACCAAGATGACCCTTGGGTGCTCGCTTCTCGTGTCGCACAAGTTTTATACATACCCGACCCGCTAAGTAACCGCCCTCCGAAGAAGAAGACAATGCATGTGGTTGTCCCCGGGAAATAGCACATTATCGGAGTTGATGGCGTGGACGATGCTGAAGCTTACAATGACTACAAAGAGATGCCGCTATTCACAGACTTTAGTAGGAAGATCAGTGTTGTGGAAAAGAACCTACCCAAAGACGTGCTGCCATGGGAACGAAAAGGTGGCAAGGGGAAAGTTGTTGCGGCGGGGCATAGCTAGTTTGTATAAGTGTGTGTGTGAGAGAGAGAGACTACATTTATGTATGTGTGTGAGACAACATTTATGTATGTGTGTGAGACTATGTTTATATATGTGTGTGAAAACTTGGTATTCATGACTTTTCCATTTGAGACCATCTAGGGTTTCGAAACCTGGTTTGGAGCCGTCAAAATTTAAAAATTCAAAATTTGAATCATTAAAACTTTATCAAATGAGAGGTTGACCGAAACAACAAATGTAGATCTTGTTGAGCTTGACAAACTTGGTATTGATGACTTTTATATTTGAAACCATTTAGAGTTTCGAAAACTAGAGTCAAAGTGTCATTTTTTAAAATTGAAAGTTTGACTTGGTCAAATGAGGCACTAAATGACCTCAGATGAAAAACTTTTAAATACAAAGGTGATAGAACTCATCAAGATCTACATTATTTACATAGGTCATGTTTCCATTTGAGAAATTGTTAGCAAACACTAGTCACAAAATCATGAATCCCGCATAGAGTTTATGAAACTATATGAGAGACTTGTCAATTTTGAACTAAACTTTCCTAACACTTTCTTAAATGCAAAAACGACCAATATAACAAATGTAGATCTTGATCAGTGTACCAAACTTGGTATTCATGACTTTTCCATTTGAGACCATCTAGGGTTTCGAAACCTGGTTTGGAGCCGTCAAAATTTAAAAATTCAAAATTTGAATCATTAAAACTTTATCAAATGAGAGGTTGACCGAAACAACAAATGTAGATCTTGTTGAGCTTGACAAACTTGGTATTGATGACTTTTATATTTGAAACCATTTAGAGTTTCGAAAACTAGAGTCAAAGTGTCATTTTTCAAAATTGAAAGTTTGACTTGGTCAAATGAGGCACTAAATGACCTCAGATGAAAAACTTTTAAATACAAAGGTGATAAAACTCATCAAGATCTACATTATTTACATAGGTCATGTTTCCATTTGAGAAATTGTTAGCAAACACTAGTCACAAAATCATGAATCCCGCATAGAGTTTATGAAACTATATGAGCGACTTGTCAATTTTGAACTAAACTTTCCTAACACTTTCTTAAATGCAAAAACGACCAATATAACAAATGTAGATCTTGATCAGTGTACCAAACTTGGTATTCATGACTTTTCCATTTGAGACCATCTAGGGTTTCGAAACCTGGTTTGGAGCCGTCAAAATTTAAAAATTCAAAATTTGAATCATTAAAACTTTATCAAATGAGAGGTTGACCGAAACAACAAATGTAGATCTTGTTGAGCTTGACAAACTTGGTATTGATGACTTTTATATTTGAAACCATTTAGAGTTTCGAAAACTAGAGTCAAAGTGTCATTTTTTAAAATTGAAAGTTTGACTTGGTCAAATGAGGCACTAAATGACCTCAGATGAAAAACTTTTAAATACAAAGGTGATAGAACTCATCAAGATCTACATTATTTAAATAGGTCATGTTTCCATTTGAGAAATTGTTAGCAAACACTAGTCACAAAATCATGAATCCCGCATAGAGTTTATGAAACTATATGAGAGACTTGTCAATTTTGAACTAAACTTTCCTAACACTTTCTTAATGCAAAAACGACCAATATAACAAATGTAGATCTTGATCAGTGTACCAAACTTGGTATTCATGACTTTTCCATTTGAGACCATCTAGGGTTTCGAAACCTGGTTTGGAGCCGTCAAAATTTAAAAATTCAAAATTTGAATCATTAAAACTTTATCAAATGAGAGGTTGACCAAAACAACAAATGTAGATCTTGTTGAGCTTGACAAACTTGGTATTGATGACTTTTATATTTGAAACCATTTAGAGTTTCGAAAACTAGAGTCAAAGTGTCATTTTTTAAAATTGAAAGTTTGACTTGGTCAAATGAGGCACTAAATGACCTCAGATGAAAAACTTTTAAATACAAAGGTGATAGAACTCATCAAGATCTACATTATTTACATAGGTCATGTTTTCATTTGAGAAATTGTTAGCAAACACTAGTCATAAAATCATGAATCCCGCATAGAGTTTATGAAACTATATGAGAGACTTGTCAATTTTGAACTAAACTTTCCTAACACTTTCTTAAATGCAAAAACGACCAATATAACAAATGTAGATCTTGATCAGTGTACCAAACTTGGTATTCATGACTTTTCCATTTGAGACCATCTAGGGTTTCGAAACCTGGTTTGGAGCCGTCAAAATTTAAAAATTCAACATTTGAATCATTAAAACTTTATCAAATGAGAGGTTGACCAAAACAACAAATGTAGATCTTGTTGAGCTTGACAAACTTGGTATTGATGACTTTTATATTTGAAACCATTTAGTGTTCCGAAAACTAGAGTCAAAGTGTCATTTTTTAAAATTGAAAGTTTGACTTGGTCAAATGAGGCACTAAATGACCTCAGATGAAAAACTTTTAAATACAAAGGTGATAGAACTCATCAAGATCTACATTATTTACATAGGTCATGTTTCCATTTGAGAAATTGTTAGCAAACACTAGTCACAAAATCATGAATCCCGCATAGAGTTTATGAAACTATATGAGAGACTTGTCAATTTTGAACTAAACTTTCCTAACACTTTCTTAAATGTAAAAACGACCAATATAACAAATGTAGATCTTGATCAGTGTACCAAACTTGGTATTCATGACTTTTCCATTTGAGACCATCTAGGGTTTCGAAACCTGGTTTGGAGCCGTCAAAATTTAAAAATTCAAAATTTGAATCATTAAAACTTTATAAAATGAGAGGTTGACCAAAACAACAAACGTAGATCTTGTTGAGCTTGACAAACTTGGTATTAATGACTTTTATATTTGAAACCATTTAGAGTTTCGAAAACTAGAGTCAAAGTGTCATTTTTTAAAATTAAAAGTTTGACTTGGTCAAATGAGGCACTAAATGACCTCAGATGAAAAACTTTTAAATACAAAGGTGATAGAACTCATCAAAATCTACATTATTTACATAGGTCATGTTTCCATTTGAGAAATTGTTAGCAAACACTAGTCACAAAATCATGAATCCCGCATAGAGTTTATGAAACTATATGAGAGACTTGTCAATTTTGAACTAAACTTTCCTAACACTTTCTTAAATGCAAAAACGACCAATATAACAAATGTAGATCTTGATCAGTGTACCAAACTTGGTATTCATGACTTTTCCATTTGAGACCATCTAGGGTTTCGAAACCTGGTTTGGAGCCGTCAAAATTTAAAAATTCAAAATTTGAATCATTAAAACTTTATCAAATGAGAGGTTCACCGAAACAACAAATGTAGATCTTGTTGAGCTTGACAAACTTGGTATTGATGACTTTTATATTTGAAACCATTTAGAGTTTCGAAAACTAGAGTCAAAGTGTCATTTTTTAAAATTGAAAGTTTGACTTGGTCAAATGAGGCACTAAATGACCTCAGATGAAAAACTTTTAAATACAAAGGTGATAGAACTCATCAAGATCTACATTATTTACATAGGTCATGTTTCCATTTGAGAAATTGTTAGCAAACACTAGTCACAAAATCATGAATCCCGCATAGAGTTTATGAAACTATATGAGCGACTTGTCAATTTTGAACTAAACTTTCCTAACACTTTCTTAAATGCAAAAACGACCAATATAACAAATGTAGATCTTGATCAGTGTACCAAACTTGGTATTCATGACTTTTCCATTTGAGACCATCTAGGGTTTCGAAACCTGGTTTGGAGCCGTCAAAATTTAAAAATTCAAAATTTGAATCATTAAAACTTTATCAAATGAGAGGTTGACCAAAACAACAAATGTAGATCTTGTTGAGCTTGACAAACTTGGTATTGATGACTTTTATATTTGAAACCATTTAGAGTTTCGAAAACTAGAGTCAAAGTGTCATTTTTTAAAATTGAAAGTTTGACTTGGTCAAATGAGGCACTAAATGACCTCAGATGAAAAACTTTTAAATACAAAGGTGATAGAACTCATCAAGATCTACATTATTTAAATAGGTCATGTTTCCATTTGAGAAATTGTTAGCAAACACTAGTCACAAAATCATGAATCCCGCATAGAGTTTATGAAACTATATGAGAGACTTGTCAATTTTGAACTAAACTTTCCTAACACTTTCTTAAATGCAAAAACGACCAATATAACAAATGTAGATCTTGATCAGTGTACCAAACTTGGTATTCATGACTTTTCCATTTGAGACCATCTAGGGTTTCGAAACCTGGTTTGGAGCCGTCAAAATTTAAAAATTCCAATTTTGAATCATTAAAACTTTATCAAATGAGAGGTTGACCAAAACAACAAATGTAGATCTTGTTGAGCTTGACAAACTTGGTATTGATGACTTTTATATTTGAAACCATTTAGAGTTTCGAAAACTAGAGTCAAAGTGTCATTTTTTAAAATTAAAAGTTTGACTTGGTCAAATGAGGCACTAAATGACCTCAGATGAAAAACTTTTAAATACAAAGGTGATAGAACTCATCAAGATCTACATTATTTAAATAGGTCATGTTTTCATTTGAAAAATTGTTAGCAAACACTAGTCATAAATTCATGAATCCCGCACAGAGTTTATGAAACTATATGAGAGACTTGTCAATTTTGAACTAAACTTTCCTAACACTTTCTTAAATGCAAAAACGACCAATATAACCAATGTAGATCTTGATCAGTGTACCAAACTTGGTATTCATGACTTTTCCATTTGAGGACCATCTAGGGTTTCGAAACCTGGTTTGGAGCCGTCAAAATTTAAAAATTCAACATTTGAATCATTAAAACTTTATCAAATGAGAGGTTGACCAAAACAACAAATATAGATCTTGTTGAGCTTGACAAACTTGGTATTGATGACTTTTATATTTGAAACCATTTAGAGTTTCGAAACTAGAGTCAAAGTGTCCATTTTTTAAAATTGAAAGTTTGACTTGGTCAAATGAGGCACTAAATGACTCAGAAGAAAAACTTTTAAATACAAAGGTGATAGAACTCATCAAGATCTACATTATTTAC
>CM039596.1:60489242-60514189 GCA_022457205.1 Saccharum spontaneum
CAAAGGCCAAGGAATTTTTTAGATCAAGTAAATTCGATGTATATACTCAGATTTTGCACACTACTATAGAACTAATAGCTGTAGCATAGAATCTGTATTCATATAATGAGATGTGTCCAAGACATTCAAACAGATACACCCTAATAAGAACGGACAATGGAATACTCAATATTAAACTATTAATCAGGTAACGACGATTGGACTACTTGTGCCTCATGCACGAGGTTGAGCAAGGGGAGTGTACTTGAGGGATCATCAACAAAGGAAAAATATGTTTTACCCTAGTGCCAGCATCCGTTCTTTGGTTGCTCACACACCTAAATTGCCATTACATGAGACGACAACTTAGATGGGCATTTAATCGAACACCCAAACTACAGGCAGTAGAAAGGTAGCAGTACAGAGCAAGAACACATAGCAGACGTTTCATACATAAAGGTGAGGAAGGTAGAGGGGCTTCTCCCCCCAAATCCACAATAATCCCCATCCCCTCTATCAAACGAACACAGTTTGTGCAAGGGGCAGCCATGCCGGGACAGCCGCAGCTTGGGCGTGGCTAGGCCGCCAGGCCGGGCAGAGCGAGGGCAGGACGCGGCAAAGGGAAACCGTCGACGAGGACGGACGCCAAGCCATGAGACGGAGGAGGAAGAAAAGAGGTCTAGCATGATCTCACTGTGCAGCCGAGCTGACCGTTGCCGCTGCCACCACAGCTAGGGTTTCGTTGAGCACAGGAAGGCCCGGCGGGAGGAAGCCGCGTCGGGGTGATAACCGCAGGAGGCCGCACGTGGAGGGCCGGGGTGGGCCGAAACAGCGGCCACCGGCGGAGGCCGGCGCGCCGTGCCGCCATGCAGTGCGTGGGGACGGAGTGGCGAGGAAGAGGATGGGGAAAGGTGCGGCTCTTTTTTTGGCCGACGGCGACGGACGAGAGGCGAGCCAAAGGCGCAGGCGGAATGCAATGGGAGGGGGAACCAATCAGAAGACGCGCGAGGCTGACAGCGCTGAGGTGGACGCGGTGGCTGAATTCGGGGGTGACGTGGCCGAACGGGGCGCACGGACGTTGCCTCCGGCTTGTAGGGTTAAATGTCAGTTTCTTGTGGTGAAGCTGCACGATGGATATCGTTTGTTCCTGTAATAGCAACAAATGCCTAATTTCACCTTTTTAGCTCATTGTCCGTTCCCTAATATAGTTTCTAATTTTATTATACCACAAACCCTGTAATATGCTTATCTATTAAAACACTGTACACTGCAAACGATGAACACTACCCAGTGAAGCACGTTAACATTGGTTGTATTGTATGCCTGCCATTTGCGTGCCTGTTGGGACATGCCCGCCCCAGATGGTGGAGGTCCGCGCCAAGGGCACGAAGGTCTTGTGGAGGGAGCAAGGAAACATCAGATGTGCATTGCAGGCAAAGGCCCGGAGCCTCCGCCGGTCCGGGCGGAGGACTCAACCAAGCCGATTAGGGCTGACGGTGGAAACTAACCAAGTCAACACGTTCTGTTTTTACCCACAGGATGAACAGGGATCGAAGGGATCAACGACGCCATCGGTCAGGACCTCCGGCGTTCCGGTCAGAGGCAATGGCGCAGAGGCGAGGGCCGCAGTGGAGGCCGCTCTGCGAGGATCCGTGCAGCCTAGGAAAGGCCTTCGCCCAAATAGATGGAGGCTAGAAGAAGATGGGCCGCAGGCGGGCCGACATCTGAGGCCCAGCAAGTTCAAGGCGGTTCGAGAAGAGATTCCCGGGAAGAGCCCATGTTGGCCTATCTAGAAAATAGGATATCCTCGGAATGTACTGCCACCGTCACGGGGCATTTCGGTCTTTGTACTAGGCAATGAATAGTTTCCTATAAATAGGGGCGGTGGAAATGATGTAAAGGTTGGTCGGTGAATACATTAATGAAACCCTAGACTCATTTTCCGCAACTTTTCCTTCCTCACCTCCGCCCGGGGCACCGCACAGGCGAAGGCTCCAACCCAGTAACTTCCGTTGGGGGAGCAAGATACTGCTTCCCAACAGTGCTTGACAGAGATCCACACTTAACGGCAAAGTCACATGCGCCGAGCAATTGGCGCACTTGATCATATCCATCACATCAGAAACGTTGCAGTACCAGCTGCAAGTCAATGCGTTATTATCAGCCAGAGACAAGCAAGCCCTGCCCTGGTGATTTCTAAGACTCTGTAAAACTTTACAAGATAGTGATACGTACATTTAAAACGAAGATGTGGTTTACAAGTTAATAGTGCCAAATTATAGTTGAGTATTATTACACATATGCCTAGTTCATTAAAGATGCCAATTAGCAGACACAAAGAAGCTCTCAATAGTGAGTGGTATAGGCAAATGGCCGACATATATATGAGCAGTCGAGCACATGAGGGCACTACAAGATCTAGCCCTAGCCTGCTGTTTTTCTCTTTTGCAGCACGGCTAAACGTACAACCCACCATATCAAACCATCGGATCTGATGACAATTTGTAATAATGATTTACATCCTTTCCAGCATAAAAACTCGCTCGATGCTTCTACTATCCCTTTGTAGGAAATAAAAATATTGTAGTACCCCAGGCCAACTACCTAATACGAACGCACCTAACCAAGATGCTTTACAACGTGATAGTACCAAGTTGCCAATTAACAGACACAAATGCAAGCAAGTCTGATACTTTAAACTTTATGTCAGTACATCTGATGCATTATTAGATATTATCTTATCTGAGCCAATAGTTGACTTGTGCAATGGATGTACGTCCTAGCAAGGCATGTGATGGATCGCTCAAGACTGACAGCTTTATAGACAGGCTTGCTTTACTAGCTCTGCTTCCCTCCTCTCCTAGCTTCCAATAATTGCTCACGTCTCTCTCTTCATCCCCTAGCTTGAGCCGCAAGTGCGGAATCTCTCTTTGTCTACAACGTCACCAATCTTCCATCCTGGGGTCGGCATGGATCTTGTGGCCGGGGCAGTGAGCAGCATCATCACCAAGCTCAGCGAGCTGCTGCAGGGCGAGTACACGCTGCAGAAGGGCCTGCCAGAGCAAATCGAGTATCTGAAAAATGAGCTCGAGAGTGCGCACACGGCTCTCTGCAAGGTGGGCGAGATGCCGCCAGAGCTTCTGGATCGACAGGTCCGGCTATGGGCTGGCAACGTCAGAGAGGCGTCCTATGACATGGAGGACATTCTCGACGCCTTCCTCGTCGACGTCATGGAGGGGGCCGCCCCTGCTGAGACTAAAATCAACAAATTTAAAGGCTTGCTTAAAAGTCTCAAGAAGATGGCCAAGCTGTTGAAGAAGGGCAAGGCGCGCCATGATATCGCCAGTGCGATCAAGAACATGGAGAAACGACTCCAGGAGGTGTGGGAGCGCCGTGAGAGATACTCCATACCTGTTGCAGTGGCTGCGCCGGCCACCAAACTGGATCCTCGCCTTGTGGACATGCACAAAGAGGCAACACAGATTATCGGCATCGAGAGGACGAGGGCGGAGCTCATAGCCAAGCTTCAGTCATCGTCCAACGTCCAAGAAGGCGCTGACGTCTCCGGCAACAGCTACAAGATGAAGATAGTTTCAGTGGTCGGAGCTGGTGGTCTGGGCAAGACCACTCTTGCTAAGGCGGTTTACGATGAGCTGAGTCCAGGATATGATTGTCGAGCCTTTGTTTCGGTTGGCCGCAATCCTGACCTGGTGCAAGTCTTCACCAACATCTTTTTCCTTCTCGACCAAGAAAAGTACAAGGCCATTCGTGATGTAAAGAACCTACAACTACTCATTGGTGAACTCCGAAAATCCCTTGATAACAAGAGGTATGCATTATCAGTAGCCACATGATCACCTTCGATCAGTTTCTCTGTTTGATCTTATTACTATATATATGCCACACTACTTGTGCTGTATGCATAGTATTTTGGAGCATACATATGTTTACCATTTAATTTGAAGATGTTTCTTTTTTGTTATGTATCGAAGATGCAGTTGTGGTACAATACGTCAATACTTCTTCATGCTAGGGAATTTATATTTGATAACCAAATCTCAAGATGTTTGTTTTTCATCATGAATCAAAGCTGCAGTTGTGGCACAATACTCCCTTTCTTGCTAGGGAATTTATATTTGATATTACAAATTTGAACAAGTTTCAACGGTGATATTGTAAATCTTGGAAGTACAGAGTTATTAAACCTTCGAACATCTATAAAGTTCCACTAGTAAGTAAGTTTCAAAGACTCAATTAAAATTAGACATCACCCATATTCAATACTAGCGTAGTACAGATGTAGTGCCACTCTTCTTCTCCATTATAGACAACATATGCTCGAAGGTTTCTAATTCTGTCTATTAATTTGTACTGTATTGTTGGTAGGTACTTCATCGTTATTGACGACGTATGGAACATAGAATCTTGGAAAACAATAAGATCAGCTTTGGATCAGAAGAGTAGTGGAAGCAGAATAATCAAAACTACTCGTAATCGAGAAGTAGCCTTCAGCGATGAAGTTTGTTACCAGCTTGATCATCTTACACCTGATAACTCAAAGAAGCTATTTTATATGAGGCTATTTGGTGGTGAAGACAACTGTCCTGCTCATCATCCTGAAGAGGCATCTGAAAAGATTCTACGCAAATGTGGTGGTGTGCCATTAGCTATCATCACAATGGCTAGCTTGTTGTTGGGCAAATCAAGAAATGATTGGTTTGACGTGTGTAACTCTCCTGGTTTCTATGGTGGCAGAGACAACAAGCAAGTAGTAGATCATACTGTGTGGATATTGTCGCTTAGCTACCATGATCTTCCTTCTCATCTAAAGACATGCTTACTGTACCTAAGTGTGTATCCTGAAGACTGTGAGATTGAGAAAGATTCATTGATATGGAAGTGGGTAGCTGAAGGTTTTATAGAGAAGAAAACAGGAACAAGCCTGTTTCAGCTGGGAGAGGAATACTTCCATCAGCTCATAAACAGGAGCATGATCCAAGGGACGGAATCAGAAAATGATGGCATCATACATCACTGTCGTGTTCATGACATGGTCCTTGACCTTATTCGTGACCTGGCAGGCGAAGAAAACTTCATCACTATCTCAAATGATGATGGAGGAACATCATCACGACACAAGGTGCGCCGGTTAGCTCAGCAGAACAGGATACTGCTGTTGGATCAATCTCATCCTAACAGTCAAAGGGACATGACACAACTGAGGTCATTGGTTGCCCATGGGTGTGATATCCGTGGTTGGGTCCTGCCTCCGAACCTTACACTGTTACGTGTGCTAGCTTTAGAGAGGTGCAAAGGCCATGACAGGCGCTGGCTTGAGCATCTTGGAAATCTAGTTCATTTGAGGTACCTAGGGCTACAAGATACAGAGGACGGAGAGCTCCCGGAGGCGATAGGAGCTCTGAAACTTCTACAGACACTGGACTTGGAAACTTCCAGACGAATAGGGGATAGGGAAGTTGTGCAACTGCCATCGAGCGTTAGCCTGTTAACTCGGTTGGTCTGCCTACGATGCCATATATGGATGAGGGTGCCTGATGGGTTCTTCCAGAAGGTGACGTCACTGGAGGAGCTACGTATAAGTGTTGACCTGCTGTCTTTTGAGTCCAAGAGGCAATTTTTGAAGGAGCTGGGCAACCTGAGCCAACTGAGGGTGCTCCATGTGCCTGGTACCGGTGGGCTGGATGAGAGCATGCAGGCAGAACTTTTGAAGTCACTAGGCAATCTGCAGGAGCTCCGGCATCTGGATTTGAGATGTTATGACATGGATCAAGATCATGCTGCCTCAACGGAGTGGGACAAAGCCATGTTTCCGGAACATCTCAGGCATTTGTGTATACAAAGCATCTGGTTCCCTTGTCTGCCATCATTCATAAATTCCACGCTTCTCCCCAACCTTTGCTACTTGGAGTTGGGTGTGGATCATATGGATGAGGCAGGTCTGAGAATCTTGGGTGGGCTGCCAGATCTCCATTACCTCCGTATTGAACGCTCGGTTTATGGGACGGCTTCTCATAAGCAGGCTATGGTAGTTGATATAGCTGCCCATGATGTCTTCTTCCACAAGTTGAGAATTCTCCAGTTGGTTGGCTGGATGGTCCAGCTGGCGACCAACGATGACTCGACTAGTGCTTCGTTGAGCACAGAGGACGGGAGCCGCAGCAGAGTACCACCGGCCCCTGTTGTGAGGCCAAACCTCTATGACCTTTGGTTCACTGTCCCAGTCAGGGATTTCTACAAGGATGGACACTGTACCTCTGACAATCTCGGCTTGGACTTGCAGTGCCTCCCTTCGCTACACACTGTGCGGGCATTTCTCGACTGTAAGGATGCCTTCCCTGATGACGTGAACAAGGCAGAGGCTGATCTCAGGCGCCTAGCACAACTCCATCCCAATAGTTCCGCACTCAAATTCGACGTATTCAATGTTCATGAACGTATGATGGCACGACCGACCAATACACATCGACGATGAAGAGGTACGTACCAGCTGCCAAACCTGCTTCAGTAACCGCAGTCCATTCCCCATTCCACTAACACCTACTTCTCCATTACTATATTATTATTATTATAGTAACAATATGCACAGAAAATCAAGGGCTACGGTGCTCCGAAAACCACTAAGACGTAGCAAGATCTCAAAGAAATCATAGCGCTTAATATTCTAGAATTAATAGGACTGTTAAATAAATTAAATAATCAGAGAAAAAGAAAAAAAATTCCTGAAATCTTGGCGTATCCCCAGGACGTCCTAGCTTCCCAGTTTGGTCTGCGTGCGCTGGTGTACATATGACGTAATTATCAATTTTCTACGAAAAATAGATAAGGTTAATTATGTACCTCCCTCTGCTCCAAATTATGAGACGTGTTGGCATTTCCTACATAAATAGATTTTGCTATGTGTCTAGCCATACCATAGCCACGTAAGGCAAGCAAACGCTAGTCTAGTTGGTCTGGCTGTGCGCCCTGCCAGCCCGAGTTCGAACCCCCTCGGGGGTGGATTTATTGGCCGGAAGAGGCACCATTTATCTATGTGTTGAAAAAAATCTCCTCGTCTGCTCCTCGCCAAAGCACAGGTCTAAGGCTAGCCCAGTCTTACAGGAGCTGTGCTGTCGCTATGTATGGGTGGGGCAGAGGTTCAATGGTTTTCTGGACCTGCGTTAGAAGTCTTCTTCTTAAGCACAATGCCCGGGGGGCTGTCTTACCCCCGCGGGTCAATCTTTCTTTAACCACGTAAGGACCGTGCTTGATTATGCAAGGACATTATTTTTAATATGATGTTAGTTTTAAAAGTGGTCTAAGATGACTAGTGACAAATAAATCATGTACATGATCAACATGATGTTGCTCTTCAAAAATGATGTAGTCATGTTGAAAACACCATCACGGGTCACGTTAGTCTTTCCACATTAAAAAATAATTTTACAGGTATATCAAGCTTGATCTTTATTTTTCAACTTACAAGAAAAGAACTAGAAAAGCAGGACTATTTCTTCTATTGCCTCCTATACAAGAGGTAATATGTGACATTTTAAATCTAGATCAACGGTTCAGAGATTCAATTTGGAGTACCGTAGCACAACCCACACAATATAGTAACTCTGTTGTTCATTGTTATAGCCGAGTTCCATATCATTTCCATTGACCTTCATCAATCATCCATGCCAGACTAATAATGCTAATAAAAACTATTTTCCTTGATGATTCTTATTCCAGTCGTCGGAGATTAAGCAGCTTGCCTCTTGATCCTCAGTGGGGGGAGTTTGCGGCTCAAGTTGGTGGATTTCAGGACTTTGGGAGGATATTTTGGGTTGTCCAGTCTGCTGTCCCATATATTGTCGCATGCATGGAGCTGATCTCACTGTGTCAGTCTACTACACGGTCATCTTCTTCCAACATATCTCTGCTCTTGGTAGACCTTTGCACGCTTTAATCCTCTAATAATGTTGCTCGACGATCATGCCTGTTGTTTACTATATTTCCTTTTGCTCTAGAACTTATTGTCGGCGTACCTGTGCATGTTTGGAACACAAATGATATATGCGTTATTATGTTGTTTGAGGCTTAAATTTGGTTTTCGTATGCCGCTGCAAGCATACTTGCCTCCTGTCCATGTTCATGAGCTCTATCGGGTGTCCAGTTGCCTTTGCAGAATTTCTCCAACTGGTGAACCCGGCTCTCTCATTCACTTCGTTGCTACGATCTTGGCTACTGTATTATTGATTTATTATAAATTGTAGTGACCAACGCTGTCACGGCTCCCGTGTCCAGGTACCAAGGCCACAGCTTTGAGATGGAGTATTGGTCGTTCCACTATTTTGATAGCTTAGAAAATTTAATAATAAATAACATTAGAGATACAATATGGTACAAAATGGAATGATGGAAAATTGAAGATATTCTTTTCTGTTGGAACGTGGGGTTCCAGCAGAGGAAGAGCGTGAAGTGGACCTCCACTTGGCTGATGCCCCGGGCGAAGGTGAAAGGACTCACAGTACACGAGTTGAGCTAGGGTTTTATTATTATATTCACCAACCTCCCCTACACAGGGTTCAAGTCCCCCTTTTATCGAACGTTCTTTGCTACTATCCAACTTTACATTTTTATCCCCTGACAGCTAGGGCACATTCCTGGGATATTCCCTTGCTAGTACAAATTGCTAAGGGTAGCTCAGGTCTTCTCTCCTTTCACCGCCTTTGCTTCATGGGTTGTAGCTGCAGACATAGAGACAGCCCACGGCCCGATGTCGTAGCCCTGCATGTACGCTCTCCTTATTGGCGGAGGTCTTTTGGGGTTCCTCAATGTCTTCGCCCAGGAAGCCTTTGCCCTGTCGCATAGGTCGTTGCCTCAGCCTACGCCGTAGGAGCCTCCGCCGATCCCACGAGGACCTTTCCAAACCCGTGAGAGCCTCCACCGATTCCGCAGGATCCCCTGCCGATTTCGCGGGAGCCTCCGCTGAATCCACGGGAGCCTCCGCTGAAACCGCGGGAACCTCTGCCAGTCCTAGTGGAGCCTCCACCTAATCCTTCCTGCAGGCCATCCACTTATCTTGTTAATGTTAGTTCTTGTCGCTACGAGGCGCCTTAACCTCCACGGCTCATATCCATGCCCCATCAGTTCCCTCCTTGATGGCATGGTCTAATACTGGTGGGCCTTGTCCCCAAAATTTGGTTCTCAGGTTCTGAGGCACAGAGACGTCCCCCCTTTTCCCCAGGGTCGCCTAAATTAGACTGTTGTCTCGATGATGTGTCAATGCCTACAATGGCTCAGTGACTTTCACGCTGTTGAACGGATGTGACCTCTGGGGGTAGAAGTTGAAGCGTCGGTTCAATGGCTATATAAAGGGGGGAGGTGAAGGCTCCCCTCATTCCCATCAGAGCCATCACTTTCACTGCTGTTGCTCTCCAAGTTTTTCCCTATCTTTTGTCTTTGCTTAGTTTTGGCCTGCCTTCGCTTTCTTTTGTTGTTCTTGTGCTCTAGAGGTGGCTACGCCCGTTAGCTCCCCTCCCTGCCGGGCAGCTTTGTTTTTTGTCCGTACCGCCATCTTCTTGGCGTTAGAGCTAGTGGGTGGTCTGCACGCTTCGAAGATTGCATGGTGGTGAGCGTTGCAGCATAAGAGCTTGAGGAAGATCTCACGAGCATTGACGCCTCAGTCAGAGACTTGGTTGGTGCTGGGGAGTCGGAGGTAATGGCCGGAAAGACTTGGGATTTCGGCGAGTCGCTGATAACTCCGAAGATGATCAGGAAGATGGAGAAAGAAGGGATGTTGTTCGTTGGTAGAGCTAAGATGTGAATCATTGTAGCACATGTAGTTTCATGTGTCATTTATATATATATGGGTTAGTGGTCGAGCAATAGTCAACATCTCACTATTTGGAGTTGCTTTTCAGGTTGTATTTTTTGTCGCTGACACCATCTTGTGCAAGTATAGCATTACTGATTTTGGCAAGAAATGATCCCAGGTAAACCACCAATTCTCCAATAAGGGATGTTTAGTGTCGTGATTTTCCATTGATATGATTAATGCATCTTGTCGATTCCAACATGTCACTGTATAAACAATTATGTGCTCAGCCAACTCTCTCGGGACACCTGGCATGTCGGCCGGCTTCCAAGCGAAGATATCTTTGTTGTCCTGGAGAAAGTTAGTAAGCGCGAGTTCCTATTTTTCAAAGAGGTGGGCACTGATGGTCGCCATCTTGGAGGGATCACTGGTGTCCAAGTCAATTTGCTTGATATCTGCCTCTTTTGGTAGTGCAAGGATGTTGGGCCTTTTAGCCGAGATCTCTAGTTCCTCCAGGTTCATTTCTGCAGTGATTGTAGCGATTTCTTTTCTTCCACTGCCTATTTGTGCCTTGGCTACGATTTGGATTGCTTGAACATCGCAATCGAAGGCACGCTTCAAGTCTCCACGGAGAGAGAGTACACCGTTAGGCCCTGACATCTTGAGCAAGAGGTATGGATAGTGTGGTATTACCACAAACATGGCTAACGCTGGTCGCCCAAGGATAGCGTGATATGATGACTCAAAGTCTGCCACTTCGAATTTGATGAACTCGGTGCGGTAGTTTGCAGGAGTTCCAAACGTAACTGGCAAAGTGATTTGTCCAAGTGGCATAGCGGCCTTGCTGAGTACTATTCCGTAGAAAGGGACGCTTATTGGAGTAATCATCCCAGCCAATTCTAGCCCCATCTTCCTTAGTGTATCAGAAAATATCATGTTGAGCCCTGCTCCTAAATCAATCAAGACTTTTGTGATGGTCATACCAGCAATGGTCGGATCCAAAACCAGTGGATAGTGACTAGCGTTCCCTACGCTAGTCCATTGATCCTCTCTTGAGAACTGAATCGGATATTGCGACCAATTAAGGTATCTAGAGTGGCTGGTTCTGCCACCATGATGGTTCGTAGAGTCAGCTTGTCTTGATGCTTGCTCCTAGAATCTAGGACTCTAGCAAAGATTATTTCTATTGTCCCCTTGGATTTCTGGAATCCTTTATCTCTCTAATCGTCCTCATCCTTCTTCAGGTTGTCTTCTTTTCTATCTCCTTTGTTATCTTTTCTTGTGTATCGTTCAATGAAGATGCGACAATCTCCGGTCGTGTGATTACCGCCCGGGTGCCATATGTAAGGCATGTTTTCAAGATCTTCAAACTTCCTGGGTTTGGAAAACTTCTTGGCTTTGTCTGCTACAGCCACAGTGTTGTCAGACCTGCGCTTCCTGCCCTGCTGCCCGTTGCTTTGATGGTTCTGTCAGTCAGAGTTGTCCCGGTTGTTTCGATCTGGAAATCTCTCCCAGGTCTTTTCCTCTGCTGCGATCACCTTCTCCACCATGTGCTTGAATTCTTCATTGTTTCATGGGTTCTCTTTGCAGAAATCATGGAATTGCCACTTAGCTAGAATTCTATAGGAAAAAGCCTCAATGACATCTCGTTCAATGCTATCGTGTACTTGAGCACGTAGCTCACTAAACCATTGGTAAAAGACACTGAGATTTTTGCCACTTTTCTGCTTAAATCCTTTTAATTCCGCTTGAGTGATATGGTGTGTGATGATGGCTGCAAAATTTTCACAAAAAACTCTCTGCAAATCCTCCCAACCCTTAATCGGTGTGGGGCTCAGTTTGTCAAACCATTGGAGTGGCATAGCCTCCAGTGCCATGGGAAAGAAGAGTGCTTTAATGTCATCGTCCCTGCCGGCCAGCTCGATTCACTGAGAATAGATCCCGAGCCAATGCTTTGGTTCAGTCTTGCCGTCGTACTTGGAGTGGTTGGAAGGTTTGAACTTGTAAGGTAGTCGTATCGAAAGAAGTCAGTTTGTAAAACAAGGGAACCGGTCGGGTACCCCGGCTTCCCTGTACTCAGACTCAGCTCCGCCCTCCCACCAGTCGACGCGGTGAGAGTGGTTTTGGGGTGCCATAGGAACTAGTGGTCTGCTCCTGTTGTCCCTTGGTTGCTCAACTCGATTACTTCGGTTCTGGTCTCCTCTACTTCCTTTGTTGCTGCTTCCATTTGGGCCCAACCTGTGAAAAGTGGATTTTCCCTGACTTTGGTTGTCTTGTTTCTGCAAAACTATCCTAGCGGGTTATTTCGAATGAGTCTTTCCACCCTGCATCTGTAATCCCCCTGATTGGAGGATTTCTCGAAGGCATTCTCGTTCTTTGTTGGGATGGGAAATAGCTTCATACTCCTCAGCCAATTCTTGAATCTTGGTATATGGAGAGTCACGTATCCTCCAGGCCATACGCCTATCTTCAGCTTCCCGTTCTGATCTTCTCTTATTGTACTCAGCTAGATCAGATTGGTATCTGGCGTAGGCTTCCTTGCGCTGTCAGGCACGGCGTTGGCGTCCCTGCTTCAACTTGTTCCTCCTTTCTCTAACCTATCTCTGGCTTTCAACTTCGCTATCATCTCCCTAAGCATCAGGTGAAATATTGGACTCGGATTCGTCCAATGTCCTCACATCGGGTTCTTCTAGAGGGATCAATGGTGACCGGGGCCGACGAACCATCAGCACTTCTTGAGCGTGAATTACTCCATTGTCCGTGCCCGTTTCTGTGCTATCAGAGTTGTTAAGGATTTTAGTGGAAGCTTCAGCGTCGCAGATCGAATCTCCTTCCTAGTAGGGTTGGACCATTGTTGTGTCAACCAGCCGGGTGCTGCCATCTTTAGAAATAGAACCTGACCAGTGGACGATATAATTTTGAGATGTTATAGTCAGTACGAGGCCCTCCTGAGCTCCTATTAGGGGTATCCTTCATACTAGATTGGTTGAATCTGGAAGTACTGCTTGATAAGATGTAGCCATGTTACGGATCCCAAATGGAAAAGGACTTGGTCCATCATATAAAGAACTTGGATGGGACTCCAAGATGGATGCGGAGTCTAAGTTCGAGTCGAAGTCAGTCATTCACGAAATCTGAGTCAGATCAGACATAGTGAGCTGCGAAATTTTCTCAGCGAGTTGACCCGCCGTAGTCGCCGAGACAGCGAGGGCCTCATGGTGCTCTAAATCTTTGAGGAGACAACCTTGGAGCTTGCCATCATCGTCCGCCTCGCAAATCCAGGATCAAAGACGAAGGTTGATCCCACCGGGAAGATCATGTTGTCGAAGTCCATCGAGCTCTCGGATGCAAATCCACCGAAAGCCCTTACCTGGCGCGCCAGCTGTCAATGTTTTTGCTTTTGTATCATACTAGCATACCATATCATCATGTATCATATTACATTTTGAGCTTCATCCTTATAGTAGCTAGATTGACACTATGCTCTTTTTGGAGATGTTATGGATATATATGATGTGCTTTGCTTGGGCTCACTTGATCTCTTGATATGAGCTAAAAATGCCTTTTTCAATTGTGAACTTGAATAACACTTGATGAAACTTGGAACATGTTCACCACTACTGTGTGGCAACAAGCATGTATAGGTGTGTCGAGAACCCTTTTGCTTCATATATATGCTTAGTTGCTACGGCTCATACCTTGAGTTACACACTTGCTTGAGAAACTTGAAATTGTGCTAAAACTTAAAAAAACAAGGTATGAAAAGATCGGGATGGGTCTTTGCTGTCCCATGTCAGAGTATCGAGACAACTCCTTATTGCACTTAAGGGTGAACTTGAGCTCTGTAATGGATTCCGAGATCACTGTCTTAAGCTTCTGATTGCTTTTGGCATAGGCTTGACATGATCGATAAGTCAGGTTTTGATGGCATCGATAACCTCCCGCACACATTTGTTTGACAAACTTTGGTGATAAGCTGCATAACTCCGATAAAATTCAATTGATTGAAAATTTGATCAAATCACAAGTTTGTCTCATGACATGATGTGTGAACTTTGTTTGGGGTAGTTCACTTTGCATACATGTGCAGCACAAGGTTGATCTCCTGTCTATATTTGCTATGTGCTCATTTGGTGGTGAACCCTCTTTTAAATTGCTCAAACTTGCTAAAATGCCATATTTCATCTCATTTGGTCATTTTGAGCATTTGCTAGCACTTGTATTTGTTGCTATATATACATGACAGCATCAGCTAGAGCATCTTTTCAATCTACTTGCTATAATCTTGAAGCTTCTGCATTTGTGCATTTCTGCATTCATAGCATGTTTTGAGGGGGAGTTGTAATCCTTGGGCTCTAGTTTGATAAGTGCATGTGTCAACAAGGGGAGAGATATGTCACACTCACCATGTCAACAAGGGGGATAAGTTGTCAACAAGGGGGAGAAGTCTCCAATTCATGCATTCATTTGAGAGAGGTTGCATTTGTTCAGGGGGAGTCACATTTTAGTTGCTTTTGCTAGATGTGTTGAGCCTTTGCCTCTTCTGGAGGGTCTAGCAGTTTTTCGGCCTTTCAAGCTTTGCTAGTGGTGTTGACCCCGTTGCCTCTTCTTGAGGGCTAGCTTTGTTTTACTTGGTTGCGTCGAGCCGTTGCCCATGTCTTTGGGGACCAACTTTTGCTCATTTCAAATGACCCGGTTCAACTTTTCTTTGGCTTTCGGTCATTTGGTTGAGCTCTTTATTTTCTCTTCTTCTTCTTTTTCTTTTGCTCAAGCTGTTCATGTATTGGTGTTGACAATGCACTCATCAAGGGGGAGATTGCGAACACAAGGTTGACAAGTACCCTTGTGTGTTCGTTTTGTGATGAGTGATTGTCAATATGATCCACGAAGTAGGTTGAGTGGTGACTAACCCTATCTTGGCGAAAGCCTTTTGTGCGACATGTCTCTTGGCTTGTGTTGTGCATGTGTGGAGCACGAAGGCGGTAGCCGACGGCGAGGTGAAGGTCAAGGAGGACGTGCCATGCCGATGGACCGGAGGGGTGAAGGACGAACATGAGGCTTGGACCGAGGGACCCGGAGGCCGGGTGGCTAGCCGCGGTGGCTGACACTTGGGACATCGACAAGCGCGAGAAGACATGGGAGTGACCGTGTTGACCGTGGAGGTGACACGCATCGGATGGCGGGGGACACGTATGGAGTACGCTACTCGCAGAGCGGTTTGATGGTTTGGGCCTCAAAACCATCGGAGGCGGGTTTACGGGTTTGGGCCTCAAAACCTGGGTGGAGGTTCCGAGGAGGAACGGACGGCACGTGGCGGCATCGGGGAGTTCGCGTCGAGGCGAAGCTACCTGTGAGGAGGCGCGGTGGCCATCGGATCAACATGAAAACCGGGTTGGACCTCTACGCCCTTGGGCTTATTGGTTTAGCTCTTATGTATCCAGGGGCATTTAGGGAAATGTAAAATAGCCCTGTTAAATAGAGGATGGCAGCCCCCTTGCCTCCTCACCCTCTCCATTTTCATTTTCTCCTTTAGGGTTTCCTACATTAGTTGCTCGTGTGAGAGAGGTCCACAGATTGAGCACTGGTCTATGTATTCAACTGATGATTTTGTTTGGGAAGTGAGGCCCTTACCTCACTTTGCCCTCTGGGCTTCGTACCTGTTTTTTGTGTCTTTGAGTTTGCTGTTCGTCGTTCTTCCCCCCTCCTGCTATTGCTTCTTCTTTTCGATTGGAGATGTTTTAGAGAACTTTTGGTTGATCTATGACGAGCTGGGACATGTGCTGAACTAATTCTTCCAGTGATTCAAATCAATTTGGCACGAGCTCGTAGTTCGATTCGGTTTTCGTTTTTGGGGAGAAAACTCGTTCTTGGCTACAATCTGAATTTTTCCTGGAGTTTGGATCAATCTCAGGTGATGATTTTATGGGGATAGGTTCGTGGCAATGTGAATTTCATCTAGGCAAAGTTTGAGCTCAAATCCTTTTGTTTTGATGGAGATCAAGTTGATTTTTGGTTGAAGTCGGCCTGCTGTTCGTGCTCTCTGTTCGTTGAGGTTCTGTTTGGTCCGCTGTCTGTTCGTCCGTTGTTCAAGGATGGGGCTCAAGAACAGCACTACAAACGCTGAGCACTCTGTGCCGTGCTTGCTCCCATGAGCAGTGCTAGTTCCTAGTCCTGGGATCCCATCGCTGTGCCTGATGCTGTGCTCTCCTTCGTATCATGTGTCCACTCCTAGGCCAGTACAGCCGCTCGCCTAGGCACAGCTACCAGCGCCGAGCACTCGTGTGCCGTGCGTGCTCACCTGAGCAGCTTGGCCTGTTGCCTGGCTTCGATCGGCAAGTGCAGCAGCACGTGTTCGCTTCCTTCAGTTGGGAGTAGTCAAGTTTGGTTCTTGCTTCTTTCTGCGTTCGTTGATTTTGACTGGTGATTTTGAGCCAAGTGCAGTAGTAAGCCACCACTGATTGAAACCTATGCCTGCTTATTTAGTTCAACAGTTGTTGCTTCAGTGAGATTTCAGTGAATTTTGCAGAAGCCGATACCCAGGCCAGGAGTGCCCTTTGCTCTGTACGCTCGCCTAGCAGGAAGCAGTGCTCATTGTGAGTCAAACTAACTCAGTGCTTGACTTTGCATTCTGTGATGGTGTCCAGCTCTCACCAGCACTGCTTGATTTGATTTATCTAAACACAGCTAATCGGTACAGGCGTACAACAAAGTGTAGATTGATGAATTTTTGCAGGAAAAATTTCTCAGTCGTGTAGCACTGCTGTGCACCTTTGTGTTGCTGAAATTTCCTCCTGCTTCTTAGATATTTCAGGCTCGAATTTACAGCTTGCTATTTCGTCTGTCGATTGCCCGTTTGAGCTCCGATTTGAGTTTCGTTTTTTGTGTTGATCTTCTATCGATCCAAGGAACCTAACTAAGTACTCTTGTCACCAGTTGACTTGGGTATTTTAGTTTTAGGAATGGTAGTCGTGTTTTGTTCTTGGTGGTGAACTTGGGACAGCGGTCTGAAATATTTCGCGAGAAATTTGAGGCTCCCATTCACCCCTCTTTGGTCGCCGTTTCCGGTCCTTCAATTGGTATCAGAGCCGGTTAAGGATCATTCCACCTTAATCGGTCCGTGATCCACGAAGGCAACATGGAGCGTGGTTCCGGCAAACCACCGTTCTTCGATGGAACAAATTATCCCTATTAGAAGATCCACATGTCCGCACATCTCCAGAGGATTGATTGGCTTGTTTGGGAGATTTGCGAGGATGCTACTTACGTTGTGCTTGAACCCCGTGCTCGTGTCACGCAAGATCAAAAAGATCGGCACAACGCTAATAGCAGAGCTCGCGCAGTTCTTTTCTCGAGTCTTTCTCTTCCAGAGTTCGAGAGAATCTCTGATTGTACTACTGCTCGGGAGATCTGGGTGAGGCTTCAGAGCTATCACGAGGGGACCGCACAGGTCAAAACCAGACTCTACGAGACGTATAAGAGGGAGTCTGAGAACTTCACCCAGCTTGATGGCGAGTCCATCGATGCCATGTTTTCTCGCTTTCAGACCATCGTCAACAAGATGCGAGCAAACAAGGCACAATTACCTTATGACGATCACGAGAGGGCACTCAAGCTTCTATATGCCCTATATCGGAAGGTATGGGATATGAAGGTGACTGCCATCATTGAGTCTTCGGGGTATGAGACCCTTAGCCTGGATGAGCTTTTCAGCAAGCTCAAGTCCACCGAGATCGACTACTGGACCCAAGGCAAGGTCAAGAATCCCTCTGCACCGACTATGGCTTTGGTCTCAGGTAACGGCTCAAGTTCTTTGGCTAACTCTTCATAGATGTTTTTTTCCTTGTCTTCTTTGGTGTCTGTCATAGAGGAGCAGATGGAGAGTCTTGGAGATGACGAGCTGGCGTTGATCATCAGTCGGTTCTCGCGGTTTCACAACAACCGCTTGAATCGCCGACGTGGTGGTGGTTCGAAGGAAGGATGTTATGGCTGTAGAGATCCGGACCACTTCGTCGCCCACTGCCCCAAGAAGAACAAGCACTCCTTCGATCGGCAAGTGCAGCAGCACATGTTCGCTTCCTTCAGTTGGGAGTAGTCAAGTTTGGTTCTTGCTTCTTTCTGTGTTCGTTGATTTTGACTGGTGATTTTGAGCCAAGTGCAGTAGTAAGCCACCATTGATTGAAACATGTGCGTGCTTATTTTGTTCAACAGTTGTTGCTTCAGTGAGATTTCAGTGAATTTTGCAGAAGCCGATACCCAGGCCAGGAGTGCCCTTTGCTCTGTACGCTCGCCTAGCAGGAAGCAGTGCTCATTGTGAGTCAAACTAACTCAGTGCTTGACTTTGCATTCTGTGCTGGTGTCCAGCTCTCACCAGCATTGCTTGATTTGATTTATCTGAACACAGCTAATCGGTACAGGCGTACAACAAAGTGTAGATTGATGAATTTTTGGAGGAAAAATTTCTCAGTCGTGTAGCACTGCTGTGCACCTTTGTGTTGCTGAAATTTCCTGGTGCTTCTTAGATATTTCAGGCTCGAATTTACAGCTTGCTATTTCGTCTGTCGATTGCGCGTTTGAGCTCCGATTTGAGTTTCGCTTTTTGCGTTGATCTTCTATCGATCCAAGGAACCTAACTAAGTACTCTTGTCACCAGTTGACTTGGGTATTTTAGTTTTAGGAATGGTACTCGTGTTTTGTTCTTGGTGGTGAACTTGGGACAGCGGTCTGAAATATTTCGCGAGAAATTTGAGGCTCCCATTCACCCCCTCTGGTCGCCGTTTCCGGTCCTTCAGACGTCTATAAATTAGATTTGTAAAGTATTTTGTAGGGACGGCTTAAATTTATAGCCGTCTCTACAACTTGTTTTCCTATCAAAAAATTTCTGAATTCCGATTTGAAGCCAATTCTATAAACTTTATAAACCTTATAACATCATAAAGCTGCACGAGACCCGTGGTGCCAAGACGAGCGCTGGGCAAGTCAAGTTGATTGGCTGGGCTAGAAGTAGACGAAGCAACCAGGCTGCAAGAGAGGACTAAGAGCACTGATACGCCCAGTTTCTGTTTCGCAGGCCCAGAGTGGAGGAAGTAGTGTAGGCCCGAGCAATGGTAGTGCCCTAGATATACCCTCCTAGTCTTCTTTCTCGAAACATAGCAAGGCAGCAAGGAACTTGTAGGTATTCTCGAATCATAAATCAGCTGTTTGGATTCCTTGTGGTGGAACTAGCCCACACAGGTTCAAGTCCTTTACTTGGCACGGGTACTCGTATTTTCCTAGATTTATTTCAGGATTTAACGGCAATATGCTTTTGGCGGTAGCGTCTGTGGTGACTTCGTGAATTTCGAGATCTGCGGACTCAGTCCTTCGACGGTGCTCATAGGGGTAAGGTTTAGGTACGTGTGTTAAGTGTGCGTGCATGTTGTGGACATCTGCCTTGTACCATATAATTCTCAAAAAAAAAGAAGGAATTTGTAGGAGCCTGTTGGCGCTCGATATCCTAGTTGGATTCGTGTATTCATTTTCGTAACTGCAGCACTCAGCTAACTCGACACATTTTGCTAGTGCAACGAGCAACTTAATTAATTAATTAACCTTAGCTTGGTGCTCTGCTCCCTATCCAAGTCCGCAGGAGCAGGACACTGGGCCGGTTGCCAGAGCTCTCTTACCTCTGACTGTACACAAGGGGAACAATTCTAACTTGTAATATTGAATCAGCTGGCTGCTTCCAGAAGTTGAGATGCTTGGTGTTGCCTGATTCAATGGTCCAGTTTGTAGCCAACGAGGATGATTCGAGTGCTTCGTTTACTTCTGGTGAGAGTACAAAGAAAGACAACTGTAGAGCAGTACCAACCTCTGTTGTTATGCCAAACCTCGAGGAGCTTCAGTTTCGTGTCGATGTGAATAATTTAATGCAGAAGAACTAGGTCGTCAGCTGTGCGGACCTCGGCTTGGAGTACAACTTCCCATCGATTCGCTAAGTCAAAGTTGACATGTGGTGTGAGGACGCCTATGAGGATGAGGTGGAGAGAGAGGAGGCTGCAGTTCACGCCCATCCCAACCGCCCCGCACTTACGTAAAATCCAATCAGGTAAAAGAGAAATGAAGAAATACGTACCTTGCTAGTACTCACATGCATTTCTTCGTTGTGAATAAATTCCGTCCAATCCAACCTTGCTGTTCCCTTGTTGTTGTTTTAACAAGAAAAAAAAATCCAATTTCAGACAATCGGATCATGGTTCTTCAGTTTCAGACACAGAATGAAGAGGACGAGGAGGAGAGACAATGATGATGCAGGTACGAATTACATCTCTGCTAGAATCACCTTCACTACAATTGTCAACTCAATTTTCTACTGCTTCTTCTTCTCGTATTTATTTCAGCTGTCCTAGCTAGTTATATATTGGCGTATTTCGCGATAATAACATCCATATATAGCTAGCACGTCCAACTCTGTTTCAGTGGTTTTTCCATCTAGCTTCATCGGGATGAGCTAGCTCTGTTTTCTTGGCACGTTCAGCTGTGTTTCCGTTCGATCGTTGGATATATATGTACACCATAAAAATTCTCTTATTATTTATGGGCCATTACTGGAACATGGACATTGCAGAGTTTTCCTCTTTTCCTTCATGTTACGTTGTTCTCTCGCGGGTTCCCCAGTTCCACGATGGGAGGGAGTTGCTGCAGATGCGATGTATGCTTGATTTTTGCTGTAATGGTGATCGGTGGCGGCATCGCACGGTGTTATATTGTCTTTATATGACGCTGATGGTTTCTACTACGACCAGTCCGGCAAACTGATGTTGCTGCAACAACCAATGCGACCCCATCAGACTGTGGAAGAGCACCTGCAAAGTGTTGGTGGGTCGCTTGCCAAACTGCTCAAAATCAAAAGTCTACTAGTAATCTCAGACAATGTGAAAGTTGATCCTGAACGCTCAGTGAACTCCATGTGGAACCTGTCTCCTCTTATTATTCATTGAACCAGTTGCTTGCCCACAAGTATCGGAAACGCCTGGCCACAGACGTCCGTCGCGTCAGACGTGGCTCCCAATCCCGTCTCCCTCCTGCGCAGTGGACCAGCCTCTAGAAAAATGAGAAATTCCTCCTCAGATGCTTCAAGCCCCTCACTGCACCGCACCTCTGGCCGACCCCGCCGTCGCAACGTCCTGCAACAGGGCGCTCTCTCTTTCACGCTTCCTGCCTAGCATGAAGCACCTGCTCTGGCTTCTCTCCTATGTGGCCGACCCTTCCCGCATTGCTCCTTCCCGCGAGGCACCTGGCCCCGTTCCTCCCTTCTCTTCGTGCTCGTGCCGCACCACCTTCCAATGCCACGCCCCCATCCACTTCACCCGTCGTGGAAGCGGAGGCCTACACCTATGCATATGCCCCCATCTACCTCGCGTCGTCGGCAGGAAGGGGAGGCCTATGCCACCACAGTTCTTCACCAGGTAGGGCGTGGCCGCCGGCGATGCTATATTTTTCAAGTGTTTTCAGGTGTTTAAAAACATGTTGTAAGCCTATGTTTTCAAGTGTTTCAGTAGTTTAAGATGTATATTTCAAGTGTTTCATACGGATGTTGCAAAAGTAGATCGGGATGTTGCACACATTGTAATGGCTATACATATATGTTTTTGGTGTATGTTCCATGTGTTTCATCTGTTCCAGACGAACATTGCAAGTGGTTTATCTGGATGTTACAAAAGTAGATCTAGATGTTGCATATATATGCATGTTGCAATCATATCTTTGAAGTGTTTTCAGGTGTTTCATACGTATGTTTGCAAGTGTTTCATCTGGATGTTGCATATGTTTGCAATGGTTTTCAGACATTTCAGACGCTTGTTTCAAGTGATTTATCTGTCTTCTTTTTTTGTGTTGCAAGTGTTGTATTTGGATATTTAAAAAGTAGATCGGATGTCGCACATGGGATACGCTTGGGAAGCGGCTGGCGGCATGGACGACGTCCAGGGCATCGTGGGCCCACAGCTGGTGCGTTCGCTCTCTGTGCGAGCATCGTCCGGACGGTTGTGCCCGGATCGCATGTCTGCACGCTAGCATGTCTCCACAAGTATCGATACCACATCATTTCTCATCCTCTCCTTACCTGAACATAAAAGTTGGATTCACTAATCATGTGCGAATGGAGGACATCCAAATCCTTGGCATGCTGCAAGCTCTTCGTGTTCTGGAAGTGGAAGTTATTGGCGCCAAACAAGTGTTTGAAAGTTTCATGATTAGTGCTAACGCTCTCCCAAGCATGTGTGACGTGGTATGGATTCTCTGGCTTTTCAATGGTGCTATGTTCCGACCCGGTGCTATATATGCCAAGGCTTCAACGGTTCATGTTTCTGACTACTTCTGCTCTTTAGACCTTGAGTAATACTGGACCATGCCGAGCTGCAGGCTTGCTAGTTTTCATCGGATCATGTACGTACAATTAAGTTTGTGCCATATACTATGTTGTGCAAAATTAATAGAGGCATACTATTTGTCTTATGTTTTTGTCTTATTATGTTTTTTTTCTGATGCAAAGCTTATCTTGCTTTTGCTTTAAACAGTAGTATCTTACATTATACATGTTGCAGTTGATGACAGCTGATGATCAGATGCCCCACTGACTCTGCTGGCCACCGTGACTCCTAATAAACAACATATTACTGCATGTTTGCTTGGGCTGAAATCTGGCTGATCTGGCTAGTTTTTTTGTGAGAAAAAACACTGCTAAATAGCTGGCTGATCTGGCTAATAATCTCAAGCGAACAGGCTCCACGGTGCCTATGAACATGGTTTAGAAATGCTACCGTGGTCTGAAGAGCCAAGATGCCACCTGATCCAGTGCAATATCATTCTAGCCGACGTACATCTTGGCCGTTGAGGACGACAACATATCTTGGCCGTAGATCGAACCTGGTATCCTGGCAATGGCTGGTTCTTGGAGAGGAAGAAGATAGAGTTTGTACAATAATGTTCAGCGGAGCCACAACTCTCTGGCTTCTTAGCTATTAACATCCATTGCAGCTTAACTGGCTCCAGGTACTGCATTGTGCGCCCGAGAAGATAGTGGTTAGTCGCTTGGCTTTCCTCCGAACAAGCTGAGTCTACTGTAGATAAGTCCTTTCGACCTTTCTCTTCCTTCAAGGAAAAGGATGATGGTGACTGCCAATTGCATGCTTACCCAACAGGAAATTAAAGTAGTACCACAACTTGCAAAGACTTGCTCGTTGTCGTCCTGATTGTGACAGAGAGAATCGCATGCCTCATGTCTATTGGAGAACATATTCTTTTGCCTTTAATTATGCCAATCAGGGATGCCGGCCGGGCCCGCACCTTTATTTGCACATTTACTTAGAGACTCTGGTCTCTGTTTCCTGAAAGCTCTGTCTCCGGGCTCTAGCAGCAAACTCTGCTTCTTTGCACATTTACTTTGAGACTCTGATCTCTGTTTCCTGAAAACACCTATGAAAGATTATCCCTAGTAGCAATTCTGAGTTATCTCTAGGGATGCAAATTCTTCGTTGTGTACATGTACCTGAATATGGTAGCTCCTACAAGTTCTATGATGTCCCAGAGTGCGAGGAGATCCACTACTTCTGCAATGATAGGAGAGTCGAAATGCACGCCACTACAAGCAAAAGGAGCACCAAAAGATGCACGCCACTAACACTGTTTCACTGCACTTTAAAGACTTCACTTGCAGGATTAGCGGGACCCATTAGCACAGAGACCATTGTTGAATGATCCCCCACCACTCCACACACACACAAACTTGTAATGGCACCATTCCTCAACGCCAAACTTCGCCCCATCCTACAGCTACAGGCTCCACGAAACCTTGGTGAGTCAGGAATCTTTCAATTCGGCTTGTCTTCATTTGAATTGGTTGAATATAGAACGATGTCTCCGTTTTAGTTCGATTGGATTTGTTTCCATCGGTCTTTTGCTTGTTCCATTTTGTCTCTCCTTCTTAAGTGGATGAACACTGCTTCGATCTGCAATCTGATCTGGACACCGTTCAACCATAATCTGATATCTAGATCCGGATCCTTGTACACTTGTGCTTGTGCTGCTTCTTCGTTATCTTTTTCTACAGTGGATAACATTTCTCTGCTTCTGCAATTTAATCTGACATCATTCAGCTCTTTTTTTTCCATGATCCCTAGATCCATGTTCACATGTGTCACATCAACATCACTAGTGAGTAGTGACCTTGGGAGCCATGGAGTTTGCGACGGGGGCGCTGGGCACCCTGCTTCCGAAGCTGGGCTAGCTGCTCCAGGATGAGTACAACCTTCAGAAGGGAGTGAAGAAAGACATCGAGTTCGTCATGAAGAGCTGGACAGTATGCGTGCCGCCCTCCGCGATGTCGTAGAGGTGCCACGGGAGCAGCTCAAGGAAGTAGTCAAGATCTGGGCCCGGGATGTTAGGGAGCTCTCCTACGATACGGAGGACATTGTTGACACCTTCCTTGTGCATGTCTAGGGCTCTGAATCACCTAGCAAAAGGAGTGTCACAAGGCTCATCAAGAAGATGACAGGTATTATGAGCAAGGCCAAGACTCGCCATGTGATTGGCCAAGAGATCAAGGACATCAAGGAGCATGTCAAAGACGTGGCTGAGCGCCGTGACAGGTCAGGGCGAGAACATCACAGATTTTGTATTCGAATTTCACTGAAATTCTCCTCTTTGCCTCTTTGTTCTGCTTTTTTTCATCTCTCTACCAGGTACAAGGTTGATGCTATTACCCCTACCAAAACTCCAGTTGAGCCTGGCATAACAGCTCTGTAGACCAAGGCGGCTAGCCTTGTTGGCAATGATGAGCCAAGGGAAGAGCTGATCTCGCAGTTGACAAAAGATGGTGGCATGTCATCTGCTGTACAAAGGTTAGTCTCTATTGTTGGATTTGTAGGACTAGGCAAGACAATGCTTGCTAAAGCAGTTTATGATAAGATTAAACTGCAATTCAATTGCACGGCTTTTGTATCGGTGTCTCATGATCTTGATATTATAAAAATATTGAAGGACATGCTTTATGAGCTTGATAAGAATGAGTACATGGACATCCACAACGTCGCATTGGGTCAACAGCATCTTACTGACCTTGTCCAGGAATTGCTCGGACATAACAGGTACGTGCTGTCTTGTGTGCTAGTCCAAAGCATGTGAGTAATAA
>CM039596.1:60514289-60575054 GCA_022457205.1 Saccharum spontaneum
TTCGGCTTCGGTTTTTAGTTCTGAGAAGTACAATTATCAGCTCGGTGTTCGGTTTGTACATGAAACCGAACCATCGAACCGAGCAAACCGAAGCAATCCGCAGCCTCCCCCATGCCCTCCCGCCAGAGAACCTCGGCCCAGTTAACAGCCCACTCAGCCACTCCTACCCTCCCGACCCAATCCCATCCTCACGCGAGACACCCGAGGGGCAAGCCAAGCCACTCGCCCACTCCAAACCCTATCCTCTATCCTATGGCGGCGCGGTGCTTGCGTCTTGGCAGAGCTGGAGCGGCGCGGGCGAGCGGCGCAGCGTCGGCTGCGAGTGGAGTGGGGAGTCACGCGGCGTCGGTGGCAAGCAGAGCGGGCGAGCCGCACGACGTCTGCTGCGAGCGCGGCAACAGGGCGCATGAGCGGGCGAGCGGCGTGGCATCGGCTGCGAGCACGGCGGCAGGGCACATGATCCAAACTGAGCCATCTGCGCTAGACAAAGGCTCGGCGTGCGCGGCATCTAAGCATCTGTCAGATCGATTATTTTTTTTCTTTTCCTCCGTTTGTAGTCTGAGATTTTGGGTACTTGATCCAAAACACAATCTCTCTTTCTCGTTTCTCTGCTGATGTATGCTTCGGTTTTTTCAGTGAAAACCGAAAACTAAACATAACAAACCGACACCGAATCGGCCTGTAACACCCAAATTTTGAGATAACAAAATTTGAATAAGTTAGATGATAAATAATTACAAAACTAAAATAATAATAAAATAAATTTTGTGTTGCATTCATGCTGTTGCATATATTTTATTGTGTGGTGCTGTATTTGTTTTATTTGATTTTATTTTGGATTAGAATGTATTTTAAATATTGTTGAAAGCAAGTAAATAAAAAAAAAAGAGAGGAAACTTACCTACTGTGGCGGCCTGGAGAGCCAGGGCCGGCCTGCTGTTCTTCCGCGCGGTGGGCCGAAGCAACCGTCGCTTTTCCCCGGGCTCGCGTTGATGGGCCGACCCAGCTGAACGCCCGTGCGCGTGGACCGTCGGCCTCGCAGCGGCCCGAGTCGGCCCAGCCAGTCAAGCCGCGCCTTCCCTTCCCTTAAGTCGCTGACGACTGGACCCCGCCTGTCAGCTGCGGCTACTACCTCTTGCCGTGTTTGAGCCGGACACCGGTGCTTCCTTAACCGAATCCAATCACGAATCCCGGGTGTCCTAACCAAAAACGACGAGGTGAAGCTATAAAAGGGTAGCCGGGGTTCTCCTCTTTCCGTTTTCCATCTAAAACCCTAGTCTATCTACGTGAAACCGAGCGCTAGGGATTAGGGGAAGTTGGCGATTTCGGTGGCTTGTTGGAGGAGCTTGCGGGTGGGTTTGAGGCCGTGTTCTTCGCGTTGGTGAGTTCGCGATCTCATTCTCTATCTCCCCGTGCTATTCTTTTGGGTTGAGATGCTTTGGTTTATGATTTAGCGAGCTCGGGTGAACCGGCAATGGAGATCGCCGTCCTCTTCTTGCCGCGTTCTTTCCTCGTGCGATTGTAGTTCTCCAAAACCGCGTAGATGGTTGCGGGTTGCCCTTCTCTCTCGATTGGACCAAGTTTCGGGTGGTTTGGCGGTTGGGAACGGGAGATTTGGTGATCTCCGGCGAGGTGAGATGCGCCGGCCATGGTGGGCACGGCGGCCGGACCTGAGGAAGAGGATCGGAGTTTATACTGTACACTTGCGGATGAACGAGAGCCGTCTATCTTCAGATCAACGGCCCAAATTAGAAGATACCCCTTCGCGGGTAATCTTTCTAAAGAGACCCTTAGCTTTCAGTGAATCAACCCGCGGTCCTTGGCGCATTTCAGAGATTACGTTTTCGTATTTTAGAAAGCGTATTTTCAATCAGTTAATTCAAAAATACGTTTTCAGCAATTTACAGTTTTGCCACTAGAACTGTTTTAGCCATAAAAACTTCGTTTTAACTCCGATTTGATCCGTTCAAATTGCGTTAGGTTCGTATTTGCGAACTCTACATTTTAGTGTAGTTTTACAGTTAGTTTTGATAATTTATTTTTCGAGTTTATAATTAAGTATTTATTTATCTATAGGAAATCCTAGAAAATTCATAACTTCTACGTTTTAACTCCGATTTTGGTGATCTTTGCGTCTGTGTGATCGTAGAAACGTGTAGAAGAGTTTTATAAACTTTTATTACTGTTTTGTTACTGTTGGTGAATTGTTCTAATTATATTTATTTGTTTGCTTCGTGTATGTTTGATTGGATGCATGTATGTTGTTGATTGATGATCGGGTATAGAAGGTGAGCAGTACTTGGACGATTCGGAGTATTACTTTGAGCCAAGTCAGCAGTACTATTTGGAGAGCTTTGATCAAGGCAAGTATAACACAGGACTATCCTTGTTACCTATTCACTATAATCCATATTATATGCATGTGTCTTCCTTGACAACCATAGAGATTATAACTTAGCTATTGATATCTTGTTTCCTTGTCACCTATGGGTTATGCATTTGGGTAGCTTGGCTAGTGCTTGATTTATGAACATTGATCTTGTAATTTGACTAATGAATGGTGCAATCAACCATTAAGATGATTTAATTCCTGTTACAAGGGGACTAGAGCATTATGTTGTTTGTTTGTTGCTCTAGTTACTCTCCATAAGGACTTATCTGTAAGCATTAACCGGGATTGACAGTACAGCTGTGAGGGCTATATGGCTCTGGCTCTAGTTGTTCAAGAGACCTTTTCTAGCTTGTTAGAGGTTACCTTAAATGGCGTAAGAATGGCTTGCCACGTTGGGTGTAGTGCGAGCCCCTGGCCTAGTGTGTATAGGCTGCGGTTGTTGTGCCACAGGGAAGGGGGGTTCTACATCTGCCTGCCGAGTGAATCTAATGGCCCTAACTTGTTAGACGAACTCTTGAGTGGCTTTATATGGTTTTTGGGTGTTTGGGCTTGATCTCCCCACTCATTTGGAAATCATGACTCACAGTGAAAGTGTACACCTCTACGCAGAGTTATTAAACTGGTATACTAGCCGTGCTCACGGATACGAGCGGCCTTGGGTATTCTTACAGAATAGATGATCACCATTGTCATATCTTGTTAATTATTGTTGTTATTATTATGCTCATGTTAATGCTATTCCATTTTTCATATTACAATTGATCAAATGTTCATTAACGGGAATTGGTATACCTTGATGCTGCTCAACTGCTAAATTAATGATGACTAAAAGCTAAAAGCAGTCAAAACGGTGTCTAGCCATTTGAGCCTCATGAACCCTGTGTTATATTTGTTGAGTTCGACATGGACTCACTCTTGCTATTTCCACCATAACAGATGAAGATTATGATGAGGATTATCGTAATGAGTACTAGTCTTGGTGTCAACCAGTCAACCGTGTCCCTGTGTGGAGTTTCCGCTGGAGATTATTACTAGATATTATTATTTATTGTTCAAGACTATGTTTTAAACATATATTCGTTATGTAATAAGCACTGTGATGATACTATGTAATTTGTCTGCTTATGTGTGCGATCATGACCTGGGGCGCACATGAGTACTCTATGCATCCTATTTTTGTCCTTAAAAATGGGTGTGACAGATTGGTATCAAAGCCGTGTTGACTGTAGGACGCAAGCCTAGTTAGAATGGTCGTTGATAGCATCCATACTTCACTTAATTCATGCTTCTTCTTTTCACCTTGTTAATTACTAAAGTTTTATGCTTCCTCTACTTTATTCTATTGCGAAAATACATTGATTCTATCTAATCTATGTCTAAATCTTGTAGATGCCTCCTCATCCCCGTCTGTCAGCTGCACAATATGTTGCTCGTTTCAAACCTCAGGAGCCAAAGGAAGAGGGTGATCAAGAGCTATCTGATGCTGAATCAAGAGTTGGTGATACACCTATGGAGGATGTAGTTATGGGGTGGACTACGAAGTTTCATATCATGGTTCCGAAGGCTGATGCTTTCTTCCATGATATGTTGACAAGAACCTTGGATAACTACTACTACGACTGGGAGGCTGCTTTAGAGTATCGCAGTGCAGAGTATAGTCATCCATGGATGGATTCCTATTGGAAGACGGAGTTATGGGTCAAGAAAAGGGATCCTACCACTAAGGAGCCTAAGGTGGAGTCAAAGTTTATTACCCGAGTGAGCCGAGCAACCGTGGAGACAAGTATGGAGGATGTCGCTTTCAATGCATTTGTTTACTATCATGGTCTACGCTCGGACAAGACGCTAAAGGGTGCACTTCGGCATTTTCCTTGTTTCTTGCATGACAAGGGAATTTGGACCGTGCCACTTGCGGATGATTCCTCCTTGACTTTGCAAGCTACGGTGGCATTAGCTCGTGAATTGGCTCTTCATGAGGCGGACTTGAAGGATGAGTTGCTGAAGGAAAAGGAACTTAAGGAGCAAGCTTACAAGGAGATTGACCAATTAAGGGCGGAGTTAGGTCGTCCTAAGATTTATGAGAAGCTTAATTAGGAGATAGGAAAAATCCCTATGTAATAAGAACGATAGTAGTTGCGAGTTAATTTCGAGTTTGGATTGTTTTAAGAGTCAGTTTGTGGTGTGAACAATTGTGTGATTGATGGATTGTTATTATGATAATGCGTGATTTGGATCTTTGTAATGTGTGCTGGAGTTTTGTTGACATGCTTACAAATTCCATAGTTAAGAATATTAAGTTTGATCAAGATTTATTAGTGAACATGAGGTTAACTTAGTTCTGTCCTTTGCTGATTTCTGGATCAGTCTGGGATGTTTTAGAAATAACTTAAAATCCGTTCATGGGAAATTTAAGAAATTTTACTGGGAATAATTAGACTTCTATATCTTTCCAATCCCACAAGAATCATCTTAATATCTATTATGAGTTAAGAGATATATCTGTTTCAAGTTGGAGTTACTGCACAGTCTGGAATTCTGGAACAGTTTCTGTTAAGTTCAGTTTTTGACCAATTTATTGACAGAATCAGAAAAAGTGTTGTGAATACGAGTTGTAGATAATTTTATAAGCTTTCCAACCATGTAAAGATCATCTGATTTGGACGTCTGTAGCTCGAGATATGACAGTTTTACTGAGTTGCTGAAATTGGAGTTCGCCCAGAAAATCAGATTTTGTTTATCTATTGTATACATCATCTCGGTTTGTATTGAAATCCATCTTCTGTGTTTTGGAAACAGATGTCAGGCAGAGGTCGTGGCAGAGGTCGTGGGGGTGCTAATCCACCCATTACTATGGAGGAACTCATGCAAACTCAGAATCAGCTGATGCAGATGTTTATGCAGCATATGCAGAACAATCCCCCTGTTGGAGGACCACCACCTGTTCAAGTAAGGGATAAGCGTGGAGAATTTTTGAAGGGACGCCCTCCAGTGTTTTCTCATGCTGCTGATCCTTTAGAAGCAGATGATTGGGTGAGGGCGGTGGAGAAACAGCTGAACATAGCCCAATGCAATGATATGGAGAAGGTGTTGTATGCATCTGGACAGTTACAAGGAACAGCTCAGACTTGGTGGGAGTCGTACCAGGCTGCATGCCCTGACAATGCTCCTCCTATCACTTGGAATGAGTTTGTTAGAGATTTTCGGGCTCGTCATATTCCTGAAGGTATAATTGAGCTGAAGCAGGAAGAATTCAGAAACCTGAGGATGGGACAGATGAGTGTGAGTGAATATCATGACAGGTTTACCCAGTTGGCTCGCTATGCTCCCAATGAAGTTAGGGAAGATGCAGACAGGCAGCGTCTCTTCTTGAAGGGAATATATTATGATCTTCGCTTGCAGCTGAAGGGGAATAACTATGCTAGTTTTCAAGAGCTGGTGAACAAGGCTATTGTGCTGGATAACGAACGTAGGGAGATGGATAGGAAGAGAAAGATGAAGGTGCAAGGCTCAGGAAGCAATAACCGTCAACGCACAAATTCTCAGCATGGCTTTCATCAGAAGTTTCAGGGACCGGTTAGCCAGTGGAATCGCAATTCAAATCAGAGGTGGTCCCAAAATTGGCAAAACAATCAGTCGCAACAGCGTTCATCATATCCACAGCGCCAACAGTATCAGCAGACTGGGCAACAGACTCCTCGCACTGGGAATCCTAATACTACCCCCATGAAGAATAATTCTCCCAGTACTCCTATTAGATGCTTTATCTGTGGTAAAGAGGGCCATTTGTCTTATAATTGTCCTGAGAAGCAAAACCAACAGACTCCTCAGAGCCAGAAGAGCAACCAGAGGCAATCGGGTACTGGAAGGGTGAATCACGTGTCTTCTGATACAGCTCAAGGTGCACCAGAAGTTATGATTGGTACGTTCAATGTACATTCCACTCCCGCAACTGTTCTTTTTGACTCTGGAGCATCTCATACATTCATATCCAATATTTTTGTTAAAATGCATAGTATACCCATGCTAGCTATGAAAGAACCTCTCTTAGTAAATTCACCTGGAGGTACCATGCAAACCAGTAATCGTTGTCTTCCAATTAGTATGGTATTAAGGGGGGTAGAGTTTAAGATAACTCCTATAGTGTTGCGAACATCTGGGATTGATGTGATATTGGGTATGGACTGGATGAAGCAAAATCAGGCAGAGATTCAGTGTCAGCAGAAAGTGGTAGTTGTGACTGCGCCTAATGGAGATAAAATCAATGTGGATGTAGCAATGCAGAAGCAACCAACCGCGGTGGTGAATCAGATTGAAGATGCTATTAATGAGAATTCAGTGATTGAGGAATTTCCGGATGTCTTCCCTGATGAATTGCCAGGTATGCCACCTGACCGAGACATTGAATTTCTTATTGAATTATTACCTGGAACTGCACCTATAGCCAAACGACCATATAGGATGGGAGTAGATGAATTAGAAGAACTTAAGAAACAAATTAAAGAATTACAAGAAAAAGGTTTTATACGACCTAGTTCATCACCTTGGGGAGCACCAGTTATTTTTGTTGATAAGAAAGATGGTGGTCAGAGGATGTGTGTTGATTATCGGTCATTAAATGAAGTAACTATCAAGAATAAGTATCCTTTGCCCCGGATTGATGACTTGTTTGATCAGTTGAGAGGTGCTTGTGTGTTCTCTAAGATTGATTTACGATCTGGATATCATCAGTTGAAGATTCGTGCCTCTGATATTCCAAAGACAGCTTTTACTACAAGGTATGGGTTGTATGAGTATACTGTTACGTCGTTTGGATTGACCAATGCACCTGCATACTTTATGTATATGATGAATAAGGTGTTCATGGAATACTTGGATAAGTTTGTGGTAGTGTTTATTGATGATATACTGGTATTTTCCAAGACCGAGGTAGAGCATGCTGAACATTTGAGGTTGGTATTGCAGAAGCTTAGAGAGCATAAACTGTATGCGAAGCGAAGTAAATGTGAGTTTTGGTTGAAGGAAGTTTCTTTTCTTGGTCATATTGTTTCTAATGGAGGTATATCGGTGGATCCAGGCAAGGTGAAGGATGTATTGAATTGGAAACCACCTACAGATTTTAGTGAGATTCGCAGTTTCTTGGGTTTAGCTGGATATTATAGACGGTTCATTGAAGGGTTTTCTAAACTTGCTAAACCTATGACATCTCTGTTAGAAAAGAATGCTAAATTTGTGTGGTCTGATAAATGTCAAGCTAGTTTTGAGGAGTTGAAGAAGAGGTTGACTACAGCGCCAGTTTTGGTTTTACCAGATTTGAGTAAGAAGTTTTCTATTTATTGTGATGCTTCTCGTCAAGGTTTGGGATGTGTTCTTATGCAAGAAGGCAGAGTTGTGGCTTATGCATCTAGACAGTTGAGAAAGCATGAGTTGAATTATCCTACACATGATTTGGAGTTAGCAGCTGTTGTTCATGCATTAAAGATTTGGAGACATTATTTGATTGGACATAAGAGTGATATATACACTGATCATAAGAGTTTGAAGTATATTTTCACTTAGTCAGATCTGAATTTGAGGCAACGCAGATGGTTAGAGTTGATTAAGGATTATGATATTGAGATACACTATCATCCTGGTAAAGCTAATGTAGTAGCTGATGCTCTTAGTAGGAAGAGTTATGCCAATGAGATAAGAACATTGTCTATGACTAGTGAGTTATGTGCTGAATTTGAATATCTGAACTTGGGAATTGTTACTAATGCAATGGAATTAGTGATAGAGCCTACTTTAGAGCAAGAGATCTATAAGGGTCAATTGAAGGATGAGAAACTAAAGAAGATAGCGGAGGATATAGTGATTGGTAAGTCACCAGGCTTTAGAATGGATGATAATGGAATTTTGTGGTTTGGAAAGAGGCTGTGTGTACCTGAGGATCAAGCTATTAGACAGGCAATTCTTCATGAGGCTCATGAGTCAGCTTATTCTATTCATCCTGGTAGTACTAAGATGTATCTGGATCTCAAACAGAAGTATTGGTGGGTTGGATTAAAGCGTGATGTAGCTGAGTATGTAGCAATATGTGACACGTGTCAGAGGGTAAAAGCTGAGCATCAGAGACCTGCAGGATTGCTGCAACCAATGAAGATTCCTGAGTGGAAGTGGGAAGAAGTTGGTATGGACTTTATAGTGGGGTTACCTCGTACTCAGAAAGGTTATGACTCTATTTGGGTGATAGTAGATCGTTTAACTAAAGTTGCTCATTTTATACCGGTTAGAACTACCTATCAAGGACCAAAATTGGCAGAGTTGTATATGGAGAAGATAGTGTGTTTGCACGGAGTTCCGAAGAAGATTGTATCTGATCGAGGTTCGCAATTTACATCACATTTTTGGAAGGTTGTACATGAATCTTTAGGAACTAAGCTAAATTTTAGTACAGCATATCATCCACAGACAGATGGGCAGACTGAAAGGACCAACCAGGTATTAGAGGATATGTTGAGAGCCTGTGCATTGCAATATGGAATTAGTTGGGATAAGAGTTTGCCTTATGCAGAATTTTCTTACAATAACAGTTATCAACAGAGTCTTAAGATGGCACCGTTTGAAGCTTTGTATGGACGTAAGTGTAGAACTCCATTGTTTTGGGATCAGACAGGTGAATCTCAGGTGTTTGGTACAGATGTTCTTAGAAACGCAGAAGATCAAGTGCGAGTGATTCGTGAGAATTTGAGAGTGGCACAGTCTCGTCAGAAGAGTTATGCTGATAATAGGAGAAGAGATCTAGTTTTTGAAGTAGGTGATTATGTTTATTTGAAGGTGTCACCTATGAGAAGTGTGAAGAGATTTAACATGAAAGGTAAACTAGCACCAAGGTATGTTGGACCATTTAAAGTTATTGCTAGACGTGGGGAAGTTGCTTACCAATTAGAGTTGCCTGAGAATTTATCTGGGGTGCATGATGTGTTTCATGTTTCACAACTTAAGAAGTGTTTGAGGGTGCCTGAGGAGCAGATACCTTTGGAAAAATTGACTGTTAAGGAGGATCTTACATATGAAGAGATTCCGATTAAGATTTTAGAGACTGCTGAGAGGGTTACTCGAAGTCGGGTTATTAAGATGTGCAAAGTACAGTGGAATCGATATTCAGAGGCAGAGGCAACTTGGGAAAGAGAGGATGAATTGAGGAAATCATATCCGCAGTTGTTTGAGTAAGCAATCCAATCTCGAGGACGAGATTCTTTTAAGGGGGGTAGAATTTGTAACACCCAAATTTTGAGATAACAAAATTTGAATAAGTTAGATGATAAATAATTACAAAACTAAAATAATAATAAAATAAATTTTGTGTTGCATTCATGCTGTTGCATATATTTTATTGTGTGGTGCTGTATTTGTTTTATTTGATTTTATTTTGGATTAGAATGTATTTTAAATATTGTTGAAAGCAAGTAAATAAAAAAAAAAGAGAGGAAACTTACCTACTGTGGCGGCCTGGAGAGCCAGGGCCGGCCTGCTGTTCTTCCGCGCGGTGGGCCGAAGCAACCGTCGCTTTTCCCCGGGCTCGCGTTGATGGGCCGACCCAGCTGAACGCCCGTGCGCGTGGACCGTCGGCCTCGCAGCGGCCCGAGTCGGCCCAGCCAGTCAAGCCGCGCCTTCCCTTCCCTTAAGTCGCTGACGACTGGACCCCGCCTGTCAGCTGCGGCTACTACCTCTTGCCGTGTTTGAGCCGGACACCGGTGCTTCCTTAACCGAATCCAATCACGAATCCCGGGTGTCCTAACCAAAAACGACGAGGTGAAGCTATAAAAGGGTAGCCGGGGTTCTCCTCTTTCCGTTTTCCATCTAAAACCCTAGTCTATCTACGTGAAACCGAGCGCTAGGGATTAGGGGAAGTTGGCGATTTCGGTGGCTTGTTGGAGGAGCTTGCGGGTGGGTTTGAGGCCGTGTTCTTCGCGTTGGTGAGTTCGTGATCTCATTCTCTATCTCCCCGTGCTATTCTTTTGGGTTGAGATGCTTTGGTTTATGATTTAGCGAGCTCGGGTGAACCGGCAATGGAGATCGCCGTCCTCTTCTTGCCGCGTTCTTTCCTCGTGCGATTGTAGTTCTCCAAAACCGCGTAGATGGTTGCGGGTTGCCCTTCTCTCTCGATTGGACCAAGTTTCGGGTGGTTTGGCGGTTGGGAACGGGAGATTTGGTGATCTCCGGCGAGGTGAGATGCGCCGGCCATGGTGGGCACGGCGGCCGGACCTGAGGAAGAGGATCGGAGTTTATACTGTACACTTGCGGATGAACGAGAGCCGTCTATCTTCAGATCAACGGCCCAAATTAGAAGATACCCCTTCGCGGGTAATCTTTCTAAAGAGACCCTTAGCTTTCAGTGAATCAACCCGCGGTCCTTGGCGCATTTCAGAGATTACGTTTTCGTATTTTAGAAAGCGTATTTTCAATCAGTTAATTCAAAAATACGTTTTCAGCAATTTACAGTTTTGCCACTAGAACTGTTTTAGCCATAAAAACTTCGTTTTAACTCCGATTTGATCCGTTCAAATTGCGTTAGGTTCGTATTTGCGAACTCTACATTTTAGTGTAGTTTTACAGTTAGTTTTGATAATTTATTTTTCGAGTTTATAATTAAGTATTTATTTATCTATAGGAAATCCTAGAAAATTCATAACTTCTACGTTTTAACTCCGATTTTGGTGATCTTTGCGTCTGTGTGATCGTAGAAACGTGTAGAAGAGTTTTATAAACTTTTATTACTGTTTTGTTACTGTTGGTGAATTGTTCTAATTATATTTATTTGTTTGCTTCGTGTATGTTTGATTGGATGCATGTATGTTGTTGATTGATGATCGGGTATAGAAGGTGAGCAGTACTTGGACGATTCGGAGTATTACTTTGAGCCAAGTCAGCAGTACTATTTGGAGAGCTTTGATCAAGGCAAGTATAACACAGGACTATCCTTGTTACCTATTCACTATAATCCATATTATATGCATGTGTCTTCCTTGACAACCATAGAGATTATAACTTAGCTATTGATATCTTGTTTCCTTGTCACCTATGGGTTATGCATTTGGGTAGCTTGGCTAGTGCTTGATTTATGAACATTGATCTTGTAATTTGACTAATGAATGGTGCAATCAACCATTAAGATGATTTAATTCCTGTTACAAGGGGACTAGAGCATTATGTTGTTTGTTTGTTGCTCTAGTTACTCTCCATAAGGACTTATCTGTAAGCATTAACCGGGATTGACAGTACAGCTGTGAGGGCTATATGGCTCTGGCTCTAGTTGTTCAAGAGACCTTTTCTAGCTTGTTAGAGGTTACCTTAAATGGCGTAAGAATGGCTTGCCACGTTGGGTGTAGTGCGAGCCCCTGGCCTAGTGTGTATAGGCTGCGGTTGTTGTGCCACAGGGAAGGGGGGTTCTACATCTGCCTGCCGAGTGAATCTAATGGCCCTAACTTGTTAGACGAACTCTTGAGTGGCTTTATATGGTTTTTGGGTGTTTGGGCTTGATCTCCCCACTCATTTGGAAATCATGACTCACAGTGAAAGTGTACACCTCTGCGCAGAGTTATTAAACTGGTATACTAGCCGTGCTCACGGATACGAGCGGCCTTGGGTATTCTTACGGAATAGATGATCACCATTGTCATATCTTGTTAATTATTGTTGTTATTATTATGCTCATGTTAATGCTATTCCATTTTTCATATTACAATTGATCAAATGTTCATTAACGGGAATTGGTATACCTTGATGCTGCTCAACTGCTAAATTAATGATGACTAAAAGCTAAAAGCAGTCAAAACAGTGTCTAGCCATTTGAGCCTCATGAACCCTGTGTTATATTTGTTGAGTTCGACATGGACTCACTCTTGCTATTTCCACCATAACAGATGAAGATTATGATGAGGATTATCGTAATGAGTACTAGTCTTGGTGTCAACCAGTCAACCGTGTCCCTGTGTGGAGTTTCCGCTGGAGATTATTACTAGATATTATTATTTATTGTTCAAGACTATGTTTTAAACATATATTCGTTATGTAATAAGCACTGTGATGATACTATGTAATTTGTCTGCTTATGTGTGCGATCATGACCTGGGGCGCACATGAGTACTCTATGCATCCTATTTTTGTCCTTAAAAATGGGTGTGACACGGCCGGTTTCTATTTTTTCTAATAACCGATCGGTTGTTGATGTCTACAATACAAACTGAAGTTTTTGAAAACCAAAGAAACCGAACCGATTTGTCAGTTTAAACCAATTGCCCTGGCTGAGCTGCTAGAGCAGAACAAAATTTGTTATGTAAATTGCACACTACGATTGTCCAAGTACCAGGTACTACGGTAGTGAATAACCAGGATAAGCAGATTCACGACAAATTCAAAAGAATAGTGTATACATGAAACTACAATAAGCTATGCTAGTATCATGACTCATATATAAATATGTAATATGATCAAGGGTTTAGTCTACCGGTATTCTAAAAATCTTTGTGGTCACCAATAAACAGGAATATCGGATATATCGGAAATTTATCGGCGATGCAAAAATTATTTCAGACAAAATTTATAAAAAATGGCTCATTTTGTTCAGGAAAACACATACATAATTTCTAAACCATTTTAGATTGAAATCCAAAATAAAACTATACAGTAAAGTGCCAATTGAATGATATATGAGTACGAACAGTCTCTTTCACCACATGCAGTCTCAAATATTATACAAAGACGCGGTCCTAAATAAATATTAAACAAAGACAGAGACTAAAATGTTATCCAAAGATGATGAAAGCCCAAATATGAAAGTCCATTCATACATAAAATAAGTCCACAGTTCCAAATATTATATAGAGTTCATCCATAGCACTGGACATTAGATAGAATTGGTCCACATGTGAACAATTGATCACGAACAGAGGGGGCGAAAAAAAAATCGTGCACCTGTGACGAGGAGGCAAGAACAAACAAATGACTGTCTCCTCTGGGTTGGGACGTGGATGAAAACAGTGTCTGATATACAGTCTTCCTCAAGCCCACCAAAATTTAATTCCTTCCGGGAATTCTTCCTCGCCAACCCAACGCGGGCCTGCAGGGAAACCATGCCGATTGTCTCTGCCCCTTGGCCATGGGAGCCCAAGGCGGAGCCTCGGCAGCGGCCCATTATCACTCGCAACCCAATCTTACTTTCTACTGTGATGGCCCCTAACCCTGCCTCTTGGACACTCCGCATCTCTTCATCTTCCTCCCAGCTGCGCAGTTGCGGAAGAAGCCGAAAACCTCACTCCCCTGCTATAGTATTGCCAGCTCTTCTCCACGCAGCAGCCTTCCAACTCTTCTGACATGGCATGCCAGCGCACGGACCCGGCTCCGTTCACCACTGAAGGAATGCATCATGAAGAAGTTCCCAACCAGGTGTTCATGATCAGAACAGTGGCTCCATTGAGGCCTTCGGTGATGCGTGAAGACCTAACCATCGCCACGACGCCACCTTTGACCCTCTCCTTGGTAATGTCCTCAACTTTGGAGCCGTCCGGGGTGTCATTAGGGACTTTCTCCAGTTAGAGAGGAGGGTTGCTTACCGTGATATTCAACCCTCGCATTTGGGCCAAGCTCTGGTTCTCTTAGGTCATGCATATGATCATGAAACTCTAGTCAGAGAAAGAACTCACCAATTTGGAAATATCAACATCTCATTCATCGAGCATAATGAAGGATTAAATTGGCGCAGGGCTGAGTTCAATCATGAGTGCTGGCTGATGCTACTAGGGTTTCCTAGTGATTACTGTTTACAGAGACACATCCAGAGTGCGCTGGGTGAATTCACCAAGGTCTTGCTATGGGAAGCAGATGATAGTCTTCAATGTCGGCTGTTGGTCAGGGCAAGAGTCACCGATCTCCAGAAGGTACCACAGTTCACTGTGTATTTAGACCCAGAGACTCTAGATGGTGAGTCTTAGACCATACAGTGTGAAGCACTTTAGCATCATGAGCATCCTTCAAAATCCAAAACCTTCCACGAGCATTTTGGTGAAAACTAGGCGGTAATGGAGGGAGAGGTGGTGAAAGCACGCCTACTGGATGAGTGTGCTCAGGATGGGAGGGATGAGGGACCAGGACGTGAGGTTTTGTACTGTGCATGCAGTGATCACTGCCAGTTGAATCCACTAGCCGGCAGTGATTGCCCATAGCACTGCTGGCCTCTGGCTCGAGGCGGCAGTAATAGGAACTTTCACTGCCAGCTTGAGGCCGACAGTGATAGGAACCCCAATGATTGCTTTTAGAAAATCACAACACCGTTGGATAAGTAAAGCACCTACATATAGGCGCCCTACCGGTTAGCACATTTTAATCAATTATTAACTCTCATAAAAAACTAATGTAATGGTCCGAGGAAAATGTTGAAAAAATGTGGACCGCTAACATAACAACAAAGATCTTACAAATCATTAGAAATATTTAGGGTTACATAGAAAAAAACATACGATATCAAACTTATTAGAAATCATTATCAATATTCAGGGGAGATAAATAAAACACACGATAACAAAGACCCTAGAATCAAATTGCATATACGGTAACAAATACCTTATAATAAAATTACATATATAATAACAAAGAACTTTTTCTGACTAGGTCAATGTTACAATCAAAGTCTTCAAACACATTTTAACATAACCACCTCAAAAACATTTTTCTAGCACTTGCTTTGGGTCTCAAAGGTGCCAGAGGATGCTGGCGATGGCTGCGAGCCGTGATGAACTGCACCTCTAGAGACGAAGGGGGTGGTGGATGAGCAATGATGGCTGCGAGCCACAATGAACACATGCCTCTAGAATGGGGTCAAGGATAGCCCGATGACCACGTCAACTTCGACATCAGGGAGCTGCCCGACAACCTAATAGACAGCCTATGCAACAATTAGGGTGCCCATCACATCCAGCTTCTCCAAGTTTCAACATGGCTCTATCTTTACAAGCATTCTTCTAGTACCTCTCGTGTGCGTCATCTTGACTAAGCATATTGAAATTTGTATGTGGATGGCTTTTTCCCACACAGAGCCCATATATATGTGGATACTAGCTAGAAGAGTGGAGAGGTGTGGATAGGCCAAATAATATGAGCTCTGGTCTTGGAGAGGCGTTCGGAAGCCAGTTTTATAAGCACGAGCAGCGTTGGTTGGTGGGAGCAGCGGTGGTAGGTTGGAGCAATGGCAAAGATCTTCAATTAGTGATTTCATAAGTACCACTGCTGAGTAAGAAAAAACCGGCAATGATAGGCTCAACATCACTGCCAGTTTGAGCCATGAACCAGCAATGACATATCACTGCCCGTTTGAGCCACCCACCGGCAGTGATAAGTTTCAATATCACTGCTGGCTCTTGGCTTAAACCGGCTGTGACATATCACTACCGGTTCATGGCTTAAGGCAGCAGTGATAGGACATTCACTGCCAGTTCTTCAGGAACCCCCAATCATTACCGAGGCATTGGAAGAAGCTATTTTCATTGACCTGTCATTCTTGTGGTCACGCCGTTTCACATGGGCACACTGCTGGAAACGGGGCCAATGTATGTACTCATTGGCCCTGTTTGGATCCCATGGGCTAGAGCTAGTTTAGGCTAGTTTGCACAAACTAGCCCAAAAGTTGCCAAACAGGAGGGCTAGAGCTAGTTTTTTGCAATTACCCATCCCAAAAAACTATCCCCTCAAAGGGGTTATTATCTGGGCTAGTTTGCTGGGGGCCACCAAAAGAAGCAATTAATCCTTTTTCTCAACCCACCGCCGCACAGGATCCGGACTGTAGCCCTCCTGTTGAAGATGTGACAGATCCTGACAGCCATCTCGCAACAACAGCAAGGTAGTGTTTAGATGGTGTAAAAGTTGGTGTAAAGTTCTTGTAGCACTTTTCGTTGTTATTTGGTAAAATTTATCCAATCATGGACTAACTAGGCTCAAAAGGTTCGTCTCGACATTTACAGACAAACTGTGCAATTAGTTATTTTTTTACCTACATTTAATACTCCATACATGCGTCCAAAGATTCGATGTGACGGGAAATCTTGTAAAATTTTTGGAACTTTGAATGAACTAAACGCACCCCAACACCTCATCTCGCAACAACAGCAACACCTGATCCCAATCCCTTTTGTGGGGCCCACCAAAAGAACCTCTACTGTATGGAACTTGTATTGATTTTTGTCTCTTATGTGCAGGACTTCCTATGGATGAAAATTATAACCCAATGCCTAGTTCTTCGGCATCATCGTGACCAGAAGATGAACCTCTTGTTGAAGATGTCAACGTGAATGCCTTTCGTGATGAGTTAGCTCATGCTTTGTTTCATGGAGTGTAATTTCTTTTTATCTTGACTAAGGACTTGTAAGTTTGTGTGAGACATTTTATTTGTATGGATAAATTAAATTTATTGTGATTCGGATGCTTCATTTATAAAACAAATATATTTGTGTCATATATGAGTGGGAGGAGGCCACACAAATGCTTGCCACACCAAATCCAGATGAAAAGATGGTTTAAATGAGTCAAATAATTGAAAAAAGCATATTTATTGCTAATCTAACCGTTGGATCAAATACCTTAAGGGCTAGAGTTAGTTTAGGGCTAGAGCTAGAGTTAAAAACTAACTCTAGAGGGATCCAAACAGGGCCATTGTAAGATTCCCTCCACATTCACAAGATCAGAGAGCTCCACGTAATTAATGTTAAGAGTTCTCCAAAAGCACAATTTCCTAGTAGATGCTATGCAACGTGACTGTCAGGCATTTTAATTGGTGGCAGGGGCAGCTTGAACCATGCATATTCGTTAGGTGTCTGCTGGGACAAAGTGAGCAAATAAAGGTGCAGGCCCGGCCGTCATCCCTGATGGCATAATTAAAGGCAAAAGAATATGTTCTCCAATAGACATGAGGCATGCGATTCTCTCTGTCACAATCAGGACGTACGGCGAGCAAGTCTTTGCATGTTTGTCTTTTTTTTTTTTTGCGAATCAAGAAAGAGCTATATTAAATGGAACTCAATGTCTTACAATCATGAGCAATCAAAGGCTCGATACAGAAAGGAACACGAGAATGCCACAGGGCATTATGATACAAACGTCTAGCCATTTGCGCTAGCTGGTGCGCCACCAGGTTCCGCTCTCTCTTGATATGGTTGAAAACGACCATTGGACATCTCGCCGCAGCCTCTAGGGTCTCTCTGATTATGAAGACTGATTTTGCCCGCTGATCTTCCGGCTTCGCTAAATTCTTGATCACCGAGAGGCAATCAGATTCAAGAATGATTGGTTGATGACAGACACCACTCGCCTGCCAGCGTGAGCCCTCACGGCACGCCATTGCTTGAATTTCTTGTGCATCGGATGCGTGATCCACCCATCTCCATGACGACAAAAGAACTGTGCCCGTGCAATCTCTGATGATCACACCCAGGCCAGCTTCTCCACCGTCCACCGGGCAAGCTCCATCGACATTAACTTTGCACCATCCCTGTGGCAGCGCGTTCCAGCCTGCGGGATTATCGGACTCCTTTCTCTTGTTGGAGCTGCACCTTGGAACCAAGGCAGCTTTACCTTTCCTATCAGGAGCCTTCCCAGTCATGGATAGTGACTCTGATAAATGTAGGAGGAAATGAACTGAGTCATCCTCCTGCTGGAGTGTGTGAGCTCATTCCTCATTGCCCAAGCACGCCACCAGATAAGCAACAGTCGCTAAGCATGGTCGTCGTCAATCTTCCCCAACATAGCCATTCAGGCCCAGACTTTACAATTGTTCTTTCATTGGGAAGGTTCCAGTGCTCCCGCATTGCCTCCCGCAGAGTGGCTGCGTGATTGCACCCCGCCACGGCATGGAAACAATCTTCTGGTTCACTCCCGCAGATATCACAAATGTCATCTTTTACTATGTTCCGCCTCTTTTTGTTGACCTTGGTTGCAAGTGTTGGGTTTTGATCTCCCACCATTAGGCCCAACGACCTTTTGGGCCTTGCTTCTCGCGCCCTGATCGGGGGCGCCCAACCCTACATGGTTGGTGGGCCCCCGTCACACTGCGCATAAATAGAGGTGGGGGCTGGCCGGCTTAGAACACGAGGTTGTCCTCAGCCACCATTCCCACCGACATTCCCCACTCCCGATCTAAGAGGGGCGCAGCCAGTGACGGGAAGCCGCCACCGTCTCCACCGCACAACCTCTTCATCGCGTCAATGGCTCCTCCGGCGAACGACTCCAACACCAGCGCATCGGCTGCTACGACTACTGCCTCCATGGATGGTTTGCGATCACTACTGCTCACCTTTCTCTCTCTCTAGTAGAAGCATCGATAGGAGTCGCGACGTTTACTGTACATCGACATTTCGTTATTCCTACTGTGAATCTACCCGATCTAACGAACTGACGAACAACGAAAAACAACAATGGTACCGGAGCCATGTTCATGAACGAAGAACCCTAGATCGGGTGAACCGATTTCAAATCGGGAATGAACAAATCGAACCAAGAACGAAACCCTAACCCTAAACGAAGAAATCGTTCGATCCGCGATCGGGAAACCCTAACGCTGCGGATCAAATCGAACATGAACCCTAACGCCGCAGCGCTCGGCTGGAAGAAACCGGCAGTGTCCGGTACTCGCGGGACAGGGCCGCTGTGGCCGGCGGCGCTCGCTGGGCCGGCTGTGGCCATGGGTGCTCGCGGGGAAGAAACCGAAGATCCACCGCTCGCGAGGCCGGGTTCGGTCACCGGCGGCTGGATCCTTCTCGTCACCGTGCACACGCGTGAAGTGGGCACCGTCTGCTAGCCCGCCGACACCGTGTGGCGTCAAGAACCGAAAGACCGGCGCTGTGGAGACCGAGAGGAAGGGAAGAGAAGAAAGAAAGGCTGGTGGCCATGCAGGAAGAAGAAGGGAGGAACTCCGGCGAGACCGCGGCGGCCGCCACCCGCCGAGCCCGCCACGGCCGCCATGAAGCCGCCTGTGCGGCTGCGGCTGGAAGAAAGAATGAGGAGAGTGAAATGCCGGTTAGGGTTTGAAGGGGAGCCGGCCGCCCTGGTTTTGTCCCAGCGACTTGCAAGGACAACCGTCCGATCGACTTGGACGATCGAGATCAACCGAGGCGATGTGGGCTGAAATCGGTCCAGGCGGGGCGAGTCATAAGGCCGGATTGCCGGCCCAGGCCCAGGTTGCGTCCTGGGCGCGGCATCCCCTCTGATCAGGCCGGATGGGCCATGCACACTGCTGGGCCGCGCACCTGTGACAAGAGCCTTCGGGCCAAATATGAAGAAACGAAATTTTATTTCATATTTTTTCAGAAGCAATTTTATATGAATTCGATGAATATTTGAATGAATTTGAATGAAATTTTGATAGGAATTTTCGTGCAAATTTGTCCAACGACATTTTGCTCAGAAATAATGAAATTTTTTTAGTGCTTCTGGAAAACAACATTATGAGAATTTTATTGTTTCCGCTGCGTACTTGATATAATTATTTTCATTATCAAATTCGAACCAACGGGAGAATTTGGTTTTGGAAAATTGAATAATAATTGAAGATGAATTGTAGTATTGTTATTTTCTGACCAACGTTGTTAATAACAATATTATAATTTTGATTCATGAAAATTGTGTATTAATTTTATTTCTGCCCAACGGTGATGTAAAATTATTGCATAGATGAATTATATGTTTTAATTTGACCAACGTTGAGTTAAAGCGTATGATTTTATGTATAAACATTTCTCATTTACTCTGATGTGGTTTCAGGAGGCAAATGCATTGTGAACATCGCGAACATCCCGACACTCAACGGGACAAATTACCGTGTGTGGCGGGAGAAATATGAACTTGAACTTGCGTTGGGAGAGGTCGATTATGCCATCATCTCACTGTGTCCCACTGAACCTATGGATCCGGTGAGAGAAGAAAATGAATCTGATGCTGATTTCACTGATCGAAAGCGTGATCATGCAGAGATAAGAATGAAATATGATCTTGAACATAGGCAATGGACCCTCTCCAACCGCAAGTGCTTATTGGTAGCTAAGGCCACCATAGAAGAACAGATAAGGGGCTCAATCCCTGAATGTGCTACTGCCACAAAATATCTTGATAAAATTAAGAGTCAGTTTACTGGGTCTACCAAGGCCACAACAAGTTTACTGATAAAGAAACTTGTGAATGAAAAAATATACTGGTGGTAGCATCAGAGAGCACATTTTGAAGATGAACACCACGACATCTAAGCTAAAAGAGATGAATTTGAAGGAAGATGATTTCCTGATTCATTTGATTTTTGCTTCCCTGCCAAAAGAATATGATACTTTCATTGTGAACTATAATATGCAGCCTGAAAGATAGGGCATAGAAAGACTTATCTCAATGTGTGCTCAAGAAGAGGAGAGGATAAAATCCTCACAGAGTGAGTCCGCTCATTTTGTGAAGGATAATAAAAGAAAGAACTTTAATAGCAAGAATTCTAAACCACAGAGGAAACCCAAGTGGGACAAGGCCTCTTCCTCAAACTCTCAGGGAAAGAAACCCCAGGAACCTAAAAATCAGCAGAGCAACTCCTATGGTGGAGCTGAAAAGGACCAATACAAGCACTGCTTCAAGAAGGGACACTACAAGAGAGACTGTCCAGACTTCCTGAAATCTCTACTGAAAAGAGGTGATGAATTTATTACATTTGTAGATGAATCCCTGTATTTATGTTATGCTAAATCCACTTGGTGGGTTAATTTAGGAGCAACTACTCATGTTGCAAATTCTTTACAGGGGTTAAGTGGGACGAGAACCTTGCAAAGAGGAGAAAGAACGATTAAAGTTGCAAATGGAGTACAAGCCGACGTTGAAGCGATTGGAGATTTATCTTTAGAATTGAACAACGGCTTTGTACTTAGACTTAAAGAAGTACTCTATGTTCCCTCTTTGCGTAGAAATTTGATAAGTGTTTCAAAACTTGATGATGACAGAATTGATTGCCATTTTGGTGATGGCAAATGTAAGATACTTGTTAACAATAAATGTGTTGGTCTTGCCTTCCGACAAGACAAGCTTTATTTGTTATCTCTTGATGAAAATGCGAACAATGTATGCGATGAGAATATGAATGATTCCCCATCTGCAAATGTAATTAAGAAGCGGAAGCGAATTGATGATGCCTCTTCGAAATTATGGCACTGTCGCTTGGGCCATATTTCGAGGGGGAGAATGGAACGACTAATTAAAGAATCAATTCTTCCGCACTTAGAATTTTCAGATTTAGAACAATGCGTTGATTGCATCAAAGGAAAGTATGTCAAGAAAATTAAGAAAAATGCCAAACGAAGCACAGGAACTTTAGAAATTATCCACACTGATATATGTGGTCCATTTCCTGTGAAAAGCGTGGATGGTTATGATTCGTTTATAACATTCACAGACGACTACTCTCGTTATGGCTATATTTATCCAATTAAAGAAAGATCGGAAGCATTGGATAAATTCAAAATATTTACAGCTGAGGTTGAAAATCAGCATGATAAGAAAATAAAGATAGTATGATCAGACCGAGGTGGAGAGTACTATGGGCGACATACCCCATATGGCCAAATTCCTGGACCGTTTGCAAAGTTTCTACAGGAAAATGGCATAGTCGCTCAGTACTCCACACCGGGGGAGCCTCAGCAGAATGGAGTGGCTGAAAGACGTAACCGTACCTTAATAGATATGGTAAGAAGCATGATAAGTTACTCCACTTTATCGATTAGTTTATGGATGGAGGCACTGAAAACCGCCATTCACATACTTAATCGAGTACCAAGCAAATCGGTGCCTAAAACACCGTATGAATTATGGACAGGAAGGGAACCCTCACTTAACCATTTGCGTGTGTGGGGCTGTCCAGCTGAGGCAAAAGTGTTTAACCCAAACATAGGAAAGTTAGACTCCAAGACAGTCAGCTGCCATTTCATTGGCTATCCAGAAAGATCGAAAGGATATCGGTTTTATTGTCCTGACAGACATACGAAAATTGTAGAAACAAGACACACTGTGTTCTTGGAGGATAACATGATCAGGGGGAGCATGGTGGCACGAGAAATAAGCCTACAGGAGAAACGGGTATATGTACCCACTCTGATGGTTGAAGAACCATTCTTTACGCTACCTATTGCTGTTGAGCCGACAGTGCAGGACACTGTAGAGCCAACACCTGTTGTAAGTTTTCCCGTGGCGACAATAAATGAACATGAGGAACCTGTCCTTGAGGAGGTTGTCCTTGAGGACCCCATAGAACCAAACGTCGCACATGAGGAAGAACAACAACAGCCCAATGTGGAACAAGTGCCAGAGGCCCCTAGAAGGTCTCAAAGAACAAGAAGGTCAGCTATTTCTAATGACTATGAAGTTTATGAAATAGAAGAATTTCAGATGGAGGATGATCCCACCTCATTTGAAGAAGCCATGAGAAGCGACCACTCATCAAAGTGGCTTAAGGCCATGGAAGATGAAATGAAATCAATGAGTACCAACAAAGTTTGGCACTTGGAAATTATTCCTAAGGGAGCCAAAACAGTAGGTTGTAAATGGATCTACAAAACAAAATATGACTCCCAAGGGAATATAGAAAGATTTAAAGCGCGACTTGTGGCGAAAGGCTTTACGCAAAGAGAAGGGATTGATTACAATGAGACGTTTTCTCCAGTCTCATGTAATAATGGCACTTGTGGCCCACTATGATTTGGAGTTACATCAAATGGATGTAAGAACGGCGTTCCTTAACGGGGATTTGGAAGAAAATGTTTATATGGCACAACCGAAAGGTTTTGTTGTAAAAGGAAAAGAAAATATGGGATGCCGCCTAAAGAAATCAATCTACGGATTGAAACAAGCCTCAAGACAGTGGTATTTGAAATTTGATAGAATGATAAAAGGTTTTGGGTTTAAGGAGAATGTTGAGGACAATTGCGTTTACGCAAAATTCAAGAATGGAAAGTATATATTCCTAATCTTGTATGTGGATGATATCCTGCTTGCTAGCAGTGATGTCAGTCTACTAATGGAATCGAAGAAATTCTTGTCCTCAAACTTCGATATGAAAGATCTCGGTGAGGCCTCGTTTGTTTTGGGAATAGAGATTCACCGAGATAGAAGAAAGGGGGTACTGGGATTGTCGCAGAAGGCATACATAGAAAAAGTTTTGAAGAAATTTAGTATGCATGCGTGCAGTTCTTCACCTGCTCCTATTGTCAAGGGCGATAGATTTGGGGAACATCAATGTCCCAAGAATGAATATGAGATTAATCGAATGAAAGCGGTACCGTATGCTTCAGCAGTTGGAAGTTTACAATATGCTCAAGTGTGTACACGCCCTGACTTGGCTTTTGTCACCGGATTACTTGGCAGATATCAAAAGAATCCAGGAATAGAACATTGAAAATTGGTGAAGAAAGTCCTACGTTATTTGCAGGGTACGAAAGGCCTCATGCTAACGTATAGAAGATCTGATTCCCTGAAGATAGAGGGGTATTCAGATTCCGATTATGCGGGAGAAGAAAGAAAATCCACGTCAGGATATATATTTACTCTCGCAGGAGGGGCTATATCGTGGAAAAGCTCCAAACAAACCGTAACTACATCCTCGACAATGTATGCCGAGTTTGTAGCATGCTATGAGGCAACGGGGCAGGTGAATTGGCTAAAGAAATTCATACCCGGATTGAAAGTGATTGATGATATAAATGAACCGATGAGGTTGTGTTGTGATAACAACCCAGCGGTACAATATGCTTACAACAATAGGTCAAGTGGTGCTGCCAAACACATTGACATAAAGTACTATGTTGTAAAAGATAAAGTTCGGGATCATATTATAAATCTTGAGCATATAAGTACAGAGAACATGCTCGCGGATCCGCTCACTAAGGGCTTACCACCCAACGTGTTCAGAGAACACGTAGCCGGCATGGGTTTAAGGGAAAGCCTATGATTCCCGAACATACGAAGGGCCCAGAAGAAACTTCATTCCGAAACAGAGAAATGTGTTGTAGCTGTTAGTCTAACGGCACTAATTGCTGTGACGATGAAACAGTTCAATGCACTAATCTGCAATGGAACAGAAAAGAAACAAGAAAATATGAATCGAAAGTTTGAGTATGAAATTAAAGAACGAAGAAAAATGATGAGAGATCAAGGGGGAGAATATTGGGTTTTGATCTCCCACCATTAGGCCCAACGGCCTTTTGGGCCTTGCTTCTCGCGCCCTGATTGGGGGCGCCCAACCCTACATGGTTGGTGGGCCCCCGTCACACTGCGCATAAATAGAGGTGGGGGCTGGCTGGCTCAGAACACGAGGTTGTCCTCAGCCGCCATTCCCACCGACATTCCCCACTCCCGATCTGAGAGGGGCGCAGCCAATGACGGGAAGCCGCCACCGTCTCCACCGCGCAACCTCTTCGTCGCGTCAATGGCTCCTCCGGCGAACGACTCCAACACCAGCGCATCGGCTGCTACGACTACTGCCTCCATGGATGGTTTGCGATCACTACTGCTCACCTTTCTCTCTCTCTAGTAGAAGCATCGATAGGAGTCGCGACGTTTACTGTACATCGACATTTCGTTATTCCTACTGTGAATCTACCCGATCTAACGAACCGACGAACAACGAAAAACAACAGCAAGACCATTATTCCCCAGCTTCCACGCAAACACCTTCACCTTTTGGGGGATTTGGAGCTTCCAAACTTCCTCCAGATTGGTCGATCCCCCTCCGGGTTGCTGCTGGTGCTTGAAATACTCCCCATATCTCTCAGGTCGACAGCTAGCCTGTAAGCACTTCGCACAGAAAGGCATCCCGACTTCTCAAAATGCGAAGCAATAACGTCTTCCCTTGGTGTTTGTGGGAGCTTGATCTTCAGAATTTCCTGCACATCATGGTCCAGAAAGTATCTCTGTAGGACTGTAGCAGTTCTTCACTCCAACATTGTGAATCGTGGATCAGATTTGCTACCCATCGGAACCTACAAGGCCTCCTTCTCCCCGTAGGTTTGAGAGAAAAATTCCAGGGGATCCAACAATGCCTCCAAATCTTAACTTTACGTCCATTGCCAATTCTCCAAATAGCTCCTTTTTTCAGGAGGTCGAGCCCATATACAATGCTCTTCCATGTGGGTGATGACTGTGTAGGACCCGTGTCCAGCAGGTCGCCATTGGGAAAATATTTGGCTCGCAGAAAGCGTGCGCACAGGGAGTCCGGGTCCTCCGGGAACTGTATAAGCCTCCAAGCTTGTCTTGCAAGCAGCGCCTGATTGAATAGTTCGAGATCTCTGAAACCCAGGCCTCCTCTAAATTTGCTTTTTGTGAACTTCTGCCAAGCGATCCAGTGTGTTCTTCTGACACCATTCTCCTCGCCCCACCAATATCTTCGAATGCTCCTCTCAAGCTCTTCACAAGTGGTTTGCGGGAGCCAGAAGATGCTCATGATGTAGGTTGGGATCGCCTGCGCCACAGACTTTATTAGTACATCCTTCCCTGCACCGGATAGAAATATTTCCGACCAGGCATTTAACCGTTTGCCAAGGCGTTCGCGAAGGGGCTGGAATCTTTCAGCTTTCATGCGCCCCTCCGGAGTTGGTAACCCCAAGTATTTCGCCTCGAACTCCACTCGCTGCACACCGAGAATTCCGCGAATGCTATCCTTAGCCTCCTGGTCGAGTCCCTCTCTCATCAACAGGGAGCACTTGGCCGGGCTTAGTAATTGGCCGGTTCCTTTCTCAAATCTCTGGATTACTGTCTTGACTCGATACGCTTGATCTTCTGTTGCTTTGAAGAACACCAATGCATCATCCACAAAGAGGAGGTGAGAAACACCAGGAGCATTCCGGGTTATTTTCAGTTCCTGGATAGAATCCCGTTGGACCTCCTTTTGCAGAGCATTCGAGAAAGCATCAGCAACAAAAAGAAATAAATACGGCGACAGCAGATCGCCTTGGCGGAGTCCTCACGATGGCTGGAAGGAGTTCAGAGGAACTCCATTGAAGCGAACTGAGTATCGTACAGTGGTAACACAGCACATAATCCACCGTACCCATTTGCTATGAAATCCCAGCTTCAACAACGCTTTTTCTAGGTAATCCCAGTCGACACGATCATACGCCTTGGACAAATCCAACTTGTACACGCAAAAATTGTTCCCATCAGACCTAGTATTCTGTATAGCATGGAGGCACTCAAAGGCAATCAATGCATTATCAGTTATTAATCTTCCTAGAATGAAGGCACTTTGACTGGCGATTAGATCCTGAAGTAATGGCTTAAGTCTATTCACCAGGCATTTAGAGATAATTTAGTAAAGCACATTGCAAAAACCGATAGGTCTAAAATCAGCGAGAGTTTCAGGATGGGCTTTTTTGGGGATCAGAACTACAGAAGTTTCATTTACCTCGCTTGGCATGTGCTCATTAGTGAAAAAACCCCTTACCGCCTGTGTGATCTCTTCCTTCATCAGCCCCCAATTCCTCTGAAAAAATCTAGCTGGGAGACCATCAGGCCCGGGGACTTTAATTGGCCCAATCTTAGAGCGTCACTTATTTCTTCTTCAGTAAAATCCTTGCATAAAGCCTCATTCATCTCCTCAGAAACCTTGCTCTCTAGCTCATCAACCATGGTCCCTGGACAAACCTCAGGGTCCTTACTATATAGCTGCTGGAAGAAATCATCTGCAAGTTCCTGCATGGTATCTGTATTCTGATGCCAGTTGCCATCCACACCTTTTAGCCTGCTAATTTTATTCTTCCTCGCTCGCCATTGGGCCTGCCTATGAAAATATTTTGTATTCCTGTCCCTTTCTTTCAACCATGAGATCCTTGACCTCTGTAGCCACATCATCTCTTCCCTTAACCTAGAGGACCATCTATTACACGCCACCGCTCTGTCAAGTCGGACCTTCACATTCCTACGTCCAAATTGGCCGTTGTCATAGGTCCAGGGCAAGCCCGAAAATCCCACATCAGTCAGACCACAATACGATAAGGCTTCCCTGAAATTCTCCATCTGGCGTTCCCCTCTTCTTGTTTCTGAGAAGTGCTCAAACTGCCAGTGCGCTTCATTAAAATCACCCATTACTACCCAAGGGAGGGATGATGTGAATTTAATCCGCTGTAACAGCTCCCACATGAGGTGTCTATTTTCCACAAGTGGCTCTCCATACACGAATGTGATACGCCATGGCGGGTCCGTCGGATGTTCTTGCACTTCCACATCAATTAGCCTATCTGCAATTGTCACTAGCTTTACATCAATTGATTCATCCCAGAATAAGGCAATACCACCACTGTACCCCTTGCTGTTAACAGCAAGGCAGCCTTTAAGCCCGAGGCGCCATCTCAAATTCTTCATTCTTTCCTTTGATTGCCTGGTCTCCGACAAAAAGACCAGCTTGGGGTTATGGGACTGCAAAAGAGCAGTCAAGTCACGAACTGTCCGGGAGTTCCCCACCCCCCGCAGTTCCAAGCCAACGCATTCATTGCTCCTGGTGGGCCTCGCCGTGAGCTCCCACTAGGTTATCCGTATCAATTTTTTTTAAAAGGGGATATATTAATATCCCAGCTTCTGCATCGACTAATGCATATAACTGTTTATTATTACAAGAGAGCAAGATAAAGTCTAAGGAATCTCAAACACAAAGTTTTGAGCCATTAAAACTTAACAATTTGCAAAAAAGAAAAGACTGAAGATCAATTTTGTTGCTAAATCTCCAGCCATGTCTTGCAAACACCTCCATCGCGGCTTTCTCAATAATCCTACAGCCCGCCTTCCTGACATGGCGATCCTCCTCTTTCTGAAGTAAGGTCCAGTACCTGACCCAATACGTCCCCTTGAAGATAACCCACAAATAAGACGGTGCTATTGTCTTGTCAAACACAACATCATTCCGAGTTAACCATAACACCCAACACAGCACTTGCACCCACAAGAATTTGAGACTTTATTTTTCTATTTAACCCTTGCAACCAACCTGTAAACAAATTGTGTACACTAGCTGGGGGTTTTAAGTTAAAGGAAAAATGAACAATTCTCCACATAAAATTAGCATAATGATAGTCAAAGAGTAAATGTTATATCGTCTCATTGGTGGAACAAAAACAACACTTTCTATCTCCTTGCCACTGCCGCCTAGCTAAATTGTCCTTAGTTAAGATTACTCCCTTATACAAGTACCACATGAAGACTTTAATCTTGAGGGGAAGTTTTAGTTTCCAAATTTGAGTGTTGTAAGGTAGAGCCTGTACACCTAAACATGCTCTGTACATGGAATGAACTGAGAATAACCCGTTCTGACATAGCCTCACATAAAACGATCCCTTTGGTTTCTCAATTGTACGTCTGCCACCATGGCCATAACATTGTGCCATGCTTGCAAATTAACCCCCATTAGAGATCTTCTAAAAGCTATATTTAACGGTGTCGTAGACGGTACTATCCTAACAGTTGCACTTTTCTTTCTCATGATGTTATACAGTAACGGGAAGAGCGTCTTGAAAGGATGTGACGTTATCCATGAATCCTCCCAAAAACGTACTTGAGATCCGTCACCTAGATCCAACCTACCCATCAACAGGAACTCATCCTTGACCTTCATAAGGCCAACCCAAAACTATGAGTCCCCAGGCATGTATTGAATCTGCGTCAAAGTCTTGTTCCTTAAATACTTATTTTTCAGCAACTGTTGTCATACCCCATCACCATTTATCAATTTGAAGAGCCACTTGCTTAGGAGGCACTTATTATGAACCCCTAAATTTAGGACTCCCAATCCTCCTTGGTCTTTTGGTGTACAAACTACCTCCTATTTTGTCAATCTGTATTTCTTCTTATGTTTATCGTTTTGCCAAAAAAACCGAGATCTGAAATAATCCAATTTTTTCAAAACCCCTCTGGGTATTTCAAAGAAAGACATCATAAACATAGGAAGACTACTCAGAACCGAGTTAATGAGGACAAGCCTACCTCCCACTGAAAGCATCTTACTCCTCCAACCACTCAGTCGCTTTTAAAATCTTTCTTCCAGATGTATCAGTCTTTATTCATTAGTTTTCGATGATGGATAGGAATTCCTAGATATCTAAAAGGGAATGATCCTACATTGCATCCAGAAATTTGTGTATACTCCATTTGATTAGCATTAGCCGCTCCATAACAAAACAACTCGCTCTTATGAAAATTGATTTTGAGTCCCGATAACTACTCAAAAGCACAAAGCAAGAGCTTCATGTTTTTGGCCCTCTCTAAATTATTGTCCATAAAGATAACTGTCATCTGCATACTGAAGTACTGAGAGTCCTTCCTCAATCAAATGCGGAAGCACTCTATGGATTTGTTCAGCCTCTTTTGCTCGTGAAATAAGTATTGCCAGCATATCAACCATTATGTTAAACAAGATTGGACATAACGGATCCCCTTGCCTCACTCTTTTTCTTGTTTGGAAATAATGGCCTAAATTATCATTGACCTTTACTGTAACACTCCCTCTAGACATGACTTTTGTAATCCATTCACACCAAACTGGTGAGAATCCTTTCATTCTGAGGACTTGCTGTATAAAAGGCCACTTAATATTATCATACGCTCGAAATCCAATTTTAAGATCACTCCATCTTTTCTTTTCCTATGCAACTTACGTATTGTTTCATGTAGTATTACAACACCTTCCATTATATATCTTCCCGGAATAAAGGCCGTCTGAGACGGACCTATCAACTTATCTGCCACTTTCAAAATCCTATTATTTAACACCTTCATAAAAACCTTGAATGACACATTCAAGAGGCAAATTGGCCTATACTGCTGTATCCTGGTCGCATCAGTGATCTTAGGTAATAGTGTAATTACCCCAAAATTTAAACTGTGAATAGGCAATCTCCCCATATAGAATTCATAAAAGAGACCCATCAAATCTTGCTTGATAACGTCCCAAAAGAATTGTTAACATTCTGCAGGAAAGTCATCCGGACCCGGTGCCTTATTATGTTCCATATCAAAGATCGCCATTTTGACCTCTTCATTCTCCTCCTCCGAAACTTGAGGTATATCATGCCTCAAATTCTCGTCTAGTGAGAAAGAATTCTGTAAATGAGGTCCAAACAGTCTTTTGTAGTAATTGATTATATAATCTTTCAAATTCGCATCCCCAACAATAATTCCTTCTTCTTGTTCTAGTTGTGTGATTTTTGTTTTTCTATGTCTCCCATTTAGTAGCCAAAGTTCCGACACGACTGCGTTTCGCCTGATAAGATCCTCCTTTCTCCTTCTGAGAGTTTGGACGAAGGCCTTCTGTTCCTGCCTTTATACGCTTTAGATTTAGAGGATCCAACAGCATCTCGTCCTGCTGCGTTTCTCCTCCACTGACCACCATATTTTCCAGTTCTTTGGATATACCCATCTGAACATCATTTGAAAGGCCAGTGGGAATATTAGGAACCACCACCTCTCGCTGGGAGAACGGCTTAGAAAATCTGTCTGGTCTGTATGACGAACTTGTTCTAGAGGCCACAGGATCGCGCTGGGCGCCCATAAAATTCAGTCCACTTTTAACCGCTGAGTCCAACTGAGGGTTGACATTAATCTCCTTCCCTTTTTTTTTGCTTTGGTCGGGGAGGCCTTGAGCTAACAACCCCTTCTTTCGAACATGATTTGACCGTGTGCCCGATTCTTCCACAGAAACTGCAAAAGGTCGGCACATTTTCATTTGTGACATCAAAGAACACGAGCCCCTTACCTTTCACCTTGATCTCAGTCTGCGGACTTAGGGGGGATTCCAAAGGGAACGCCACGCGAACTCGGAGGTAATCCTCAATCACCTTTCCTACCTCCAGAACGCGTCCGATTTTGCTGACCAGAATACGAGCATAAGTCTCTTTATCCATGACTGCAGGGAGATCATGGATGCGAATCCAAAGGGCAATGGTGGTGATCTCCACTTCCGATGGTCTCGAGATGCCATCGTAGGGAACCACTATAAGGGGATCACCCCTGTGCTTCCAAGTTCCAGGGACCCCCCAGCACAACACGATCTCGCACTTCCTTGAAGCCAAACTCTGGGATATACCTATTGTTTGACAATGGCCTGACTGGGATTGTAGTGGCCAGGCCCCATGCCCTGCTCATCTCAGCGAACAAGCCCAGGACATTGAATTTCTGGCCGGAATAAAACCAGCCAATCGCCATCCACTTTGCTTGCTCCTCCACAGCTTCGGCTTCTAGATCAATCTCAAATTCCTCCTCAACATCATCATGGACCTGGTCCTCATGGTTTTGGTGACCACCATGCACAATCAACTGTCAGGAAGCAAGTGTTGCTGGGCCTTATGGGCCGTGGGCCAAGGCTGCTCGGTGGCTGGGCGCCGGTGTACAAAAGGCACAAGCCGAGACTACCAGGGGCTCGAGGAATATCAGAAACCATTTCTACTTTATTGTTCATCTTTATCCTTGCTGCTCATCTTCTTCCCCAAGTTGATTCCTCCTGTACCCAGATTTCCTATCTCTAGTTCCTTCTAGATCTTTTAGACTTGTATCCTGCTACTTCCCCTGTTCCAGTTCATCTCGATTTACCGATTGCTACCTGGGTGTCTGGTTGCTGGTTGCTTGGTTCCATCAAAGGCAGCGGTGTCAGGGATCGCCGCCCCAAGTAATGGCCTGGCCTGGCCGCCGCCGCCGCCGCCGGCTGATGCCCTTTCTTCTCATCTCCTTCCACTTGCTTCCCGTCCCCCATCCTCTTTGGATCCGGGGAAGAGTTTCCCTGAACTTGCAGGTCTGGTGCCACAGCTGTTGCCGGAAGAGCACTGTTTCCCGTCATCTTCGACGCTCCACGAGACCCGATCAGCACGAACTAAGATGGCTTCGGGCGGGCAGAAACCTCACCGGAATCCCCTTGTCGCCCCCACCACTGAGAACGAGACTGAATCGAGAGTCGGGATGCAAAGATAATGCGGCGAAAGCAACACGAACGGGGTTTCAAAAACCCTAAAGAAAACGCGTGACCCAGACGAACCAGATCACGTTACCAGAGCGCGTAGCCAAAATACGGGAGTCCTACTCCAGTACGAACAGGAGATAAGTCTTTGCATGTTGTGGTACCACTTTAATTTCCTGTTGGGTAAGCAATTGGCAGTCACCATCATCCTTTTCCTTGGTGGAAGAGAAAGGTCGAAACTTATCTTGAGTGGACTCAGCTTGCTCGGAGGAAAGCCAAGCGACTACCCAAGAATTCCCAGTGGCGTGGCACTGGTTGGACTTGGACGATTCTTGGGTGAACAATGCTCATCACCGTTGCCGGGCACAGATGGGTGCTTTGTTTGTCTTGGGTGTGATTGGGTGAAGAATGCTCTTGACAGTTGACACCAACCAAACCACAAACTGACGGGCTTGTTCATTGCTATACCTAAATGTTGTATCGCCTCACACTACAGTCCAAGCTGATAATGGCCACAAGAAGTCCACGAGGAGCGCTAGGCCCTGTAATGCAATCCATTCTTCTTGGGCGCACAATGCAGTGGCCCCGGCAGCCATGCCGCTCATGACCGGCGTCCGCGCGTGGCCCCAGCAGCGGCGCCCGGCAGCCGTGTGTGGAGCTCCTTGGAGTGGTGGTTGCCGCCTTCATGCAGTGGCCCGCCCGATGGACCCTGCTTTGCTGGTTCTCCTGTTGTTCTTCCAGCTCGCGCGCCCCAGCGGCCGTTATTCCGTGCCGAGCCCGCTCGATGGTCGTGCTCTAGAGTGCGCCGGCGTCCTGGCCCCGTGACCTGATGGCGGCCCCAGAGGCTGCGCCCCGGTAGGCCACGCCCCCAGCGAGCTGCGCCCTTGTGGTCGCGCCCCCTCGAGCTGTGGCTCTAACCACGCCCTGCTGACCACGCCTACCGCGGCTGGCTGCACACTCCCTTCCTGAGTGGCTCTCTTTCCCTCTCTGGGCAACTAGTCTTTTGTGCAGCGGGCCCACAAGTGTCAGGTGAAGTCACAATAAGGGTGTGTTTAGTTGAGAAAAATTAGGTGAAAAGTTACTGTAGCACTTTTCGTTGTTATTTGGTAAAATTTGTCCAACCATGGATTAATTAGACTCAAAAGATTCGTGTCGAACTTTACAGACAAACTATGCAATTAGTTATTTTTTTATCTACATTTAATGCTCCATGCATACGTTCAAAGATTCGATGTGATGGGTGAAAGAGGAAATATTTTGGGTTCGCATGCCAAGTGAACACAGCCTAAACTACTTTTTTTCCGCTCCATCTCAACTCATCTCTTTGTGAGAGGAGAAAAAACAGCTGCACCCATTAAGCCATTTTGAAAAAGGGTATTTGGCAAAAAAAAAACAGCTCACAACAGCTCATAAAGCTGCTTGTGAAGCTGTGCCAAACAGGACCTAATATATATGATAACATGTCATTATATCACTAACACACCATCCTACGAGCCTTGCTTCGCTTGGAGAAGAAGAGTATACCTAGGGTGCTACCGTTGCTCGGGCCAAGACTACTTCCTTCACTTTGGGCCTGTGAAATGGGAATTGGGCTTGCGAGTCCTCTTAGTCTTCTCTTGTGGCCCCCTGTTGCTTCTCCAACATTAGCCTAGTCCATTATTTTGGTATGGCCCAACGCTTGTCTAGGCAGCAGCGGTGTCTTCAGCAGGTATCGTGAGAAGCATGTGCTTCTTTCACTTGTGTCGTGCAGCTCTCATCTCTTAAGATGGTTTTCTAAATTTCTAAATTTCGCTTGACGTTATCTGAAGCAGAGCAGTCTGCCAAAGTTTCTTCACGGCGGCTCGAATGATATTGCACTCGATCGGGTGGCATCTTGGCTCTTCAGACCACGGTAACAGGTTTAAACCATGTGCATAGGCACCATGGCAACACTGTTAGTTTCGTATGTTGTTTATCGGGAGCCACGGTGGCCGGCAGAGTCGGCGGGGCATCTCATCATCAGCTGTCATCAACTGCAACATGTATAATGTAAAATACTACTGTTTAAAGTAAAAGCAAGATAAGCTTTGCATCAGAAAAAAACATTTGATTTAAAAACATAAGACAAATAGTATGCCTCTATTAATTTTGCACAACATTGTATATGGCCCGAACTTAATTGTACGTACATGACCCGATAAAAACTACCAAGCCTGCAGCTCAGCATGGTCCAGTATTACTCATGGTCTTAGGAGCAGATGTAGACTGAAACATCAAACGTTAAAGCCTGGGAATCTATAGCACCAGGTGGGAACATAGATGGCACCGTTGAAAACCCATAGAATCCACACCGCGTCACACATGCATGGGAAAGCGTTAGCACTAACCATGAAACTTTCGAACACTTGTTTGGCACCAATAACTTCCACTACCACAACACGAAGAGCCTGCAGCATGCCGAGGATTTGGTTGTCTGCCATTCGCACTTGAGTAGTTGACTCAACTTGATGTTCAGGTAAGGAGAGGACGAGAAATGATGTGGTATTGATACTAGTGGGGACTTGCTAGCGCCCGGACGTCTAATTCGGACGCAACTGTCCAGACAATGGTCGCACAGAGAGCGAGCGCACCAGCTATGGGCCCGTGACGCCCCAGACGTCGCCCATGCCGCCAGCTGCTTCCCAAGCGCATCCCATGTGCGAGATCCGATCTAATTTTTAAATATCCAGATGCAACACTTGTAACACAAAAAAAGAAGATAGATGAAACACTTGAAACAAGCATCTGAAACGTCTGAAAACCATTGCAAACATCTGCAACATCTGGTTGAAACACTTTCAAATATACGTATGAAACACCTGAAAACACTTGAAACATATGCTTGCAACATGTATATATATGCAACATCCAGATCTACTTTTATAACATTCAGATAAAACACTTGCAACGTTCGTCTGGAACTAATCAAGCACTTGGAACATACACCTAAAACATACATGTATAGCCATTACAACGTGTGCAAAATCCTAATCTACTTTTGCAACATCCATATGAAACACTTGAAACATACATCTGAAACAAACTGAAACAATTGAAAACATAGGCTTGCAACATGTTTGAAAACACCTGAAAACACTTGAAAAACACAGCATTGCTGGTGGCCACATCCTACCTGGTAGGGAACTGTGGTGGCGCAGGCCTCCCCTTCCTGTCGACGACGCGAGGTAGATGGGGTCATAGGCACAGGTGCAGGCCTCCCCTGCCTCCCCTTCCACGACGGACGAAGTGGATGGGGGCGCAGCGCTCGAAGGTGGTGCGGCACGGGCACACGGAGCAGCGAGGGAAGGGGCCGGGTGCCTCGTGGGAAGGAGCATTGCGGGAAGGGTTGCCCACATAAGGAGAGAAGCCGGAGCAGGTGCTTCATGGTAGGCAGGGAGCGGGGAAGAGAGAGCGCCCTGCTGTGGGACATTGCGGCGGCGGGGTCGGCCGGAGGTGCGGTGCAGTGAGGCGCTTGGAGCATCTGAGGAGGAATTTCTCATTTTTTAGAGGATGGTCCGCTACGCAGGAGGGAGGCGGGACTGGGAGCCACGTCTGACGCGACGGACGTCTGTGGCCAGGAGTTTCCGATACTTGTGGGCAAGCAACTGGTTCAATGAATAATAAGAGGAGACAGGTTCCACATGGAGTTCACTGAGCGTTCAGGATCAACTTTCACATTGTCTGAGATTACTAGTAGACTTTTGATTTTGAGCAGTTTGGCAAGCGACCCACCAACACTTTGCAGGTGCTCTTCCACAGTCTGATGGGGTCGCATTGGTTGTTGCAGCAACATCAGTTTGCCGGACTGGTCGTAGTAGAAACCATCAGCGTCATATAAAGACAATATAACACCGTGCGATGCCGCCACCGATCACCATTACAGCAAAAATCAAGCATACATCGCATCTGCAGCAACTCCCTCCCATCGTGGAACTGGGGAACCTGCGAGAGAACAACGTAACATGAAGGAAAAGAGGAAAACTCTGCAATGTCCATGTTCCAGTAATGGCCCATAAATAATAAGAGAATTTTTATGGTGTACATATATATCCAACGATCGAACGGAAACACAGCTGAACGTGCCAAGAAAACAGAGCTAGCTCATCCCGATGAAGCTAGATGGAAAAACCACTGAAACAGAGTTGGACGTGCTAACTATATATGGATGTTATTATCGCGAAATACGCCAATATATAACTAGCTAGGACAGCTGAAATAAATACGAGAAGAAGAAGCAGTAGAAAATTGAGTTGACAATTGTAGTGAAGGTGATTCTAGCAGAGATGTAATTCGTACCTGCATCATCATTGTCTCTCCTCCTCGTCCTCTTCATTCTGTGTCTGAAACTGAAGAACCATCATCCGATTGTCTGAAATTGGATTTTTTTTTTCTTGTTAAAACAACAACAAGGGAACAGCAAGGTTGGATTGGACGGAATTTATTCACAACGAAGAAATGCATGTGAGTACTAGCAAGGTACGTATTTCTTCATTTCTCTTTTACATAATTGGATTTTACATAAGTGCGGGGCGATTGGGATGGGCGTAAACTGCAGCCTCCTCTCTCTCCACCTCATCCTCATAGGCGTCCTCACACCACATGTCAACTTTGACTTAGCGAATCGATGGGAGGTTGTACTCCAAGCCGAGGTCCGCACAGCTGACGACCTAGTTCTTCTGCATTAAATTATTCACATCGACACGAAACTGAAGCTCCTCGAGGTTTGGCATAACAACAGAGGTTGGTACTGCTCTACAGTTGTCTTTCTTTCTACTCTCACCAGAAGTAAACGAAGCACTCGAATCATCCTCGTTGGCTACAAACTGGACCATTGAATCTGGCAACACCAAGCATCTCAACTTCTGGAAGCAGCCAGCTGATTCAATATTACAAGTTAGAATTGTTCCCCTTGTGTACAGTCAGAGGTAAGAGAGCTCTGGCAACCGGCCCAGTGTCCTGCTCCTGCGGACTTGGATAGGGAGCAGAGCACCAAGCTAAGGTTAATTAATTAATTAAGTTGCTCGTTGCACTAGCAAAATGTGTCGAGTTAGCTGAGTGCTGCAGTTACGAAAATGAATACACGAATCCAACTAGGATATCGAGCGCCAACAGGCTCCTACAAATTCCTTCTTTTTTTTTAAAGAATTATATGGTACAAGGCAGATGTCCACAACATGCACGCACACTTAACACACGTACCTAAACCTTACCCCTATGAGCACCGTCGAAGGACTGAATCCGCAGATCTCGAAATTCACGAAGTCACCACAGACGCTACCGCCAAAAGCATATTGCCGTTAAATCCTGAAATAAATCTAGGAAAATACGAGTACCCGTGCCAAGTAAAGGACTTGAACCTGTGTGGGCTAGTTCCACCACAAGGAATCCAAACAGCTGATTTATGATTCGAGAATACCTACAAGTTCCTTGCTGCCTTGCTATGTTTCGAGAAAGAAGACTGGGAGGGTATATCTAGGGCACTACCATTGCTCGGGCCTACACTACTTCCTCCACTCTGGGCCTGCGAAACAGAAACTGGGCGTATCAGTGCTCTTAGTCCTCTCTTGCAGCCTGGTCGCTTCGTCTACTTCTAGCCCAGCCAATCAACTTGACTTGCCCAGCGCTCGTCTTGGCACCACGGGTCTCGTGCAGCTTTATGATGTTATAAGGTTTATAAAGTTTATAGAATTGGCTTCAAATTGAAATTCAGAAATTTTTTTGATAGGAAAACAAGTTGTAGAGACGGCTATAAATTTAAGCTGTCCATACAAAATACTTTACAAATCTAATTTATAGACGTGTGAAGGACCGGAAACGGCGACCAGAGGGGAGGTGAATGGGAGCCTCAAATTTCTCGCGAAATATTTCAGACCGCTGTCCCAAGTTCACCACCAAGAACAAAACACGACTACCATTCCTAAAACTAAAATACCCAAGTCAACTGGTGACGAGAGTACTTAGTTAGGTTCCTTGGATCGATAGAAGATCAACGCAAAACGCGAAACTCAAATCGGAGCTCAAACGCGCAATCGACAGACGAAATAGCAAGCTGTAAATTCGAGCCTGAAATATCTAAGAAGCAGCAGGAAATTTCAGCAACACAAAGGTGCACAGCAGTGCTACACGACTGAGAAATTTTTCTTGCAAAAATTCATCAATCTACACTTTGCTGTACGCCTGTACCGATTAGCTGTGTTCAGATAAATCAAATCAAGCAATGCTGGTGAGAGCTGGACACCAGCACAGAATGCAAAGTCAAGCACTGAGTTAGTTTGACTCACAATGAGCACTGCTTCCTGCTAGGCGAGCGTACAGAGCAATCGGCTTCTGCAAAATTCACTGAAATCTCACTGAAGCAACAACTGTTGAACTAAATAAGCAGGCACAGGTTTCAATCAGTGGTGGCTTACTACTGCACTTGGCTCAAAATCACCAGTCAAAATCAACGAACACAGAAAGAAGCAAGAACCAAACTTGACTACTCCCAACTGAAGGAAGCGAACACGTGCTGCTGCACTTGCCGATCGAAGCCAGGCAACAGGCCAAGCTGCTCAGTTGAGCACGCACGGCACACGAGTGCTCGGCGCTGGTAGTTGTGCCTAGGCGAGCGGCCGTACTGGCCTAGGAGCGGACACAAGATACGAAGGAGAGCAGGCACAGCGATGGGATCCCAGGACTAGGAACTAGCACTGCTCATGGGAGCAAGCACGGCACAGAGTGCTCAGCATTTGTAGTGCTGTTCTTGAGCCCCATCCTTGAACAACGGACGAACAGACAGCGGACCAAACAGAACCTCAATGAACAGAGAGCACGAACAGCAGGCCGACTTCAACCAAAAATCAACTGGATCTCCATCAAAACAAAAGGATTCGAGCTCAAACTTTGCCTAGATGAAATTCACCTTGCCACGAACCTATCCCCAAAAAATCATCACCTGAGATTGATCCAAACTCCGGGAAAAAATCAGATTGTAGCCAAGAACGAGTTTTCTCCCCAAAAACGAAAACCGAATCAAACTACGAGCTCGTGCCAAATTGATTTGAATCACTGGAAGAATTAGTTCAGCACATGTCCCAGCTCGTCATAGATCAACCAAAAGTTCTCCAAAACATCTCCAATCGAAAAGAAGAAGCAATAGCAGGAGGGGGGAAGAACGACGAACAGCAAACTCAAAGACACAGAAAACAGGTACGAAGCCCAGAGGGCAAAGTGAGGTAAGGGTCTCACTTCCCAAACAAAATTATCAGTTGAATACATAGACCAGTGCTCAATCTGTGGATCTCTCTCACACAAGCAACTAAAGTAGGAAACCCTAAAGGAGAAAATGAAAATGGAGAGGGTGAGGAGGCAAGGGGGCTGCCATCCTCTATTTAACAGGACTATTTTACATTCCCCTAAATGCCCCTGGATACATAGGAGCTAAACCAATAAGCCCAAGGGCGTAGAGGTCTAACCCGGTTTTCATGTTGATCCGACGGCCACCGCGCCTCCTCACCGGTAGCTTCGCCTCGACGCGAACTCCCCAATGCCGCCACGTGTCGTCCGTTCCTCCTCGGAACCTCCACCCAGGTTTTGAGGCCCAAACCCGTAAACCCGCCTCCGATGGTTTTGAGGCCCAAACCATCATACCGCTCTGCGAGTAGCGTACTCCATACGCGTCCCCCGCCATCCGATGCGTGTCACCTCCACGGTCAACACGGTCACTCCCATGTCTTCTTGCGCTTGTCGATGTCCCAAGTGTCAGCCACCGCGGCTAGCCACCCGGCCTCCGGGTCCCTCGGTCCAAGCCTCACGTCCGTCCTTCACCCCTCCGGTCCATCGGCCCGGTACGTCCTCCTTGACCTTCACCTCGCCGTCGGCTACCGCCTCCGTGCTCCACACATGCACAACACAAGCCAAGAGACATGTCGCACACAAGGCTTTCGCCAAGGTAGGGTTAGTCACCACTCAATCTACTTCGTGGATCACATTGACAATCACTCATCACAAAACGAACACACAAGGGTACTTGTCAACCTTGTGTTCGCAATCTCCCCCTTGATGAGTGCATTGTCAACACCAATACACGAACAGCTTGAGCAAAAGAAAAAGAAGAAGAAGAAGAGAAAATAAAGAGCTCAACCAAATGACCGAAAGCCAAAGAAAAGCTGAACCGGGTCATTTGAAATGAGCAAAACTTGGTCCCCAAAGACATGGGCAACGGCTCGACGCAACCAAGTAAAACAAAGCTAGCCCTCAAGAAGAGGAAACGGGCTCAACACCTCTAGCAAAGCTCGAAAGGCCGAAAAACTGCTAGACCCTCCAGAAGAGGCAAAGGCTCAACACATCTAGCAAAAGCAACTAAAATGCGACTCCCCCTGAACAAATGCAACCTCTGTCAAATGAATGCACGAATTGGAGACTTCTCCCCCTTGTTGACATGGTGAGTGTGACATATCTCTCCCCCTTGTTGACACATGCACTTATCAAGATAGAGCCCAAGGATTACAACTCCCCCTCAAAACATGCTATGAATGCAGAAATGCACAAATGCAGAAGCTTCAAGATTATAGCAAGTAGATTGAAAAGATGCTCTAGCTAATGCTGTCATGTATATATAGCAACAAATACAAGTGCTAGCAAATGCTCAAAATGACCAAATGAGATGAAATATAGCATTTTAGCAAGTTTGAGCAATTTAAAAGAGGGTTCACCACCAAATGAGCACATAGCAAATATAGACAGGAGATCAACCTTGTGCTGCACATGTATGCAAAGTGAACTACCCCAAACAAAGTTCACACATCATGTCATGAGACAAACTTGTGATTTGATCAAATTTTCAATCATTTGAATTTTATCGGAGTTATGCAGCTTATCACCAAAGTTTGTCAAACAAATGTGTGTGGGAGGTTATCGATGCCATCAAAACCTGACTTATCGATCATGTCAAGCCTATGCCAAAAGAAATCAAAAGCTTAAGACAGTGATCTCGGTATCCATTACAGAGCTCAAGTTCACCCTTAAGTGCAATAAGGAGTTGTCTCGATACTCTGACATGGGACAGCAAAGACCCATCCCGATCTTTTCATACCTTGTTTTTTTAAAAGTTTTAGCACAATTTCAAGTTTCTCAAGCAAGTGTGTAACTCAAGGTATGAGCCGTAGCAACTAAGCATATATATGAAGCAGAAGGGTTCTCGACACACCTATACATGCTAGTTGCCACACAGTAGTGGTGAACATGTTCCAAGTTTCATCAAGTGTTATTCAAGTTCACATTTGAAAAAGGCATTTTTAGCTCATATCAAGAGATCAAGTGAGCCTAAGCAAAGCACATCATATATATCCATAACATCTCCAAAAAGAGCATAGTGTCAATCTAGCTACTATAAGGATGAAGCTCAAAATGCAATATGATACATGATGATATGATATGCTAGTATGATACAAAAGCAAAAAAAAAGCTAAAGAAAAAAGAAAACCACAAATAAATGTACAAGAACCAAAACTTCTCAAGCTAAAAAGGGAAGCAAACTCCAAGCTCTCCTCGCAAGCGAGCAAACTGGGCTTGATCAAGTGTTTAGTGAAGATGTCTGTGAGCTATTTGTGGGTGTCAACATGAATAAGGTCAATGTCCCCTTTCTCATAGTGGTCTCGCAAGAAGTGAAAACAGACCTCTATGTGCTTGGTTTTGGAGTGGAGAACGGGGTTTTTGGCTACACATATAGCACTGGTGCTATCACAGAACAAAGGCACTCGTCTAAACTCTAAGCCATAGTCTCGCAAAGTTGCAACCATCCAAAGCAACTGGGAACAGCAAGCAGCAACAGCAACATACTCAGCTTCTGTGGTGGATTGGGCTACAGTGGACTGTTTGCGAGAAGACCAAGACACAAGAGAAGACCCAAGAAACTGACAAGTCCCAGAAGTGGACTTCCTCTTAGTACGACAGCCAGCATAATCCGCATCAGAGTAACCGCAAAGAGAAAGAGAGGAGGAAGCCGAAAACCAAAGACCAAATTCAGGTGTGAAAGGAAGGTACCTCATGGTCCGCTTGACGGCTTGACGATGCGATGTGCGCAGTGAAGACTGAAAGCGCACACACAAGCAGACCGCGAACTAGATGTCCGGTCTCGTCACCGTCTGGTACAGCAACGATCCGATCATGCTTCGGTACTCCTTCTGGTCCACAGCTTCTCCTTCCTTGTCCTCGTTCAGGGCTGTCGTGGTCGACATGGGCGTCGAAAGAGGCTTGGCCTCACACATATCAAACTTCCTTAGAAGATCCTTGGTGTACTTGCCTTGGTGCACGAATGTTCCTTCACGTGTTTGCTTGATTTGCAGCCCGAGGAAGAATGTCAACTCGCCCATCATACTCATCTCGAATTCCCTGCTCATAGTCTTAGAAAACTTTGCAACAAGAGCGTGAGAGGAACCACCAAAAATGATATCATCCACGTAAATCTGAACCAAAAGTGTGTAAGTGCCTTGCTTGAGGAGAAACAAAGTTTTATCTACGGAACCCATCTTAAAGCCCTTAGCAAGCAGGAAGGCTTTCAAACGCTCATACCAGGCTCTCGGGGCTTGTTTCAACCCATACAAGGCTTTGTGGAGTTTGTAAACATGGTTGGGATACTTGGGATTTTCAAAGCCAGGGGTTGTCTCACATACACCTCTTCCTCTATGTACCCGTTTAAAAAGGCGCTCTTCACATCCATTTGATATAGCTTGAACCCTTTCGAAGCTGCATAAGCTAAGAGCATCCTTATAGCCTCAATACGGGCCACAGGAGCAAAGGTTTCTTCAAAGTCTACTCCCTCTTTCTGACAAAACCCCTGAGCCACTAGCCTAGCCTTGTTTCTCACCACCACTCCATCCTCACTTTGCTTATTCTTGAAAACCCATTTTGTACCTATAGGGTGACACTCAGGTGGAGGTGGAACTAAGACTCAAACTTCATTTCTCTCAAAGTTTTGTAACTCCTCGTGCATAGCATTGACCCAATTGGGATCAGAAAGTGCGTGTCCAACATTTTGTGGCTCGAAACTAGCGACAAAAGCAGAATGAGCGAAATGTGATATTTCATATGACCTTTAGCGTGTAACAGGCTGACTGATGTCGCCGATCATGGTTTAAGGCGGGTGGCGATGCTGGATGTGCCGAGGTGCTTCTCTCGAAGATGTCGCCTCCGCCTCAACAACTGTTGGGGCCTCCTCTGGTACTGCCGGTGTAGGCTGAGGAGGCGGCTCGTGCGGACCAAGTGGAAGAAGATGGGTCTGGTCCGTGACCCGATGTAGTCGTCGCAGACTTGACTGGAGTAGCCGAAGAGGTCGGCTCTGTATCTCCCCAATCAACATCTTTCTCATTCTCCTCAACGAAGATGCTCTCACCAATCTCCTGATCACCTGCACTTTCAAAGACAAACAGAACAAGGCATGGTCTCATCAAAAGTGACATCACAAGTCTATACGACTCGGTTAGTTTCAAGGTTAAGTACTCGATATGCATGAGAATGTGAAGTATATCCAAGAAAGACACCATCCGAGGATCAAGACTCAAATTTGTCTAAATTACCTTGTTTTAGAATGAAGCACCTGCATCCAAACACTCGAAAGTGGCTCACCTTGGGTAGTCGACCGAATCGCAACTCATAAGAAGTTTTCTTCATGAAGGCTCGAAGAAAGATGCGATTTGAAACATGAAATGCGGTGTTGATCGCTTCGGCCCAATATCTCCTAGGAGTCCTATGCTTATCGAGCATCGTCCTAGCCATCTCAACAAGGGTCTGATTCTTGCGCTCAACAACACCATTCTGCTAAGGGATATAAGGCGAGGAGAACTGGTGCTCAAGACCCAAAGAGGAGCAAAAGTTATCAAACTGAGAGTTCTTGAATTCTATGCCATTGTCACTGCGCATAGCTCTCATGGCATTCTTTGGCAACTCAGTCTGTAACCGAAGAATCAAATCTCGAGCATGAGAAAAAGCCTCATCCTTACCCTCCATGAAAAACACCCAAGAGTAGCGAGAAAAATCGTCCACGATCACTAGAACGTACCACTTCCCTCCCTCAGACCGAACCTGAGCTGGACCAATAGTGTCCATATGGAGTAGCTCACCGGGTCCCTTGGTCATGACCTGAGTCACAGGAGGGTGAGAAGCAGCAACCATCTTCCCGTGACGACAAGAGTGACACACCAAATCCTTCTCAAATTTTAACTTGGGAAATCCTCGGATTAGATCAAGTGAGCTCAACCTAGCTAGTAAGTCAAAGCTCAAGTGACCAAGTCTCCTATGCCACTTCCAAAGCTCAGAGGAGGATCCAGCCACCAAACATCAAGAAGAACCAAAAGAGTGAGAAAAATCGGCTCGAAAGATACGGCCAAAAGGAACAATCTGGCAAACAAGATTTCCTTGGGAATCAAGAACTCGAGACAAGCCAGTCTTAAAGCACACTTCAAAGCCATCCTGAAGGAGTTGCGAAACAGAAAGCAAATTGAAATGCAAATTCGAAACCAAAGCAACATCCTTCAAGACAAAACTCTCGTTGACCCGAATGGTCCCACGAGAAAGCACCTTACCTTTGCTATTGTCCCCGAATGTGATGTACTCCTTACATTGCACGGGGTCGAGGCTGGAGAACCATTTGGAACTTTCGGTCATGTGGCGCGAACATCCAGAATCAATAAGCCATGTGTTCTCCAGGCCTCCGTCCTGCATCAATAGAAAGACATAGGATGAGCAAATGGTGCAACACTGGGGTTAGTAAACTGTGAAGGATACCAGTGCTGGCACATTTGCCCTGAAAAAGTATTAGGAAAAACACCAAACATGCCATGTCCCATTTGAGGAAAGCGAGCACCACATGGGAGAAAAAGTGGTCCGCTAGAGCTGTAGGACTCAAAGCCACTGCCACGAGGTCCAAAGTCATATTGATCATGACCTGAACCACGCCGGGCACGACCACCACGACCACCGCGTGGTCTAGCAACCTGAGGCCTAGCACATTGAGGCATTGCACCTCTTGGCCTAGCATTGCGCCTCTGAACAGGCGGCACATGTACGCCATGGGGCGGGCGGTACATGTTTCGGTTGTTCAACTCGTACTCTCGCCGCTCATCTCTCTTCCTCCTAAAGCAAAACTCAGCAAGGTGACCATCCCTATGGCAGTAGTCACAATGATACCTCACCTCTCTCTTGGGTGGTTGTTGGCTCACTTTCTTGTGGGTATGTGTCACTCTTGGTTGCTTTCTGGCTTTAGGAAGGGGATCCTCAGAGATGTTCGGTAGAGTATCAAGGGGGTTCTTGAGATGGTTCGGTTTTGGAACCCAAACTTATTTCTGGGGTGGAGCTCTTGGAGGTTCTTCAAACACTCCATCTTTCATAGTGGGTTCGGTAGGCTTAGGTGGATTGATCTTGATCAATTTGGGAGTAGTGGAAGGTTTCTCACTTGGGCTCAGACCACTGAACTCACCAACTTTGCCATAGACATGTTCACCCTTCCCACCTAGAGCAAAGCCTACTCCCGATGTCCCAGTTCCCCGCCTGAACTGGCTCATCATCATGCCCAACTGTGGCTCACTACAAGACACCCAATTCAAGATGGACCGAAGGTATGTGTTGCCTTCCTCGGATCTCATCTTGTCATGCCTGCAAGACTCAAGCTCTAACACAAAGCTCTCACAACGAGCACACTCAACAACCGTGCTATCTGAACTGGCCTTCTCAAGAGCAAGGATCTTGACATTCTTCTCTGCTAGCTCAGATTGCAAGCCTGAACAAGACTTGCACGCACCCAACAAGCTAGATCTAGCATTCAGCTCATCGTTCTCATCTAACAAGGCAGCATACTTAGATTGCAACTTAGAAAAGTTAGTCATATGAACAGCACATTCATCGCACTCAACCTCGTCAGACACATGAACAACAAGCTTGTTAGCTTCCTCAAGCTCTTTCTCCATAACTTCTAGCTTGTCCTTAAACTCTTTCCTCTCACGAGCAGCATGTTTCAACAGCTTATCTTGACTCATCAAAGTATCGGTCATGATATCAAGCTCGGCAATAAGAGCATCGACGGAGGGTTTTACCTCGGTAGAGTCGTCGTCGCTGGGAAGCACGTCCTTGTTGGGCTTCACCCCTTCATCCACGGCCATGGTGCAGTAGCCTCCGTGGATGGACTCGGCGACGAAGCAAAGCCCGGTCAACTTGTCCTCACGCCTCTTCTCGGACTCATCATCGCTCGAGGGAGAAGAAGACTGGTCGTCGTCGGTGTCATTGTCGAGGTCGCTGAGGGAGGCGAGGAAGGCACGCTCTTGGGCCTTGGCCTTCTTGAAGTACTTCTTCTTCAGCGCCTCCTTGTCGAATCAGTGCCATGGTATATTTATGTGCTTGCTGTAATTTTTATAACTTCAAAATGGACCATTGGCTAGGGTAACTAAATATCCACCGAAACTAGTAGGAATAAAAGCATAATATTGATTTGTAAAATAAAGCACTTGTAAGATGAGTTTGATATCTTGCTTGACGAAGATGATAGATAGCTTCCTACCTTAGTCATTAGAGCTAGCTTAACAGCTTAGCATGTGTATTTGTATTTTAAGAGTTGATATGCCTAAATACTAAGCTATTGCACCATCATTATCGCATGCATGTAGAGAACGATCTGGTGGAGTTCGTGGCCGTCGGAGAGCAGGAGTACGACGAGGTGATCGAAGAGTACGAGGAGGTGGCACTTGTACAGGAGGAGTTCCCAGAGCCACCCGTGATTGACAACACTGACACTGCGCCTGCCCAAGGCAAGCTCCGGTGCATAACCCTTATTTTGATCATCGCAATATATCTATATGTTGTGCATTTATGTTGCAGGAATTTTATGGAAACCACATCCATATATATCTACCTGAGTCTTAATAGTGCAGGTTCGAGTAGTGCTTTGCTTAGGTTTATCAGTAGCGTGGGTAACATGCCGTTACTCACAACATGTGACTATTATTGTTATTAATCTCAAAATAAAATGATGGAAAAGAAAACGGTGACCGACAAGGATATGGTTTGGGTATTGGTGGGTGTAACAGGTTGTGTCCCGTGGCCACGGAGCTTAACTTGGTTGCACTGTTTTCCCTGTCCGTGTTGGTTAAGAACCATCCATTGCTTGGACCCTGGTCAATTTACCGACTCATTATTCCGAGCATATACTTGCTTATGGAAGCGGGAATGCTTGTTACTCTCTTGTCATGGGTTTCGGCTTTTTTCGGACCGACTGATTGGAGGTGGGGACAAGTGGAGGTCTAAGCACCACATTGAGGGCGGACCTCAAGTGTGGGGGCTTGGAGTCCAAGTTCAGATGGGGACCTGGAACCCGTGACTTGAATCCACGGTGCTCATCGCCCTGCTCTTCTGGCTGATGTGTCGCTCTGGTGGCCGAGGTTGATGCGCAGTGCCAGCCGGAGCTGCGCCATCATGCGCAGGGACACCGGGGACCGGCTCAGTGAGAGGGAAGAGTTCTTGGGGGGTGCTTCGTGCATAATGCACCCCTTGTGCATTAGTGAGCAGAGGCGTTTCGTAATAATCGAATGGTTCAGGGCCTCTTATGCAAAAGAGCAAGCACGTGTGCGGGCTCTCTACTGTGGGCCGGCCTACTGCGTGCGTGGCCGCACTCGCCTAGGCCGGGGAGCCGCTAGGCCAAATTTGTTGCCACGGCCCTTTCCTTTTTTTCTAAAAGCATTTCTAATTTAGTTTCTAAGCAAACTTGTAAAATCGATATAAATGTGCGTAGGTATCCAAAAATTGTGAAACAAATTTTGTTAGATTCCTAAAATCAAGATCTAGCTGTTAGTATAGTTAGTTCACATAGCTATAAGATATTTCCAGGTTACCTTAAATATTTCATCGTGCTTAATATTATTAAAATGTAATCTTGTAGGAATTTTTGTGAGAAAATGGTGATAGTTTTGACTCTAAAAATTTTACAGTAAATCCCTAATATTATTAGCTACTCACTGTAATTCTTGTAACCCTAGAATAATTAGTTTGCTAAGATAACTAATGAGCCATAGTTTGAATATATCGGTTAAATGAATGAAATGGAAAAAGAAACATTTGGGTTTGTATAACTAAAATACTTGTTGGGGGAAATAGCATCATATTAGCCGATGTGGGTACATAGCTTAGTACGTTAGCCATTAGAGCTAGCTCATTAGGTTGAGAGGAGCAATCGTATCTTAAGCATTGTAGTTGATCGTTGATTATTTACGTCTCTACGTTGTATTCACGTATATCATCATATGAACAACGATGGATCGGGAAGTCATCTGGAGTAGCGGAAAAGATGGTGATTCAATGATCGTGGCACATGGTGAAATGCTAACTTTTGGTTATATTTCACCTAGGTATGCCCCGGTGCATAACCCCTCTTATTCTGTACTTTATTTTACGCTTGTGCATTAAGTTTAAGGAATTGAATGAAATCCACCTGCATATATATATATCCGTATACTCTGAGTCTTACTAATATGACAGGATTGTGTAGAGTGCTATGCTATGGGATCCTAGTAGAAGTCAAGTGATTGTCTGTCACTCGCGAGACATAGGAAAAGATATTATTGTTATTATTACCATATTACTATCACATGGATTATATATATGAATAATAATTGGAGACCGGGCGGGACTGGGCTTGGATGGACTTGGACTTGGTTAGGTGACCGAGCAGGGGCTCGGGTTGCATTTGTCTCGCCTGTGTCAATTGAGGACTGTCCGTTGCAATGGACACTAGTCAGGTCACAGATTTATTATCCCGAGCACATACTTGCTTATGGGAGTAGGAAGACTTGTTACTCTCTTGTCATGGGTTCTGGCTCTTTCCGGATCAACTATTAGGTTTGGATTATTGGGTATGGAGTTCTAATCATCGCACTGAGGCTGGGCCTCAGGTGTTAGGGGCTTGGAGACCCAGTTTGGACGGGGACCGGTACCCCTTGACAGGAGTGGAATGGGTTGGTCTTGTTTGTGCCTGGGGTACAAGTGAGACATGTGTTTTTTGGGTACCCAGTTGAGCTACATTGATTCGTGAATCGCCATTTCTATGTGACGGTATGACTTGACTATGGTCTAGCACTGTAGTAAGAACTGGAACATGGAAGATGATAAAATGGTTCAGATTGCTCAACCCTTACTGGAAAGTAGAACAAGTGCTTACATAGAATGATTGGTTAATAACCTAATGATGACTGCTAATAAAAATTGAATATAAGGATGCACCTATAATAATGCTTCCTGCAGTTGCAATAACCTGCCAGATAGCCTTCTGTATCTTTAGAGTCTTTTATTTCCTCCTAACAGGTAAGTCTTGTGGAGTACGATTGGGTACTCAGGGTTTGTTCTACCCTATTGCAGGTGACAGGTGTTTATGGAGCTGACACTTGTGTGTGGAAACCTCCTAGTGGGCTTAGCGAGGATTTTCTTTATGTTATGGATATAGAGTTGATTTATAATTCTCACCCAAAAATGTTTTACAAGAAAAGACTTTCAATCTATCATCATTTACGTATAAAAATGCTCATCACATTAATGTTTAACTTATCATTTAATGATTTTTAGTTCCGCGAAAACTCTGCTAACATTTTATATTCCACTGTTATTATCAAATGATGAATTACTCTGATATTGTATTAAAAGTGATATAAAAAATGGCTAAGAATGTTGTAAGCTTTATTTCTCATTTATGATCCTGATGTAAAAATGTGGATTTTTGAGTTCTTCCTTGTGGTGTGCTTGACAGAATCGCATAGTTTAGTGCTCTCTCTTGGGTACTTAGTGTCTAATGGAAGATAAGCACTCTTGAGAGGGCATTAGATTAGGCGGTTCTGCCACAAAAGTAACCTTCTGTAATTAAGTCAGAACACCTTCTTTGGATCCGAATAGGATTGTAACCGCACCATAGCCATCTCTCCTTATATAAAGAGAGGCTATGGGCATCCCTTGTAACACAAAATCATAACAATCAATCTAACACAAAGGCTAATGCCAACTAGATGTAAAGGCTATTACTCGATCATGAGGGCCCGAACCAGTATAAACCGATTGTCTCTTGCATCAATTGTCGAGTTTCGCATACGCCAAAGCCCGAACAACTATCCAGGTACCCTCGTGGTAGGCTATCGGTGGTAAAACATTGACAGCTGGCGCGCCAGGTAAGGGCTTTCGGTCGATTTGCATCCGAGAGCTCGATGGACTTCGACAACATGATCTTCCCGGTGGGATCAACCTTCGTCTTTGATCCTGGATTTGCGAGGCGGACGATGATGGCAAGCTCCAAGGTTGTCTCCTCAAAGATTTAGAGCACCATGAGGCCCTCGCTGTCTCGGCGACTACGGCGGGTCAACTCGCTGAGAAAATTTCGCAGCTCACTATGTCTGATCTGACTCAGATTTCGTGAATGACTGACTTCGACTCGAACTTAGACTCCGCATCCATCTTGGAGTCCCATCCAAGTTCTTTATATGATGGACCAAGTCCTTTTCCATTTGGGATCCGTAACATGGCTACATCTTATCAAGCAGTACTTCCAGATTCAACCAATCTAGTATGAAGGATACCCCTAATAGGAGCTCAGGAGGGCCTCGTACTGACTATAACATCTCAAAATTATATCGTCCACTGGTCAGGTTCTATTTCTAAAGATGGCAGCACCCGGCTGGTTGACACAACAATGGTCCAACCCTACTAGGAAGGAGATTCGATCTGCGACGCTGAAGCTTCCACTAAAATCCTTAACAACTCTGATAGCACAGAAACGGGCACGGACAATGGAGTAATTCACGCTCAAGAAGTGCTGATGGTTCGTCGGCCCCGGTCACCATTGATCCCTCTAGAAGAACCCGATGTGAGGACATTGGACGAATCCGAGTCCAATATTTCACCTGATGCTTAGGGAGATGATAGCGAAGTTGAAAGCCAGAGATAGGTTAGAGAAAGGAGGAACAAGTTGAAGCAGGGACGCCAACGCCGTGCCTGACAGCGCAAGGAAGCCTACGCCAGATACCAATCTGATCTAGCTGAGTACAATAAGAGAAGATCAGAACGGGAAGCTGAAGATAGGCGTATGGCCTGGAGGATACGTGACTCTCCATATACCAAGATTCAAGAATTGGCTGAGGAGTATGAAGCTATTTCCCATCCCAACAAAGAACGAGAATGCCTTCGAGAAATCCTCCAATCAGGGGGATTACAGATGCAGGGTGGAAAGACTCATTCGAAATAACCCGCTAGGATAGTTTTGCAGAAACAAGACAACCAAAGTCAGGGAAAATCCACTTTTCACAGGTTGGGCCCAAATGGAAGCAGCAACAAAGGAAGTAGAGGAGACCAGAACCGAAGTAATCGAGTTGAGCAACCAAGGGACAACAGGAGCAGACCACTAGTTCCTATGGCACCCCAAAACCACTCTCACCGCGTCGACTGGTGGGAGGGCGGAGCTGAGTCTGAGTACAGGGAAGCCGGGGTACCCGACCGGTTCCCTTGTTTTACAAACTGACTTCTTTCGATACGACTACCTTACAAGTTCAAACCTTCCAACCACTCCAAGTACGACGGCAAGACTGAACCAAAGCATTGGCTCGGGATCTATTCTCAGTGAATCGAGCTGGCCGGCAGGGACGATGACATTAAAGCACTCTTCTTTCCCATGGCACTGGAGGCTATGCCACTCCAATGGTTTGACAAACTGAGCCCCACACCGATTAAGGGTTGGGAGGATTTGCAGAGAGTTTTTTGTGAAAATTTTGCAGGCATCATCACACACCATATCACTCAAGCGGAATTAAAAGGATTTAAGCAGAAAAGTGGCAAAAATCTCAGTGTCTTTTACCAATGGTTTAGTGAGCTGCGTGCTCAAGTACACGATAGCATTGAACGAGATGTCATTGAGGCTTTTTCCTATAGAATTCTAGCTAAGTGGCAATTCCATGATTTCTGCAAAGAGAACCCATGAAACAATGAAGAATTCAAGCACATGGTGGAGAAGGTGATCGCAGCAGAGGAAAAGACCTGGGAGAGATTTCCAGATCGAAACAACCGGGACAACTCTGACTGACAGAACCATCAAAGCAACGGGCAGCAGGGCAGGAAGCGCAGGTCTGACAACACTGTGGCTGTAGCAGACAAAGCCAAGAAGTTTTCCAAACCCAGGAAGTTTGAAGATCTTGAAAACATGCCTTACATATGGCACCCGGGCGGTAATCACACGACCGGAGATTGTCGCATCTTCATTGAACGATACACAAGAAAAGATAACAAAGGAGATAGAAAAGAAGACAACCTGAAGAAGGATGAGGACGATTAGAGAGATAAAGGATTCCAGAAATCCAAGGGGACAATAGAAATAATCTTTGCTAGAGTCCTAGATTCTAGGAGCAAGCATCAAGACAAGCTGACTCTACGAACCATCATGGCGGCAGAACCAGCCACTCTAGATACCTTAATTGGTCGCAATATCCGATTCAGTTCTCAAGAGAGGATCAATGGACTAGCGTAGGGAACGCTAGTCACTATCCACTGGTTTTGGATCCGACCATTGCTGGTATGACCATCACAAAAGTCTTGATTGATTTAGGAGCAGGGCTCAACATGATATTTTCTGATACACTAAGGAAGATGGGGCTAGAATTGGCTGGGATGATTACTCCAATAAGCGTCCCTTTCTACGGAATAGTACTCAGCAAGGCCGCTATGCCACTTGGACAAATCACTTTGCCAGTTACGTTTGGAACTCCTGCAAACTACCGCACCGAGTTCATCAAATTCGAAGTGGCAGACTTTGAGTCATCATATCACGCTATCCTTGGGCGACCAGCGTTAGCCATGTTTGTGGTAATACCACACTATCCATACCTCTTGCTCAAGATGTCAGGGCCTAACGGTGTACTCTCTCTCCGTGGAGACTTGAAGCGTGCCTTCGATTGCGATGTTCAAGCAATCCAAATCGTAGCCAAGGCACAAATAGGCAGTGGAAGAAAAGAAATCGCTACAATCACTGCAGAAATGAACCTGGAGGAACTAGAGATCTCGGCTAAAAGGCCCAACATCCTTGCACTACCAAAAGAGGCAGATATCAAGCAAATTGACTTGGACACCAGTGATCCCTCCAAGATGGCGACCATCAGTGCCCACCTCTTTGAAAAATAGGAACTCGCGCTTACTAACTTTCTCCAGGACAACAAAGATATCTTCGCTTGGAAGCCGGCCGACATGCCAGGTGTCCCGAGAGAGTTGGCTGAGCACATAATTGTTTATACAGTGACATGTTGGAATCGACAAGATGCATTAATCATATCAATGGAAAATCACGACACTAAACATCCCTTATTGGAGAATTGGTGGTTTACCTGGGATCATTTCTTGCCAAAATCAGTAATGCTATACTTGCACAAGATGGTGTCAGCGACAAAAAATACAACCTGAAAAGCAACTCCAAATAGTGAGATGTTGACTATTGCTCGACCACTAACCCATATATATATAAATGACACATGAAACTACATGTGCTACAATGATTCACATCTTAGCTCTACCAACGAACAACATCCCTTCTTTCTCCATCTTCCTGATCATCTTCGGAGTTATCAGCGACTCGCCGAAATCCCAAGTCTTTCCGGCCATTACCTCCGACTCCCCAGCACCAACCAAGTCTCTGACTGAGGCGTCAATGCTCGTGAGATCTTCCTCAAGCTCTTATGCTGCAACGCTCACCACCATGCAATCTTCGAAGCGTGCAGACCACCCACTAGCTCTAACGCCAAGAAGATGGCGGTACGGACAAAAAACAAAGCTGCCCGGCAGGGAGGGGAGCTAACGGGCGTAGCCACCTCTAGAGCACAAGAACAACAAAAGAAAGCGAAGGCAGGCCAAAACTAAGCAAAGACAAAAGATAGGGAAAAACTTGGAGAGCAACAGCAGTGAAAGTGATGGCTCTGATGGGAATGAGGGGAGCCTTCACCTCCCCCCTTTATATAGCCATTGAACCGACGCTTCAACTTCTACCCCCAGAGGTCACATCCGTTCAACAGCGTGAAAGTCACTGAGCCATTGTAGGCATTGACACATCATCGAGACAACAGTCTAATTTAGGCGACCCTGGGGAAAAGGGGGGACGTCTCTGTGCCTCAGAACCTGAGAACCAAATTTTGGGGACAAGGCCCACCAGTATTAGACCATGCCATCAAGGAGGGAACTGATGGGGCATGGATATGAGCCGTGGAGGTTAAGGCGCCTCGTAGCGACAAGAACTAACATTAACAAGATAAGTGGATGGCCTGCAGGAAGGATTAGGTGGAGGCTCCACTAGGACTGGCAGAGGTTCCCGCGGTTTCAGCGGAGGCTCCCGTGGATTCAGCGGAGGCTCCCGCGAAATCGGCAGGGGATCCTGCGGAATCGGTGGAGGCTCTCACGGGTTTGGAAAGGTCCTCGTGGGATCGGCGGAGGCTCCTACGGCGTAGGCTGAGGCAACGACCTATGCGACAGGGCAAAGGCTTCCTGGGCGAAGACATTGAGGAACCCCAAAAGACCTCCGCCAATAAGGAGAGCGTACATGCAGGGCTACGACATCGGGCCGTGGGCTGTCTCTATGTCTGCAGCTACAACCCATGAAGCAAAGGCGGTGAAAGGAGAGAAGACCTGAGCTACCCTTAGCAATTTGTACTAGCAAGGGAATATCCCAGGAATGTGCCCTAGCTGTCAGGGGATAAAAATGTAAAGTTGGATAGTAGCAAAGAACGTTCGATAAAAGGGGGACTTGAACCCTGTGTAGGGGAGGTTGGTGAATATAATAATAAAACCCTAGCTCAACTCGTGTACTGTGAGTCCTTTCACCTTCGCCCGGGGCATCAGCCAAGTGGAGGTCCACTTCACGCTCTTCCTCTGCTGGAACCCCACGTTCCAACAGAAAAGAATATCTTCAATTTTCCATCATTCCATTTTGTACCATATTGTATCTCTAATGTTATTTATTATTAAATTTTCTAAGCTATCAAAATAGTGGAACGACCAATACTCCATCTCAAAGCTGTGGCCTTGGTACCTGGACACGGGAGCCGTGACAGCGTTGGTCACTACAATTTATAATAAATCAATAATACAGTAGCCAAGATCGTAGCAACGAAGTGAATGAGAGAGCCGGGTTCACCAGTTGGAGAAATTCTGCAAAGGCAACTGGACACCCGATAGAGCTCATGAACATGGACAGGAGGCAAGTATGCTTGCAGCGGCATACGAAAACCAAATTTAAGCCTCAAACAACATAATAACGCATATATCATTTGTGTTCCAAACATGCACAGGTACGCCGACAATAAGTTCTAGAGCAAAAGGAAATATAGTAAACAACAGGCATGATCGTCGAGCAACATTATTAGAGGATTAAAGCGTGCAAAGGTCTACCAAGAGCAGAGATATGTTGGAAGAAGATGACCGTGTAGTAGACTGACACAGTGAGATCAGCTCCATGCATGCGACAATATATGGGACAGCAGACTGGACAACCCAAAATATCCTCCCAAAGTCCTGAAATCCACCAACTTGAGCCGCAAACTCCCCCCACTGAGGATCAAGAGGCAAGCTGCTTAATCTCCGACGACTGGAATAAGAATCATCAAGGAAAATAGTTTTTATTAGCATTATTAGTCTGGCATGGATGATTGATGAAGGTCAATGGAAATGATATGGAACTCGGCTATAACAATGAACAACAGAGTTACTATATTGTGTGGGTTGTGCTACGGTACTCCAAATTGAATCTCTGAACCGTTGATCTAGATTTAAAATGTCACATATTACCTCTTGTATAGGAGGCAATAGAAGAAATAGTCCTGCTTTTCTAGTTCTTTTCTTGTAAGTTGAAAAATAAAGATCAAGCTTGATATACCTGTAAAATTATTTTTTAATGTGGAAAGACTAACGTGACCCGTGATGGTGTTTTCAACATGACTACATCATTTTTGAAGAGCAACATCATGTTGATCATGTACATGATTTATTTGTCACTAGTCATCTTAGACCACTTTTAAAACTAACATCATATTAAAAATAATGTCCTTGCATAATCAAGCACGGTCCTTACGTGGTTAAAGAAAGATTGACCCGCGGGGGTAAGACAGCCCTCCGGGCATTGTGCTTAAGAAGAAGACTTCTAACGCAGGTCCAGAAAACCATTGAACCTCTGCCCCACCCATACATAGCGACAGCACAGCTCCTGTAAGACTGGGCTAGCCTTAGACCTGTGCTTTGGCGAGGAGCAGACGAGGAGATTTTTTTCAACACATAGATAAATGGTGCCTCTTCCGGCCAATAAATCCACCCCCGAGGGGGTTCGAACTCGGGCTGGCAGGGCGCACAGCCAGACCAACTAGACTAGCGTTTGCTTGCCTTACGTGGCTATGGTATGGCTAGACACATAGCAAAATCTATTTATGTAGGAAATGCCAACACGTCTCATAATTTGGAGCAGAGGGAGGTACATAATTAACCTTATCTATTTTTCGTAGAAAATTGATAATTACGTCATATGTACACCAGCGCACGCAGACCAAACTGGGAAGCTAGGACGTCCTGGGGATACGCCAAGATTTCAGGAATTTTTTTTCTTTTTCTCTGATTATTTAATTTATTTAACAGTCCTATTAATTCTAGAATATTAAGCGCTATGATTTCTTTGAGATCTTGCTACGTCTTAGTGGTTTTCGGAGCACCGTAGCCCTTGATTTTCTGTGCATATTGTTACTATAATAATAATAATATAGTAATGGAGAAGTAGGTGTTAGTGGAATGGGGAATGGACTGCGGTTACTGAAGCAGGTTTGGCAGCTGGTACGTACCTCTTCATCGTCGATGTGTATTGGTCGGTCGTGCCATCATACGTTCATGAACATTGAATACGTCGAATTTGAGTGCGGAACTATTGGGATGGAGTTGTGCTAGGCGCCTGAGATCAGCCTCTGCCTTGTTCACGTCATCAGGGAAGGCATCCTTACAGTCGAGAAATGCCCGCACAGTGTGTAGCGAAGGGAGGCACTGCAAGTCCAAGCCGAGATTGTCAGAGGTACAGTGTCCATCCTTGTAGAAATCCCTGACTGGGACAGTGAACCAAAGGTCATAGAGGTTTGGCCTCACAACAGGGGCCGGTGGTACTCTGCTGCGGCTCCCGTCCTCTGTGCTCAACGAAGCACTAGTCGAGTCATCGTTGGTCGCCAGCTGGACCATCCAGCCAACCAACTGGAGAATTCTCAACTTGTGGAAGAAGACATCATGGGCAGCTATATCAACTACCATAGCCTGCTTATGAGAAGCCGTCCCATAAACCGAGCGTTCAATACGGAGGTAATGGAGATCTGGCAGCCCACCCAAGATTCTCAGACCTGCCTCATCCATATGATCCACACCCAACTCCAAGTAGCAAAGGTTGGGGAGAAGCGTGGAATTTATGAATGATGGCAGACAAGGGAACCAGATGCTTTGTATACACAAATGCCTGAGATGTTCCGGAAACATGGCTTTGTCCCACTCCGTTGAGGCAGCATGATCTTGATCCATGTCATAACATCTCAAATCCAGATGCCGGAGCTCCTGCAGATTGCCTAGTGACTTCAAAAGTTCTGCCTGCATGCTCTCATCCAGCCCACCGGTACCAGGCACATGGAGCACCCTCAGTTGGCTCAGGTTGCCCAGCTCCTTCAAAAATTGCCTCTTGGACTCAAAAGACAGCAGGTCAACACTTATACGTAGCTCCTCCAGTGACGTCACCTTCTGGAAGAACCCATCAGGCACCCTCATCCATATATGGCATCGTAGGCAGACCAACCGAGTTAACAGGCTAACGCTCGATGGCAGTTGCACAACTTCCCTATCCCCTATTCGTCTGGAAGTTTCCAAGTCCAGTGTCTGTAGAAGTTTCAGAGCTCCTATCGCCTCCGGGAGCTCTCCGTCCTCTGTATCTTGTAGCCCTAGGTACCTCAAATGAACTAGATTTCCAAGATGCTCAAGCCAGCGCCTGTCATGGCCTTTGCACCTCTCTAAAGCTAGCACACGTAACAGTGTAAGGTTCGGAGGCAGGACCCAACCACGGATATCACACCCATGGGCAACCAATGACCTCAGTTGTGTCATGTCCCTTTGACTGTTAGGATGAGATTGATCCAACAGCAGTATCCTGTTCTGCTGAGCTAACCGGCGCACCTTGTGTCGTGATGATGTTCCTCCATCATCATTTGAGATAGTGATGAAGTTTTCTTCGCCTGCCAGGTCACGAATAAGGTCAAGGACCATGTCATGAACACGACAGTGATGTATGATGCCATCATTTTCTGATTCCGTCCCTTGGATCATGCTCCTGTTTATGAGCTGATGGAAGTATTCCTCTCCCAGCTGAAACAGGCTTGTTCCTGTTTTCTTCTCTATAAAACCTTCAGCTACCCACTTCCATATCAATGAATCTTTCTCAATCTCACAGTCTTCAGGATACACACTTAGGTACAGTAAGCATGTCTTTAGATGAGAAGGAAGATCATGGTAGCTAAGCGACAATATCCACACAGTATGATCTACTACTTGCTTGTTGTCTCTGCCACCATAGAAACCAGGAGAGTTACACACGTCAAACCAATCATTTCTTGATTTGCCCAACAACAAGCTAGCCATTGTGATGATAGCTAATGGCACACCACCACATTTGCGTAGAATCTTTTCAGATGCCTCTTCAGGATGATGAGCAGGACAGTTGTCTTCACCACCAAATAGCCTCATATAAAATAGCTTCTTTGAGTTATCAGGTGTAAGATGATCAAGCTGGTAACAAACTTCATCGCTGAAGGCTACTTCTCGATTACGAGTAGTTTTGATTATTCTGCTTCCACTACTCTTCTGATCCAAAGCTGATCTTATTGTTTTCCAAGATTCTATGTTCCATACGTCGTCAATAACGATGAAGTACCTACCAACAATACAGTACAAATTAATAGACAGAATTAGAAACCTTCGAGCATATGTTGTCTATAATGGAGAAGAAGAGTGGCACTACATCTGTACTACGCTAGTATTGAATATGGGTGATGTCTAATTTTAATTGAGTCTTTGAAACTTACTTACTAGTGGAACTTTATAGATGTTCGAAGGTTTAATAACTCTGTACTTCCAAGATTTACAATATCACCGTTGAAACTTGTTCAAATTTGTAATATCAAATATAAATTCCCTAGCAAGAAAGGGAGTATTGTGCCACAACTGCAGCTTTGATTCATGATGAAAAACAAACATCTTGAGATTTGGTTATCAAATATAAATTCCCTAGCATGAAGAAGTATTGACGTATTGTACCACAACTGCATCTTCGATACATAACAAAAAAGAAACATCTTCAAATTAAATGGTAAACATATGTATGCTCCAAAATACTATGCATACAGCACAAGTAGTGTGGCATATATATAGTAATAAGATCAAACAGAGAAACTGATCGAAGGTGATCATGTGGCTACTGATAATGCATACCTCTTGTTATCAAGGGATTTTCGGAGTTCACCAATGAGTAGTTGTAGGTTCTTTACATCACGAATGGCCTTGTACTTTTCTTGGTCGAGAAGGAAAAAGATGTTGGTGAAGACTTGCACCAGGTCAGGATTGCGGCCAACCGAAACAAAGGCTCGACAATCATATCCTGGACTCAGCTCATCGTAAACCGCCTTAGCAAGAGTGGTCTTGCCCAGACCACCAGCTCCGACCACTGAAACTATCTTCATCTTGTAGCTGTTGCCGGAGACGTCAGCGTCTTCTTGGACGTTGGACGATGACTGAAGCTTGGCTATGAGCTCCGCCCTCGTCCTCTCGATGCCGATAATCTGTGTTGCCTCTTTGTGCATGTCCACAAGGCGAGGATCCAGTTTGGTGGCCGGCGCAGCCACTGCAACAGGTATGGAGTATCTCTCACGGCGCTCCCACACCTCCTGGAGTCGTTTCTCCATGTTCTTGATCGCACTGGCGATATCATGGCGCGCCTTGCCCTTCTTCAACAGCTTGGCCATCTTCTTGAGACTTTTAAGCAAGCCTTTAAATTTGTTGATTTTAGTCTCAGCAGGGGCGGCCCCCTCCATGACGTCGACGAGGAAGGCGTCGAGAATGTCCTCCATGTCATAGGACGCCTCTCTGACGTTGCCAGCCCATAGCCGGACCTGTCGATCCAGAAGCTCTGGCGGCATCTCGCCCACCTTGCAGAGAGCCGTGTGCGCACTCTCGAGCTCATTTTTCAGATACTCGATTTGCTCTGGCAGGCCCTTCTGCAGCGTGTACTCGCCCTGCAGCAGCTCGCTGAGCTTGGTGATGATGCTGCTCACTGCCCCGGCCACAAGATCCATGCCGACCCCAGGAT
>CM039596.1:60575154-60591514 GCA_022457205.1 Saccharum spontaneum
TGAGCTAACAGAGGCGAATTTATAAGAACGGCAAGTGTAAACGACAAAGAATAGTCCGTTATCATCAGGAATCGGTCCATGTGAATAGTATAGAAATCGTGATTTTACATTTGGTGATGCTGAGGTGGTGGACATGAGATGTTTAGAAACCGTGGTATGGATGGTCGATGAATCTGTTCATAAATTTGCTGACGCCTGTTTCGTTTTGTTGTATAAACTGAATCTTAAAATTCATGGGGCATGTGGTGGAGAGAATTTACCAGATGGTTGATAGCGGCACATGCATTTGGTGTGGTGACTACAGGCCGAGAGGTAGCCTGCATTTTTTTTTGTTGATATGATGGTGAGCGTATCAGCAGCAATAGTAATTTTAAGAACATGCAGGTTAAGCGCAGTATGTGTTCGGGTGGAGTAGAAAGCTAAGAATCAGCGGTGCTATTAGTCCAGTAGAAATGATAAAGTTCACATAGTATCATGCAACCAGATACAACCCAAATAAATGGGTGCAACTATCTATAGCTGAAGCACATTTATATAGAAAGAGCAGATATAAACTGCGGGCAATGAAATTCTGCAACCAAATGCAGCCCAAACAAATGAGCGCGACTATCTACAACAGAAGTACGTTTGCATAGAAAGAGCATACATAAAGTGCGGGCAATGAACACATATTGCTCCAAAAGATGGCATAATGCATAGGAACGCCTAAAAGTACCACATATTGATTTAAGCTTGGGAAACAAAAATCAGTGGGTGGCATAACCTAGAGGAGCACATAAAAACACCACATACTAAGTGAAGCATGAAAACAAGAAGTAGTCGGTGTCCCAGAACTACATTAATAGTGGTCTGCAGCAATAGCTGAGGGCAAGTAATGAAAAAAAATTCCTTGTAACAAAAAGCCACAATAGGCCATTGAAGTAGTATCTGAACATACAGGTTCTAAAAGCTGGACTATGACGACTAAAGACAAAAGTAGAGGTTACCTAAAGAGCAGCAGGACAACAAAATGTTGGCTGATAACAGGAGCAGTATAAAACCGATCACACTGGGTAATCCTTGGGTAAAGGTGCAAGAAATCAGCAGTGGTATATATAGGTTTGTTCAAACAGAGGTCATAGGCAAATCAAGCATCTAAAAGTAATCATGTAATGGGACATGATTGCTGACAAAATGCACACACCTGTGTGGAGGCTGGAGGGGATCGAACCCATTTTCTTTGTAGCACCCAACTTCTTTTTTGCATAGTCATAATAGGTCTTGAGCATTGGAACCTACAAATGAATTTAGCTTCCAGATAAGTAAGGTCGGGCGAATATTTGGAACAGACTAAATACAAACCAGAATAAAAGTAAATCTAAAATCTGAAAAGGGAAAAAAGAATGAATTTTTTTATAGTCTCCATGCTGAACCAATAAGCTTCCCTTTCTCTAGCTACATACTGGATAGCAAAAAAAAGACAAAAGGTAGAGCTGCTCTGATTCTTGAAATCTTTTGTGAGTGTAAATAATCAAATAGCATTGCCTCAAAAAGATTAATCTGAGCATCAACATCAACTATCAGATTTTCTAAAAGGTAGAACCCTTCTCGACAATTTACATTTTGAACAACAAACGACAATCTAAATGTTAGAGCACGAAAAAAAAACTGGGAACATTACAGCTTCATAAACTGTACCTTGACAATGATTCAACCAGTGTCAACTCAGGTCCACTATAATCCTATGGGAAGTGTCCAAGCTAAAAAAAACGAACGATGGGTAACATTAATTTGTTGGTAACATAAGCTAATATAATGGGAACCAAAATGTTTAAAGTTATCAATACTCTAATACATTTAAGTTGGCAAAGCACTATATTATTTTGCGGCTATCAACTCCATATCAAAAGACCAATTTCAGAAAGAACATTTACTGCAAGTGAAAAGAGGGGCTTTTTTAAACACTGCAACATCTAAATGGCAGCGTTAACAGCAGCAATCGTAGAGGCAGCGCATAACTCAGAAAAGAATGACACAGGTGAATTTCAACACAAACAATACATAACTGTATTAGTAGAGGATCTTCTATACAGAACCCAACAAACAGTTGGCTACGAATACCTATCCTGTAAGATGATGTCCGAATCACCACCTAGGAAAAAAGTGTCAGAAAAGTACGCGTTTCCAGAAACAGAATTATCAGCAACATCCAATTGATAACACATGAATATTTGGCCGAAGATGACGAATTAATAAAGTAGGACTGTAGGAGTAGGCTGTTTGATATACATAGCAAAACAACATAACATGTAGCCCATCGTGGATTAAGGTTTCCTGGAAAGTGCCTATGTTTCTTGCAGATTGAGGGTGATAAGCTGCTAGAAGATGTACCCAACGAAGACAGGCCCGAAGTAAAATGAGAGGAAACATGTAGTCAAAACTATTGGAGAAGCACACACCTTCCATTTGTGGCTTTTTGTTTTCGTGTTGCCAAATCCTCCGGCAGACTAGCAGCACTCTATTTCCAGAAGACGGAACCCGATTTTGCTTTAGCCCCAAATTAGAAAAGGCAGTGATACAGCCATGAATAAAGAAGGACGGCAGTAACAGTTTAACCTGCATATAGTAATGTCTCTTGTCAAAGTTAAACAAAACATTAGGCAGATCTGAAGCATTAATCAAGGAATTTCACTTTCGCATACACAGGGATGAGAACCCGTGCAGTGCCCATTGTCTCATTAATCCTCGATCAATTAAGAAGAATAGCAGTAGGTATTTAATCTGCATATAGTAATCTTTTTTGGTCTAAATTAACCAAACAATTAGGCAGGTCTCAGACTTGACCAATTTTTTTTATCTATATCTAGTATAGCGTCTATAGCAATATAATATAGTTATAGTTACATGCGAAAAGTACCTGTAATGAGTTTGTAGTACAGTGGAGATGCAAGCCTCATATCCAGAGTGCCCTTTCTGAAAAAGACTCTCACCGAGAAATCCAAAGGCCAAGGAATTTTTTAGATCAAGTAAATTCGATGTATATACTCAGATTTTGCACACTACTATAGAACTAATAAGCTGTAGCATAGAATCTGTATTCATATAATGAGATGTGTCCAAGACATTCAAACAGATACACCCTAATAAGAACGGACAATGGAATACTCAATATTAAACTATTAATCAGGTAACGACGATTGGACTACTTGTGCCTCATGCACGAGGTTGAGCAAGGGGAGTGTACTTGAGGGATCATCAACAAAGGAAAAATATTTTTTACCCTAGTGCCAGCATCCGTTCTTTGGTTGCTCACACACCTAAATTGCCATTACATGAGACGACAACTTAGATGGGCATTTAATCGAACACCCAAACTACAGGCAGTAGAAAGGTAGCAGTACAGAGCAAGAACACATAGCAGACGTTTCATACATAAAGGTGAGGAAGGTAGAGGGGCTTCTCCCCCCAAATCCACAATAATCCCCATCCCCTCTATCAAACGAACACAGTTTGTGCAAGGGGCAGCCATGCCGGGACAGCCGCAGCTTGGGCGTGGCTAGGCCGCCAGGCCGGGCAGAGCGAGGGCAGGACGCGGCAAAGGGAAACCGTCGACGAGGACGGACGCCAAGCCATGAGACGGAGGAGGAAGAAAAGAGGTCTAGCATGATCTCACTGTGCAGCCGAGCTGACCGTTGCCGCTGCCACCACAGCTAGGGTTTCGTTGAGCACAGGAAGGCCCGGCGGGAGGAAGCCGCGTCGGGGTGATAACCGCAGGAGGCCGCACGTGGAGGGCCGGGGTGGGCCGAAACAGCGGCCACCGGCGGAGGCCGGCGCGCCGTGCCGCCATGCAGTGCGTGGGGACGGAGTGGCGAGGAAGAGGATGGGGAAAGGTGCGGCTCTTTTTTTGGCCGACGGCGACGGACGAGAGGCGAGCCAAAGGCGCAGGCGGAATGCAATGGGAGGGGGAACCAATCAGAAGACGCGCGAGGCTGACAGCGCTGAGGTGGACGCGGTGGCTGAATTCGGGGGTGACGTGGCCGAACGGGGCGCACGGACGTTGCCTCCGGCTTGTAGGGTTAAATGTCAGTTTCTTGTGGTGAAGCTGCACGATGGATATCGTTTGTTCCTGTAATAGCAACAAATGCCTAATTTCACCTTTTTAGCTCATTGTCCGTTCCCTAATATAGTTTCTAATTTTATTATACCACAAACCCTGTAATATGCTTATCTATTAAAACACTGTACACTGCAAACGATGAACACTACCCAGTGAAGCACGTTAACATTGGTTGTATTGTATGCCTGCCATTTGCGTGCCTGTTGGGACATGCCCGCCCCAGATGGTGGAGGTCCGCGCCAAGGGCACGAAGGTCTTGTGGAGGGAGCAAGGAAACATCAGATGTGCATTGCAGGCAAAGGCCCGGAGCCTCCGCCGGTCCGGGCGGAGGACTCAACCAAGCCGATTAGGGCTGACGGTGGAAACTAACCAAGTCAACACGTTCTGTTTTTACCCACAGGATGAACAGGGATCGAAGGGATCAACGACGCCATCGGTCAGGACCTCCGGCGTTCCGGTCAGAGGCAATGGCGCAGAGGCGAGGGCCGCAGTGGAGGCCGCTCTGCGAGGATCCGTGCAGCCTAGGAAAGGCCTTCGCCCAAATAGATGGAGGCTAGAAGAAGATGGGCCGCAGGCGGGCCGACATCTGAGGCCCAGCAAGTTCAAGGCGGTTCGAGAAGAGATTCCCGGGAAGAGCCCATGTTGGCCTATCTAGAAAATAGGATATCCTCGGAATGTACTGCCACCGTCACGGGGCATTTCGGTCTTTGTACTAGGCAATGAATAGTTTCCTATAAATAGGGGCGGTGGAAATGATGTAAAGGTTGGTCGGTGAATACATTAATGAAACCCTAGACTCATTTTCCGCAACTTTTCCTTCCTCACCTCCGCCCGGGGCACCGCACAGGCGAAGGCTCCAACCCAGTAACTTCCGTTGGGGGAGCAAGATACTGCTTCCCAACAGTGCTTGACAGAGATCCACACTTAACGGCAAAGTCACATGCGCCGAGCAATTGGCGCACTTGATCATATCCATCACATCAGAAACGTTGCAGTACCAGCTGCAAGTCAATGCGTTATTATCAGCCAGAGACAAGCAAGCCCTGCCCTGGTGATTTCTAAGACTCTGTAAAACTTTACAAGATAGTGATACGTACATTTAAAACGAAGATGTGGTTTACAAGTTAATAGTGCCAAATTATAGTTGAGTATTATTACACATATGCCTAGTTCATTAAAGATGCCAATTAGCAGACACAAAGAAGCTCTCAATAGTGAGTGGTATAGGCAAATGGCCGACATATATATGAGCAGTCGAGCACATGAGGGCACTACAAGATCTAGCCCTAGCCTGCTGTTTTTCTCTTTTGCAGCACGGCTAAACGTACAACCCACCATATCAAACCATCGGATCTGATGACAATTTGTAATAATGATTTACATCCTTTCCAGCATAAAAACTCGCTCGATGCTTCTACTATCCCTTTGTAGGAAATAAAAATATTGTAGTACCCTCGACGACTTTGACCTTGCAGGCCAACTACCTAATACGAACGCACCTAACCAAGATGCTTTACAACGTGATAGTACCAAGTTGCCAATTAACAGACACAAATGCAAGCAAGTCTGATACTTTAAACTTTATGTCAGTACATCTGATGCATTATTAGATATTATCTTATCTGAGCCAATAGTTGACTTGTGCAATGGATGTACGTCCTAGCAAGGCATGTGATGGATCGCTCAAGACTGACAGCTTTATAGACAGGCTTGCTTTACTAGCTCTGCTTCCCTCCTCTCCTAGCTTCCAATAATTGCTCACGTCTCTCTCTTCATCCCCTAGCTTGAGCCGCAAGTGCGGAATCTCTCTTTGTCTACAACGTCACCAATCTTCCATCCTGGGGTCGGCATGGATCTTGTGGCCGGGGCAGTGAGCAGCATCATCACCAAGCTCAGCGAGCTGCTGCAGGGCGAGTACACGCTGCAGAAGGGCCTGCCAGAGCAAATCGAGTATCTGAAAAATGAGCTCGAGAGTGCGCACACGGCTCTCTGCAAGGTGGGCGAGATGCCGCCAGAGCTTCTGGATCGACAGGTCCGGCTATGGGCTGGCAACGTCAGAGAGGCGTCCTATGACATGGAGGACATTCTCGACGCCTTCCTCGTCGACGTCATGGAGGGGGCCGCCCCTGCTGAGACTAAAATCAACAAATTTAAAGGCTTGCTTAAAAGTCTCAAGAAGATGGCCAAGCTGTTGAAGAAGGGCAAGGCGCGCCATGATATCGCCAGTGCGATCAAGAACATGGAGAAACGACTCCAGGAGGTGTGGGAGCGCCGTGAGAGATACTCCATACCTGTTGCAGTGGCTGCGCCGGCCACCAAACTGGATCCTCGCCTTGTGGACATGCACAAAGAGGCAACACAGATTATCGGCATCGAGAGGACGAGGGCGGAGCTCATAGCCAAGCTTCAGTCATCGTCCAACGTCCAAGAAGACGCTGACGTCTCCGGCAACAGCTACAAGATGAAGATAGTTTCAGTGGTCGGAGCTGGTGGTCTGGGCAAGACCACTCTTGCTAAGGCGGTTTACGATGAGCTGAGTCCAGGATATGATTGTCGAGCCTTTGTTTCGGTTGGCCGCAATCCTGACCTGGTGCAAGTCTTCACCAACATCTTTTTCCTTCTCGACCAAGAAAAGTACAAGGCCATTCGTGATGTAAAGAACCTACAACTACTCATTGGTGAACTCCGAAAATCCCTTGATAACAAGAGGTATGCATTATCAGTAGCCACATGATCACCTTCGATCAGTTTCTCTGTTTGATCTTATTACTATATATATGCCACACTACTTGTGCTGTATGCATAGTATTTTGGAGCATACATATGTTTACCATTTAATTTGAAGATGTTTCTTTTTTGTTATGTATCGAAGATGCAGTTGTGGTACAATACGTCAATACTTCTTCATGCTAGGGAATTTATATTTGATAACCAAATCTCAAGATGTTTGTTTTTCATCATGAATCAAAGCTGCAGTTGTGGCACAATACTCCCTTTCTTGCTAGGGAATTTATATTTGATATTACAAATTTGAACAAGTTTCAACGGTGATATTGTAAATCTTGGAAGTACAGAGTTATTAAACCTTCGAACATCTATAAAGTTCCACTAGTAAGTAAGTTTCAAAGACTCAATTAAAATTAGACATCACCCATATTCAATACTAGCGTAGTACAGATGTAGTGCCACTCTTCTTCTCCATTATAGACAACATATGCTCGAAGGTTTCTAATTCTGTCTATTAATTTGTACTGTATTGTTGGTAGGTACTTCATCGTTATTGACGACGTATGGAACATAGAATCTTGGAAAACAATAAGATCAGCTTTGGATCAGAAGAGTAGTGGAAGCAGAATAATCAAAACTACTCGTAATCGAGAAGTAGCCTTCAGCGATGAAGTTTGTTACCAGCTTGATCATCTTACACCTGATAACTCAAAGAAGCTATTTTATATGAGGCTATTTGGTGGTGAAGACAACTGTCCTGCTCATCATCCTGAAGAGGCATCTGAAAAGATTCTACGCAAATGTGGTGGTGTGCCATTAGCTATCATCACAATGGCTAGCTTGTTGTTGGGCAAATCAAGAAATGATTGGTTTGACGTGTGTAACTCTCCTGGTTTCTATGGTGGCAGAGACAACAAGCAAGTAGTAGATCATACTGTGTGGATATTGTCGCTTAGCTACCATGATCTTCCTTCTCATCTAAAGACATGCTTACTGTACCTAAGTGTGTATCCTGAAGACTGTGAGATTGAGAAAGATTCATTGATATGGAAGTGGGTAGCTGAAGGTTTTATAGAGAAGAAAACAGGAACAAGCCTGTTTCAGCTGGGAGAGGAATACTTCCATCAGCTCATAAACAGGAGCATGATCCAAGGGACGGAATCAGAAAATGATGGCATCATACATCACTGTCGTGTTCATGACATGGTCCTTGACCTTATTCGTGACCTGGCAGGCGAAGAAAACTTCATCACTATCTCAAATGATGATGGAGGAACATCATCACGACACAAGGTGCGCCGGTTAGCTCAGCAGAACAGGATACTGCTGTTGGATCAATCTCATCCTAACAGTCAAAGGGACATGACACAACTGAGGTCATTGGTTGCCCATGGGTGTGATATCCGTGGTTGGGTCCTGCCTCCGAACCTTACACTGTTACGTGTGCTAGCTTTAGAGAGGTGCAAAGGCCATGACAGGCGCTGGCTTGAGCATCTTGGAAATCTAGTTCATTTGAGGTACCTAGGGCTACAAGATACAGAGGACGGAGAGCTCCCGGAGGCGATAGGAGCTCTGAAACTTCTACAGACACTGGACTTGGAAACTTCCAGACGAATAGGGGATAGGGAAGTTGTGCAACTGCCATCGAGCGTTAGCCTGTTAACTCGGTTGGTCTGCCTACGATGCCATATATGGATGAGGGTGCCTGATGGGTTCTTCCAGAAGGTGACGTCACTGGAGGAGCTACGTATAAGTGTTGACCTGCTGTCTTTTGAGTCCAAGAGGCAATTTTTGAAGGAGCTGGGCAACCTGAGCCAACTGAGGGTGCTCCATGTGCCTGGTACCGGTGGGCTGGATGAGAGCATGCAGGCAGAACTTTTGAAGTCACTAGGCAATCTGCAGGAGCTCCGGCATCTGGATTTGAGATGTTATGACATGGATCAAGATCATGCTGCCTCAACGGAGTGGGACAAAGCCATGTTTCCGGAACATCTCAGGCATTTGTGTATACAAAGCATCTGGTTCCCTTGTCTGCCATCATTCATAAATTCCACGCTTCTCCCCAACCTTTGCTACTTGGAGTTGGGTGTGGATCATATGGATGAGGCAGGTCTGAGAATCTTGGGTGGGCTGCCAGATCTCCATTACCTCCGTATTGAACGCTCGGTTTATGGGACGGCTTCTCATAAGCAGGCTATGGTAGTTGATATAGCTGCCCATGATGTCTTCTTCCACAAGTTGAGAATTCTCCAGTTGGTTGGCTGGATGGTCCAGCTGGCGACCAACGATGACTCGACTAGTGCTTCGTTGAGCACAGAGGACGGGAGCCGCAGCAGAGTACCACCGGCCCCTGTTGTGAGGCCAAACCTCTATGACCTTTGGTTCACTGTCCCAGTCAGGGATTTCTACAAGGATGGACACTGTACCTCTGACAATCTCGGCTTGGACTTGCAGTGCCTCCCTTCGCTACACACTGTGCGGGCATTTCTCGACTGTAAGGATGCCTTCCCTGATGACGTGAACAAGGCAGAGGCTGATCTCAGGCGCCTAGCACAACTCCATCCCAATAGTTCCGCACTCAAATTCGACGTATTCAATGTTCATGAACGTATGATGGCACGACCGACCAATACACATCGACGATGAAGAGGTACGTACCAGCTGCCAAACCTGCTTCAGTAACCGCAGTCCATTCCCCATTCCACTAACACCTACTTCTCCATTACTATATTATTATTATTATAGTAACAATATGCACAGAAAATCAAGGGCTACGGTGCTCCGAAAACCACTAAGACGTAGCAAGATCTCAAAGAAATCATAGCGCTTAATATTCTAGAATTAATAGGACTGTTAAATAAATTAAATAATCAGAGAAAAAGAAAAAAAATTCCTGAAATCTTGGCGTATCCCCAGGACGTCCTAGCTTCCCAGTTTGGTCTGCGTGCGCTGGTGTACATATGACGTAATTATCAATTTTCTACGAAAAATAGATAAGGTTAATTATGTACCTCCCTCTGCTCCAAATTATGAGACGTGTTGGCATTTCCTACATAAATAGATTTTGCTATGTGTCTAGCCATACCATAGCCACGTAAGGCAAGCAAACGCTAGTCTAGTTGGTCTGGCTGTGCGCCCTGCCAGCCCGAGTTCGAACCCCCTCGGGGGTGGATTTATTGGCCGGAAGAGGCACCATTTATCTATGTGTTGAAAAAAATCTCCTCGTCTGCTCCTCGCCAAAGCACAGGTCTAAGGCTAGCCCAGTCTTACAGGAGCTGTGCTGTCGCTATGTATGGGTGGGGCAGAGGTTCAATGGTTTTCTGGACCTGCGTTAGAAGTCTTCTTCTTAAGCACAATGCCCGGAGGGCTGTCTTACCCCCGCGGGTCAATCTTTCTTTAACCACGTAAGGACCGTGCTTGATTATGCAAGGACATTATTTTTAATATGATGTTAGTTTTAAAAGTGGTCTAAGATGACTAGTGACAAATAAATCATGTACATGATCAACATGATGTTGCTCTTCAAAAATGATGTAGTCATGTTGAAAACACCATCACGGGTCACGTTAGTCTTTCCACATTAAAAAATAATTTTACAGGTATATCAAGCTTGATCTTTATTTTTCAACTTACAAGAAAAGAACTAGAAAAGCAGGACTATTTCTTCTATTGCCTCCTATACAAGAGGTAATATGTGACATTTTAAATCTAGATCAACGGTTCAGAGATTCAATTTGGAGTACCGTAGCACAACCCACACAATATAGTAACTCTGTTGTTCATTGTTATAGCCGAGTTCCATATCATTTCCATTGACCTTCATCAATCATCCATGCCAGACTAATAATGCTAATAAAAACTATTTTCCTTGATGATTCTTATTCCAGTCGTCGGAGATTAAGCAGCTTGCCTCTTGATCCTCAGTGGGGGGAGTTTGCGGCTCAAGTTGGTGGATTTCAGGACTTTGGGAGGATATTTTGGGTTGTCCAGTCTGCTGTCCCATATATTGTCGCATGCATGGAGCTGATCTCACTGTGTCAGTCTACTACACGGTCATCTTCTTCCAACATATCTCTGCTCTTGGTAGACCTTTGCACGCTTTAATCCTCTAATAATGTTGCTCGACGATCATGCCTGTTGTTTACTATATTTCCTTTTGCTCTAGAACTTATTGTCGGCGTACCTGTGCATGTTTGGAACACAAATGATATATGCGTTATTATGTTGTTTGAGGCTTAAATTTGGTTTTCGTATGCCGCTGCAAGCATACTTGCCTCCTGTCCATGTTCATGAGCTCTATCGGGTGTCCAGTTGCCTTTGCAGAATTTCTCCAACTGGTGAACCCGGCTCTCTCATTCACTTCGTTGCTACGATCTTGGCTACTGTATTATTGATTTATTATAAATTGTAGTGACCAACGCTGTCACGGCTCCCGTGTCCAGGTACCAAGGCCACAGCTTTGAGATGGAGTATTGGTCGTTCCACTATTTTGATAGCTTAGAAAATTTAATAATAAATAACATTAGAGATACAATATGGTACAAAATGGAATGATGGAAAATTGAAGATATTCTTTTCTGTTGGAACGTGGGGTTCCAGCAGAGGAAGAGCGTGAAGTGGACCTCCACTTGGCTGATGCCCCGGGCGAAGGTGAAAGGACTCACAGTACACGAGTTGAGCTAGGGTTTTATTATTATATTCACCAACCTCCCCTACACAGGGTTCAAGTCCCCCTTTTATCGAACGTTCTTTGCTACTATCCAACTTTACATTTTTATCCCCTGACAGCTAGGGCACATTCCTGGGATATTCCCTTGCTAGTACAAATTGCTAAGGGTAGCTCAGGTCTTCTCTCCTTTCACCGCCTTTGCTTCATGGGTTGTAGCTGCAGACATAGAGACAGCCCACGGCCCGATGTCGTAGCCCTGCATGTACGCTCTCCTTATTGGCGGAGGTCTTTTGGGGTTCCTCAATGTCTTCGCCCAGGAAGCCTTTGCCCTGTCGCATAGGTCGTTGCCTCAGCCTACGCCGTAGGAGCCTCCGCCGATCCCACGAGGACCTTTCCAAACCCGTGAGAGCCTCCACCGATTCCGCAGGATCCCCTGCCGATTTCGCGGGAGCCTCCGCTGAATCCACGGGAGCCTCCGCTGAAACCGCGGGAACCTCTGCCAGTCCTAGTGGAGCCTCCACCTAATCCTTCCTGCAGGCCATCCACTTATCTTGTTAATGTTAGTTCTTGTCGCTACGAGGCGCCTTAACCTCCACGGCTCATATCCATGCCCCATCAGTTCCCTCCTTGATGGCATGGTCTAATACTGGTGGGCCTTGTCCCCAAAATTTGGTTCTCAGGTTCTGAGGCACAGAGACGTCCCCCCTTTTCCCCAGGGTCGCCTAAATTAGACTGTTGTCTCGATGATGTGTCAATGCCTACAATGGCTCAGTGACTTTCACGCTGTTGAACGGATGTGACCTCTGGGGGTAGAAGTTGAAGCGTCGGTTCAATGGCTATATAAAGGGGGGAGGTGAAGGCTCCCCTCATTCCCATCAGAGCCATCACTTTCACTGCTGTTGCTCTCCAAGTTTTTCCCTATCTTTTGTCTTTGCTTAGTTTTGGCCTGCCTTCGCTTTCTTTTGTTGTTCTTGTGCTCTAGAGGTGGCTACGCCCGTTAGCTCCCCTCCCTGCCGGGCAGCTTTGTTTTTTGTCCGTACCGCCATCTTCTTGGCGTTAGAGCTAGTGGGTGGTCTGCACGCTTCGAAGATTGCATGGTGGTGAGCGTTGCAGCATAAGAGCTTGAGGAAGATCTCACGAGCATTGACGCCTCAGTCAGAGACTTGGTTGGTGCTGGGGAGTCGGAGGTAATGGCCGGAAAGACTTGGGATTTCGGCGAGTCGCTGATAACTCCGAAGATGATCAGGAAGATGGAGAAAGAAGGGATGTTGTTCGTTGGTAGAGCTAAGATGTGAATCATTGTAGCACATGTAGTTTCATGTGTCATTTATATATATATGGGTTAGTGGTCGAGCAATAGTCAACATCTCACTATTTGGAGTTGCTTTTCAGGTTGTATTTTTTGTCGCTGACACCATCTTGTGCAAGTATAGCATTACTGATTTTGGCAAGAAATGATCCCAGGTAAACCACCAATTCTCCAATAAGGGATGTTTAGTGTCGTGATTTTCCATTGATATGATTAATGCATCTTGTCGATTCCAACATGTCACTGTATAAACAATTATGTGCTCAGCCAACTCTCTCGGGACACCTGGCATGTCGGCCGGCTTCCAAGCGAAGATATCTTTGTTGTCCTGGAGAAAGTTAGTAAGCGCGAGTTCCTATTTTTCAAAGAGGTGGGCACTGATGGTCGCCATCTTGGAGGGATCACTGGTGTCCAAGTCAATTTGCTTGATATCTGCCTCTTTTGGTAGTGCAAGGATGTTGGGCCTTTTAGCCGAGATCTCTAGTTCCTCCAGGTTCATTTCTGCAGTGATTGTAGCGATTTCTTTTCTTCCACTGCCTATTTGTGCCTTGGCTACGATTTGGATTGCTTGAACATCGCAATCGAAGGCACGCTTCAAGTCTCCACGGAGAGAGAGTACACCGTTAGGCCCTGACATCTTGAGCAAGAGGTATGGATAGTGTGGTATTACCACAAACATGGCTAACGCTGGTCGCCCAAGGATAGCGTGATATGATGACTCAAAGTCTGCCACTTCGAATTTGATGAACTCGGTGCGGTAGTTTGCAGGAGTTCCAAACGTAACTGGCAAAGTGATTTGTCCAAGTGGCATAGCGGCCTTGCTGAGTACTATTCCGTAGAAAGGGACGCTTATTGGAGTAATCATCCCAGCCAATTCTAGCCCCATCTTCCTTAGTGTATCAGAAAATATCATGTTGAGCCCTGCTCCTAAATCAATCAAGACTTTTGTGATGGTCATACCAGCAATGGTCGGATCCAAAACCAGTGGATAGTGACTAGCGTTCCCTACGCTAGTCCATTGATCCTCTCTTGAGAACTGAATCGGATATTGCGACCAATTAAGGTATCTAGAGTGGCTGGTTCTGCCACCATGATGGTTCGTAGAGTCAGCTTGTCTTGATGCTTGCTCCTAGAATCTAGGACTCTAGCAAAGATTATTTCTATTGTCCCCTTGGATTTCTGGAATCCTTTATCTCTCTAATCGTCCTCATCCTTCTTCAGGTTGTCTTCTTTTCTATCTCCTTTGTTATCTTTTCTTGTGTATCGTTCAATGAAGATGCGACAATCTCCGGTCGTGTGATTACCGCCCGGGTGCCATATGTAAGGCATGTTTTCAAGATCTTCAAACTTCCTGGGTTTGGAAAACTTCTTGGCTTTGTCTGCTACAGCCACAGTGTTGTCAGACCTGCGCTTCCTGCCCTGCTGCCCGTTGCTTTGATGGTTCTGTCAGTCAGAGTTGTCCCGGTTGTTTCGATCTGGAAATCTCTCCCAGGTCTTTTCCTCTGCTGCGATCACCTTCTCCACCATGTGCTTGAATTCTTCATTGTTTCATGGGTTCTCTTTGCAGAAATCATGGAATTGCCACTTAGCTAGAATTCTATAGGAAAAAGCCTCAATGACATCTCGTTCAATGCTATCGTGTACTTGAGCACGCAGCTCACTAAACCATTGGTAAAAGACACTGAGATTTTTGCCACTTTTCTGCTTAAATCCTTTTAATTCCGCTTGAGTGATATGGTGTGTGATGATGCCTGCAAAATTTTCACAAAAAACTCTCTGCAAATCCTCCCAACCCTTAATCGGTGTGGGGCTCAGTTTGTCAAACCATTGGAGTGGCATAGCCTCCAGTGCCATGGGAAAGAAGAGTGCTTTAATGTCATCGTCCCTGCCGGCCAGCTCGATTCACTGAGAATAGATCCCGAGCCAATGCTTTGGTTCAGTCTTGCCGTCGTACTTGGAGTGGTTGGAAGGTTTGAACTTGTAAGGTAGTCGTATCGAAAGAAGTCAGTTTGTAAAACAAGGGAACCGGTCGGGTACCCCGGCTTCCCTGTACTCAGACTCAGCTCCGCCCTCCCACCAGTCGACGCGGTGAGAGTGGTTTTGGGGTGCCATAGGAACTAGTGGTCTGCTCCTGTTGTCCCTTGGTTGCTCAACTCGATTACTTCGGTTCTGGTCTCCTCTACTTCCTTTGTTGCTGCTTCCATTTGGGCCCAACCTGTGAAAAGTGGATTTTCCCTGACTTTGGTTGTCTTGTTTCTGCAAAACTATCCTAGCGGGTTATTTCGAATGAGTCTTTCCACCCTGCATCTGTAATCCCCCTGATTGGAGGATTTCTCGAAGGCATTCTCGTTCTTTGTTGGGATGGGAAATAGCTTCATACTCCTCAGCCAATTCTTGAATCTTGGTATATGGAGAGTCACGTATCCTCCAGGCCATACGCCTATCTTCAGCTTCCCGTTCTGATCTTCTCTTATTGTACTCAGCTAGATCAGATTGGTATCTGGCGTAGGCTTCCTTGCGCTGTCAGGCACGGCGTTGGCGTCCCTGCTTCAACTTGTTCCTCCTTTCTCTAACCTATCTCTGGCTTTCAACTTCGCTATCATCTCCCTAAGCATCAGGTGAAATATTGGACTCGGATTCGTCCAATGTCCTCACATCGGGTTCTTCTAGAGGGATCAATGGTGACCGGGGCCGACGAACCATCAGCACTTCTTGAGCGTGAATTACTCCATTGTCCGTGCCCGTTTCTGTGCTATCAGAGTTGTTAAGGATTTTAGTGGAAGCTTCAGCGTCGCAGATCGAATCTCCTTCCTAGTAGGGTTGGACCATTGTTGTGTCAACCAGCCGGGTGCTGCCATCTTTAGAAATAGAACCTGACCAGTGGACGATATAATTTTGAGATGTTATAGTCAGTACGAGGCCCTCCTGAGCTCCTATTAGGGGTATCCTTCATACTAGATTGGTTGAATCTGGAAGTACTGCTTGATAAGATGTAGCCATGTTACGGATCCCAAATGGAAAAGGACTTGGTCCATCATATAAAGAACTTGGATGGGACTCAAGATGGATGCGGAGTCTAAGTTCGAGTCGAAGTCAGTCATTCACGAAATCTGAGTCAGATCAGACATAGTGAGCTGCGAAATTTTCTCAGCGAGTTGACCCGCCGTAGTCGCCGAGACAGCGAGGGCCTCATGGTGCTCTAAATCTTTGAGGAGACAACCTTGGAGCTTGCCATCATCGTCCGCCTCGCAAATCCAGGATCAAAGACGAAGGTTGATCCCACCGGGAAGATCATGTTGTCGAAGTCCATCGAGCTCTCGGATGCAAATCGACCGAAAGCCCTTACCTGGCGCGCCAGCTGTCAATGTTTTACCACCGATAGCCTACCACGAGGGTACCTGGATAGTTGTTCGGGCTTTGGCGTATGCGAAACTCGACAATTGATGCAAGAGACAATCGGTTTATACTGGTTCGGGCCCTCATGATCGAGTAATAGCCTTTACATCTAGTTGGCATTAGCCTTTGTGTTAGATTGATTGTTATGATTTTGTGTTACAAG
>CM039596.1:60591614-60613560 GCA_022457205.1 Saccharum spontaneum
TCATGGATTCAATGACAGTGGAAGCAAAGCTGCAGGTACAGAGCCAGAGCCACTCGCAATAGTTTCAAGCTCCATCCCAGATGAAGAATTCAGTCCTGGAGTTGCGGATGACAATGTGCAAGCCTGAAGCTGATTCTGGTTGAATGCTCCACAAACAAAGCAAGCTCTAAGACAGTGACTCTGCAGCCCGTAGTGTGCTACTGCATCTTTTGTTTAAGTTTGCTCTAGTGTAGTATTATGTGAAACTCCCGTTTAAGTGAGTTCTAAGGTCGTTAGTGTAATGGAAGCCCAAACTGTTTTAATAAAGTGTTGCAATTGGCCGCAATATGCATTGAGATATTATTTTGGTTCAGATATGATGTTTGTGCCGTGGTTTCTGTTGAGATTACAATAAGTCTGCTCTTAGTTTGCATTATGGACTGTTGTGAGTCACTACATGTCAAAATATTAGGCAGTCCCCATCACATAACAAGAGAGCATATAATAGTATACACAAGTTGACACAAGCCATAATAATAGGTTCTTCTAATTATATAATTAAACAATAGCACAGTACAGACAAAGACTTAAGTCCCAGAAACATCCAGTACATAATGGTAGATGATGAAGTTGAGGTTCTAGGGAGTTTGTAGAAATGTTCATACTTCTCTTCAGCTAGAGAATATGACATAACTGTTGTGACTTGCCCAGAGATAACATACTCCCAGCAACATAAGAACACACAAACTAGGTAGACCACAGGAATAATATATAGTGGATACGACACACTTGCCATAGTTCCAGAAACATACACGCAAAAGGAGACTTGGGAGGGCTTCAGAATTTGAAATGGTAAATTTTGTCCATTAGATCATGGCTTGTACCCTTGGTTGTCAGCACAGGTAAACATGTGATACGCAATTTCCCCATGGGCCTCGCACAGAGTAGCCTATAGATAAAGACATGATATTCTGTTACAAGAAGTCTAAATTCACGAAAAGAATTGATATGCTGATGAAACAAGAAGTACCTCATGAGGCTCCTTCAGATTGAATGTAAGTTTTGCACCACATAAGCATCTCGCATAGTAAACAGCATACAAGCTACTATTTGTCTGCAGAAAAATTGAGTAATTGACTGATAAATATAGTGTTCGCAGAAGACAATAGATGCACAATTTTGCAGAGGAAACAATTGTGCAAATGTAGAAAGTCTTACAGTTTGCATTTATGACCAAGATCAATTAGATAGATATCAGCCCAGCCATCGTACGTCTTTAACATCCCATCCACAAAAGAAATGATCTTTGCAAGCAAACAAGGCACTGTGAAGTTTGAATACAGTAATCGTGATGCTTCTGCTTGGCTTCTGCAACAAAGAACTTCATAAGGATTTGAAGTCCCAAAAGTAGCAGCTCCATGTTTCTTCATTCCCAAAAACTGGTAGGATGATCTACACACAAATGAAGTTGATCAAAGATTGAATTTCAAAATAGAACAGAATATTATAAAAATGCAACTCATTGATACTAACATAAGAGCATACCTTTTGGCAATCTTCCACATTATAGGTAATGTGGTCCCCTATGAAACTTGCCCTTATTGCATCCGAATTCAAATAGTCACCATTATCATGAACTATTTCCTGGATTGTAAAGTAGAGATTTAGCTAGAGTAAGAATACTATTATAAGATAACTGGAGGTGTTTAAGTTCAAAAATACGTAACGCAAGTGAGGCAGGAAGGAAGTGCCTCCTTATCTTGTGTGTCTGATCATACCTCTGAAAATGGTTGTACACTTTTGCATCCAGATAATTCCAAAGCACCATAATAGCGTCAACTACACTAACAGTAAAAGTGCCATTTAGTTTAAGGCAATGCTGAACAACATGGCCAGGTATAGATAATGATTTTGGAGCAGTAAAAATGATCCAATCATTGCAAAGGTAAGATGGATCAGACTCACATTGATACTGATTAAACAGGGAAACAACTCTCAAAGTATCATACCGGTTCAGCTCATCCCTAGGGAGGCATGGATTTGTCATCCACTGATAACATAGATACTTGGTGGTCCATGACACATCTGGTTGATCGAACATTAGATCAAAGGTCAACATTGGAAAGTTTGAATGACTTGTTACAGTCTTTCCTTTGGGAATAAGGTACTACTTGGGAATTGGAGCTAGAACTTTGTTCATCGATGCCCTATAGACAGTCCCCCAAACATCCTCCTGGCTCCATCGATGCCCTAAGCAAAGTACAAATACATTTTCAATTCCACATTCATTCTATGCAAAACTACACTACATATCTAAGCAACATATCTAGTACCCAGCTGTTAAAGTCAGATCTACAGATATACTAAACAGGTAGAACAAAATACTTTTGAGTTTATTTTGACGCTGAAGATTGCTCCAAGCCAACACACCAACGAGGGCCTTGGACGCCCAAGAGGTCTCGCAAGACCTGCAACGAACAAGCCCGTGTACACACCAATCATATTCTAATGTTCCTTTTGCATTACTGTTCTTCTATATAGGGGAACAGTGAAGGCCTTGGTCTTCCACTACACCCTCCTTCCTCCGCGGCTGGATCTGGCCATGGTCGCCCCCGCCCTGACCTGGCCCGGCCGCCACCACCACCACCAAAACCCTAAAGCCGCCGCACGACCGTCCCCAACCACCGGGCCGACCTGCCTCCCCCGAACCCCCCTTCTAAAGCAGCCATATTTGGATACCGAGAGAGGGATTGTCAAGAGTACCAAAACCATTTTCTTCTGTTTCAGTCGAAGCACGACACGACAAACAAGGCCAACGCCACCCGCCCCAACCACCGCCCCGCCGCGTCGCTAGGGTGCGGACGGAGCTCCGGAGTCGCGTCACACTAGCGCGATCGCGGCGACCGCCATCTAACCCACACCCCCACCCCCACAGCCCAAAACATTACGTAGAAACCTCCAGAAATCAATAGCAAAATGATTTCCGCGCACACATCAAGAAAAGCTAAGAAAATAAAAACGATTCAAGAGTACCTCCGAGGAGAGATCAAGAGAAGCTGCTCCACGCGCAGATCGATGGTTGGCTGGTTCCATCAACCCAAAACCAAAGGATGCTCCGAGAAGAAGAGGTAAAGGAGAGGGGAAAAGCCTCGGAGATCCGAGCAGAACAGCGACAAACCCGAGGGGAAAGTGAAACACAGGCTCCGTTCGACTGTGCTGATAAGCCAGCTGAAAAACACTATTGGCTGATTTGTTGTGAGAGAAAAATACTGTTCCGACTGAAAAAACAAGCTGAAAAAGACAGATTATAAGCCGGGTGAACAGGATCACAGTACTGGTTGGGGAAAGTGAAGGATTGGGTATGTCTGAAGCTCGGGAAGGGATGAAGACATGTTCTTTTTCCATACCGAAACTGCCCCTCCGGTTGATACCGTACAGAACACAAACTCCACACTTTCCGACCAAAATAAAACACTACCACTGTGGGTCCCTCAGCCTAGATTTTTTTTTTTTTTGAGCAGAAGTCCCTCAGCCTAGATGGATGGTCGAGATAGCCCCTGGCCACGTACACAAACGGCGAGACTTTTCCCAGGGCTCCGAGATGCGGAGCAGTCCAGGAGCTCGCCGCTCAGCCTCGTGTCCGGCCAAAGCGGTCCGTGCCGTCGACTGCTACATGATCAGGGCCGGATTTGGACCTACGGCCACGGCTCTGGGCCTGGCCCAAATGCCCTCTTATCCCTCTTGAACTTCCATGGCCCAGCCTGTCAGCCTAGCAGCAAATGTCTCTACCAATCTCGCCCATGGCCTGTCTGAGCCGACTGCCCTTCTCACGCATTTCCTCTCGCTAATAATAAATCTGGAAACACATGCTAATTCGCAAAGTTTATTACGCGAACAAAAGAAGCGGTCCGTGCCGAGGATTTGGGTCGGATTTGGGCCTAATAAGGCCACGGCACTAGGCCTGCCTGGCCTACGTCACCTCTTATCCCTTTTGACAATATGAGTTTATTAGGGCTAAGCGATATGGCAAGCTAAGATGCTGAGGCAATAGAGCATGGAAGTAGACGAAGTGTGCGTATCTGGAAGTGCTTTGGTGATTTTGTTTTTATATGTGGGTGTGACAAGACACCCCCTGTTCGGCTGAGCTTATCAGCACGGCTTATTAGCCATGGAACAGTGTTTTTCTCTCACAGCAAATCAGCCACAGCCGGCTTATAAGCCAAAAAAACAGCCTGCCGAACAGGGTCATTGGTGTATGGTTTGGATAGTTCTCATGTAGTAGATGTAACACTTGTGATCATGGTTTTAAATAGCTCGCTATTTTTGCCGCTATAGCCCGAAATAGCTTGAAAAAAATTGTGCCGCTATTTGTGTTCATGCACAATTTTATCGCTATTTTGCCGCTAAAGTCCGCTAATTACGGTTTATAAAACGCTAAACACTTTAGCCTTAGCTCGCTATTTAAAACCATGCTTGTGATAGACATTCCATGTAGCATTCTTGTATTCTTTACCATTACAACATATAGTAGCAAAATTGATTGAATTTCATCCTTTGATATGTTTCCACACTCGTTCTATGTGTATTGGTTCCTTATTTTAGTTTTTCGATCTCTTTTGATTGACCTTGTCTATTACAATCACGGTCTATGTACAGGATAGCTAGAGTGAAGTGAGATGACATTTTTCACTTTATTTATAGTAAACCAATAACTTTTGGTTAAGGTGTATTTTCAAACATATGGAAATCAGTACTACTTTCTGGATGATTTTTAATTATTAACTTTTCATAATCTTAATTCAAAAGTTTCCTTTTTAATTGTGATTTTTGTGGACTCTTTATTTAGGCAGTGTTATTTCCAACTTGTGGAAATTAAATTTCTATTTTACCTTAATTTATTTTTTATATGGATATGAGATCTTTAGTTTAATATAAGCTATATATTGACTCTTTTTTTATTAATCTCATAATTTTCTAGGACCTTTATTAACATCTTCATTTTAATTTTCATGTTAGTATTCGGGCAAAGTTTTATTTTCTCTGTGGGTAGCATTCTTTATCTCTGAGATTGTTGAATCATGGCAATGAATGTTGTTGTGTCCAAACGTAGTAGTAATAAAGAGTTCAACGCAATTTAGATTAGACGTGCAGTTAGGCATTCAACCATGAAGCATAGTTATTGAGACTAGCAAGCTCCTTGGTCCGTTGGTTCATTGGTTTGACTCATTGGACCACTGGTTTGGCGCTTCAATATTTGTAATATAATACTAGTCCAATAAAAACACAATATATAATACTAGTCTTTTAGAACAGTGACAATCTTTTTCCTAAACACATGCTTAAATGCACGTTCGCTATCTCTACTACTGTCTCTAATTATAGAAGAGAACTGTCATTTTAGTCAGGCAGGTTTCAACAAACTCTGGCACCACGACGGCTAGCTATATGCGGATTGCAAAAGACACACAAACAAATGACGTACCAGAGAGTATAATTTTAGCATGCAGCAGAGGATGCATTATTCAAGTGGCTAGCTTACCAGGGCACTGATCGAATACAACGGCTGAAGACAAAAGAAAAGCACTGCACGCACGCACCCTCTAAAATGTCTAGCAGTTCTATTGTTACAGCCTTTACAGGACGACTTTAAGTCCTTGTTTAGATTCCAAATTTGGGATCCAAACTTTGTATAGTAAATGTCTCGTCACACTGTAGCAATTTTGTTTTTATTTGGTAATAATTATCCAAATATTGATTAATTAGGCTTAAAATATTCATCTCGCAAAGTACAATAAAACTGTGCAATTAGTTTTTGATTTCATCTACATTTAGTACTCCATATATGTGTCGACATTTTGATGTGATGGGAAATCTTCTTTTTGCATAGTAGAATTTGGGGGTGAATTTGAGTATCTAAACAAGGCCTAAACTGTCCTCCTATAGCAGAGGCAGACAAGTAATCTCGCTCTCAGGCTTCTGGATCCGTCTGACGACTAGGAGGACTTGACTTGCCATCTTCTTGGAACCACGATGGCATATTTGGAATGGGCAACTCTTTGTGGCCATGTAGCATCTCAACAACATCGGCCATGGTGGGGCGATCTTCGCGGTCACGCTGAGAGCACAGCAGGCCTACCTCCACGCACCTCTTCATCTCCGCTAGCTGAGACCCGTCAAACAGTGACGGATCAAACTCTTCCTTAATTCGTCCAGCTTCCCAGGCCTTCCACGCCTGACAGATCAGATGTGAGCATCATTCAGGAAGGACAACAGGAAACAATATAGCTTTATATATGCATAGCTGTCGCGTGTGCATACTTCTAAGGCCTCGTTTGGTTTGCACATGTTAAAGTTTAACTCCCATCACATCATGTCGGCACAGATTAGGAGTAATTTACGAGGCGATTCTATTAAGCCTAATTAGTCTAAGATTGAAATTTTTTTGTTAAATAAAACGAAAGTGCTACAGTGTTTATTAAACTTGACACCCAAACCAAATAGGCCCTAGCTATAACTTACCCATCGACCAATAAAATGTTTAAATCCATTCTGTATGGGACCCTTCCTAGGTGAATCCGGACATCTACGGATTCTGCCAAGAGTCTCAAGGAGGGTGATCCCAAAAGCGAACACGTCATTCTTCACTGACACCATACCGTGTTCTATATATTCTGGAGGTACATATCCCCTGAATGATTAATAAAAATAATAACTCATGAATGCAGAATGAAGGAAAAAAGAAATAAAATATTCATGCATGTCATCATCATGTATACACACTCCAGTGGAAACATGTGTGGGGAATGATGTCTCTTACGGTGTGCCTACCACGGAGTCCACTGTGATAATCTCGTCATTATCGTCCAACGCTACAGATATATTGAAATCAGTAATGATAGCAGTAATGATAGCATTCATGTTAGAATCCAAGAGGATGTTCGCTGGTTTCACATCCATATGGACAACCAGTTGTTCATGTAGGTACTGTACGCCCTGTGCCACCCCCATAATTATCCGGAAGAGGGAAGACCAATCAAGGGACCCTGCCAAATTTTACAAATGCTAACACAGTAAGCAATTATTAGCTCATTATATTCAACAGTGATAATTATTAAGAGAGAAGTTAAGCGTGGAGTGAAATATGCTAATATTTCTAAGGGCCCTCGGTTATGGCAGAATGACCCTAGGATTGATTCCGGCTGATGAAAGCTTGTATAAATCAAGTAACAATTCCGGCCAGGATCTCTTCCAGGGGTCGTTCCGAGGAAAGCAAACGGGGCCTGTGGTAACTTACCATATACGATCCAGTTTATTAAGCTTCCATTCGGCACATATTCTTCAACCCAAATAAACCCTCTTTCTTTAGCTCGGTCCTTTATGTGTTTGAACAATTGCACCAAAGAGGTAAGCATGCCTTCATGGCCATATCCGACAAATTTCACTATATTTTTGTGTTGAAGCTTTGAAAAAGCAAGAAGATTATCATAATAATTAATTGCCGACGTGGGATAATCACTGCCTTTTCTTTTCTTGATGGCGACAATGCTTCCATCTTTTAATACACCCTGTAAAATAAACATGTGTTACACACTTAAGGGCAATTATCATTTATACCACCACTAGATGATACCTCACGCGTTGCTGCGGGGATTTTCTTGTCTTATATATGAGAAAAATTTTATACATGAGAAGTATAGTACTATCCGCTAACAACAACATCATAATGTGTGGCCATGGAATTTAGCGATAAATTTAGATAAATAACCGAATAATAGCATGGACATGGCATAGTAACAACTATTTTATTGGTCCACTTTTAAAAGACCACGGTAAAAATTATCAAGATCTAGGTAAAAAATAAGACAGGAAAAAATAAAAATAATACTGGAATTCATTATTTCAGCTTTGGCATTCCTTTAAATAAAATTGCACGCTTAAAATTGATATCATAATTGCTAATTGAGCGAGAGGCAAAGATCACATGAGCGACGCTGGAATGGAACTCATGTATGTGCTTGTGCCAAGCTAGAGAATATTTTTTAGTAGAAAGAGAAGCAGATAGTGGAGGCTGCCGGATCCACCGTACTTCATCGTTTATCCATGGTCCATCTCTTAGTAAAAAAACTGGCACATATACCATAAAAAAAAAACAAATCGGGCAACAGTCTGACAGCTCTCATCCACTCGTTTCATCTTCCTCTCATGGTGCCTTCCGGCTTCCGCCGCTAAGCCTCAACGTAGATTAGTTCCCATACCTTTGTGTTTCCCGTCGAAGCTTATTTCTTCAACATCCTGATCCAGAGCCGATCAAACAACCATCTACCTGCGGCGGCGGAGAGCAGACAACATCAATCGTACTCACGCGCTTGTTGGGGTTGAAGTCCTCGGCGGAGTAGGCGGAGTGTGAACGGCGTCCAGAGGTAGAAGGCGAGCGCTAGGCGATGTATCTCCAGAATGCTGGCCCATGCTGCATCTTCCTCCAGTTCCCGCTCCAACGTGCCGTCCATCCTTCATCTCCAGCTCCGCAACCATGCCCACGCTGCTCGCCCGGGTCGCGGCTGCTGCCCCCCACGGCATCGCCGGTCTCGATTTTCATTTTATAGAAGGAAGATTGATTGCCCGATAGAAGGAAGATTGATTGCAAGTTTCAAATGTGGAGCGGCTGGGTGCAGCGATGAGTGGGCCAGCATTTGAGGTAGTGGTGCAGGAGGTGAAGTGCAAGAGGCACGTAATTGCGTGTGGCTTTATGAGGATGCTTCGGATGAGTTTTGATAAACACGAAGGAGATTGCTGGTTTAAGATTGATGACATGATTTCACCAAATTGCAGAGTAATCTGCTAGTGGGGGTCTCCTTTTTAGGTTTCAGGTAGTGGTGCAGGAGGTGAAGTGCAAGAGGCACGTAATTGCGCGTGGCTTTATGAGGATGCTTCGGATGAGTTTTGATAAACACGAAGGAGACTGCTGGTTTAAGATTGATGACGTGGCTTCACCAAATTGCAGAGAAATCTGCTACCGGGGGTCTCCTATTTAGGTATAGTAGATTTCAGGAAGGCTTTTTGATCAATGACATCATCTGGGATTTCGTCCTACAGGTCCTTGGCGCAGGCAGATTGTATATATAGATGAAAAAGTGCAGCTCAAGTGGTGTTACTGTTTAAAAAGTTCAATCCTACAATATTTTCAAAAGCAGAGCTCGAAGAAGGCACAATCTTTCCTCAAGAATCAGAAATGCTGACGAGGGCCATAAATTTCGTTACATGTCAAACAAGAGATTTAATATTATTATCACGTTTCACATTTTTATAATATACTCCCTCCGTATCGAATTTAGAAGTCGTTTTGAAAAAGGTTTGGGCCAAACATTAAAAATATAAATCATCAATAACTTTTAAGTTGTTAAGTTTGCAAATGTAAAAATTATATGAATAGATTTGTCTTGAAAAATACTTTTATAAAAGTATACATATATCACTTTTCTTTTCCATAAATATTTTTTTATGAAAACAAGAGGTTAAAGTTGTGTTTTGAAGACCGTATCGCTGTCCTAAACGACTTCTAAATCCAATACGGAGGAAGTATATATATACCTACGGCTTCTCAACCTTTTTTCATACTAAAATACCATCGCCGATATACCATTCTTTTTTTTCGAAAGCGTGCTTGGCACGTGCTTCATTAAGAGAAGTTAGAGTTGGTACAAATACATCTGTGCGGTGAACAACGGTGAGTTGCCGAGTGCACTGCACAGACACAAACTTACAAAGATCACCGGCTTGACGGTGGAGCTAAAACAGTCTACTAAGTAAAGAACAAATTTTGCGACGAGGGCAGAGCAAGTAGGCCTGTAGACAGGCTAGTCAAGGCGCAGGCGAGCACCGAGCATGGGGTAGAGCTCCAGTATTGCCTCGCGCTTGGATGACGACAACGGCTGACGGAACATCTCGTGGAACCGGGCGGCGACGGTCGCGTCAGGCGTCAGTGGCGCTGACCGTGGGGTGCTCGCCGATGGCTGCCACTTGCGGAGCAATACCCGCTTGGCTTGCTTCTCCGGGTTCGAGTCACGGAAGACGGACTTCGCAGCAAGTCTTTCGCTGCAGCACAGTAGCAGGTCCTCATCCCGCACGCGTGAGACACGAAGGCGCGGCGGTGACTGGATGAGCGGTACCTCGAGCGGTAGCGTTAGACTGGCGATGAAGTCCACGACAGAAGGAGGAGATGGGCTGCCGTTGGTGGGCTGATCGGGCTGCCCAACGGAGGGCTGCTGAGGCTGCGCATCGTCAGCATGGCCGGTGGCTCCGACGGCAGCATCGTCACCATCCATCCCCGACGCCTCAGCATCGAAGCCATAGGCACCCACCACGGCATCATGTGCCAACGGCTTCATCTGTACAGTTTGAAGGACATGGTCTGGTTGTCTAGGCGGAGCACCATCCTCCATGAGCGGGCCACCCTGTGCAACTGGAGGCAAGTTGCCGTTCCCAACAACGTCCTGACAGCCTCCCCACAGACGCCCCCATGCGAAGTAGATTGGTCAGGGGGCGTGAGCTCTACTTGGGGTGCCATCGCGACATCCAAGCCAGCGCCCCCAATGTGCAGTGACAGGTCCTCCTGCAGCAGCGCAGCGATCATGCCGGGCTCCGCCGCCGCGCCACCACGACAATCCATGCTAGGAGTAGCAGAGGAATTTCGGGGGGGCGGCGAGTCTACCTCCCCAGCGGGCGCGTGCTCAGCCATAATGCGGGGGGGAGGCGCCTCCATCCTGGGTCCCAATCTACCAAAGACGGACCGGCGCACGCCTGAAGAAATGGGGCAGGCAAACGCCCCAACAAGAACCCTGCGGCGCGGCATGAACGTAGCACTACGCCACCCGCCGAGGCACGGATCAGTATCTGAAGCTCCGGGCCAGCGAACCGTCCGCGGACCACGCTGCCAGTTGCCCCCGACGTCCATTCCCGGGTGGCGACGGTTATGATTACTATCGTCGGACCCATCGTGCTCCGAGTCATCACGACGATAGTCATCATCGTCATCGGAAGCCTGTGGAGGGCACCAGTCCTGGACCTCAACGATGCGGACGCGCACCACGTAACGTAACCCCAGTAGGTTGTCCCGGACTGTCTCATCAGCATCAAGGTAAAGTGCGCCCCTAGGGACGGCCACCCCGGGCTCAGGGATGAAGATGGATTGCTCCTCAGGAACTAGGCAGGGGTCCAAACACCAGGCCGCCACGAAGAATTCACGGTCATCATCCTCGCAGATGGCATCAGGCGGGGCCGGCTCCACCCTGGCACATGCCCTCCCCAAGATGGCCTGCGCGACGCTCGCAGACCGTGCGTGCAGCGGGACGCGCTGCAGGGCCACAAGCACCCTATAGTGAAAGGAGCTGGCCGTGGCCAGGGACGTCCTTCTCCAAGGATACCAGATGAGAAGGAAAGGCGGGTCGTGGATCCTCGTGTGCAGCACCCTGATCATGTCCTCATGATTGGCGAACCTGACAACGAAATCTTCCGGTTCGTGACGCCGCACTGATGCGCCTCTGATGGCGTAGTGTTCGTCGAGGAAGGCCCGTACCATGGCGGGGGACACCCGGGGCCTGGTGCCAGCAACCACAGCAACCAGCGCCCGACCGAGGTCCCGCTCCGCCGCCTCCAGCTCCATTGAGCGAGGCACCACCACCAGCTCAGCGAGTCGTGGTTGGTCATCAACTTGCTCCTCCGCCAGCCCAGGGTCGTCCCGGGATGGTGCGCCGGCCGGTTGCGGTGAGGGGGCGCAACACCATGGCACCGAAGTGCAACGTCCCGTAGAGACCGAGTGCCCAGAGATGGTGTCTCCGGAACCTTGCGAGCGTCCACTCCGCAAAGACACCTGACGGGGCTGTCGCCGGTTGCCCACCGCCGCCGCATACGGGGAACGACGTTGCTTCCTCGACCGCACCGCCAATGCAGGGAACGGGCAACCCTGCAAGCGATGGCATTCACTCCCACAGTTGAAGCAACGCGGGGGGAAGAGCATTGAGCCTTGATATGGTTTTCACTTCCACAGTTGAAGCATTTTCCAACTAAATGCGGCGGCACTGGCCTGGAGGGCCAAGGAGAGGTGCGCCTGCGCCACCGCCTTCTGCTCTGGACGCAATGGAAGCCATCAGCGTCCGGGGCGTCGGTAGCCCACGCCGGGTGGGCAGGCAGCGGGCGCGACCGTCGCAGGGCGTCCTCACTGCGAGGCCGGGAGACCTGTGATTGGCCTGCAACCGGCGGGTGGGTGCGGCGTGCTACCGCCATGAAGCCGCCCTTGCCTCCAGCGCGTCGGCGACGGCGTCGGTGGCGCCGGCGCCGGGTGCCCTCCTGAGCCACCGCCTTCCCCTTCTCCTCCGGGTGTGGGGAATCCGCATCATACCCGGCCTCGGAGCCGAAGGATGCCTCGGAGTCAGAGAAAGAGAGATGGCCGCCAAAGCCATCGACGGGGGAGCCACCAAAGTAGGGGGCTGAGCCCAAGACAGGGGCCACATTGGTGTCGAGCCCTGCCGACGTCGCCTCCTCCACTTCGTCAGCCTAGGAGTACCGCGAGGAGGATCCGCGCTCCATGGCCCGAAGCCAGCAAGGGGTGCACGGATTAGGGCCGGCTAGGCCGGATCCACGCCGGCGTGGACGGGATCTGCCGCCGGAGGGGAGCCACCCTCCGAGACGGGAAGGAAGAACCGATGTAGGAGAAAGAGGGAGGAGGGGTGCAGGGGAAGCGAGGAAACACCGAGACGAAGGGACCGTGGTGAAGATGCACTGGGCGGCGCAGCCGAACCGGCGGCGGCGCAGGGGCTGTGGGCGACGGGGCCGGAGTGGCGGCCGGCGCTGGGAGCGGCGCGGGCAGAGATCTGGAACTCTACATGGCCTTCGGATTTGACCGGCGTGGCCAGATCTGGCGCGGCGGGGGCGGACGCTCCTCCAGGTCGCGGCTCCGGCGCCGGCGCCGGCGTAGTGCGGGAGAGGGGCGGACGGGCGAGGGGCCTAAGGACGGGAGAGGGGCGTGGTGGTGTTTTCCGTTCGTTGAAAGCCAGCCCTCTGGGCTTTGCTTGCATGCTAATGGTCCAGAACATCCGCCATTGTTGCACTTGTGACACGTACAAGCGATCTGTGTGGCTTATATCAGTTACCGAGTAGAAATTATTCCTCACAGCAGCAGTCTGTCTGTTAATCTTCATGTGTGCAAACATTGATTAGATCTACCGAGCTGATCATATGAGAAACCAAAAGTATGGTATTTAATCTGTTGGGGCACGAGCCATGCCCCTCCCGAGCCCCCAGACTCCCCTAGCCCCAGCACCGCCGCTGCGGCGCTGCCCCACCCACCCCACAGACTGCGAGCCTAGGTACAAATCCCGTCAAACCAACCATAGATCCGCGCTTCCCGCTGCCTGTCCCATGGCAGCTTTGAGGTCAATCCACACCACCGCGAGGCACAATCAGTGGAGACCCCCCCAGTCCATAGTCATGTCCCTGGTCCGAGCAACATGGAGCCTGAGCGTCCTGGTGAGAGAGCGCCCCCAGCTCCACCTACGCCGGCGACCCTCCTAGTGCCGGTGTCCACCCCCAAGCCATCGGTCACCCCATCCTCGGTTTCCCTTCCCACCCAGCATCCACCAGAGTTGACGTCTGAAGAAGAGGAGGAAGAGATGGAACTCGTCGATTAGGATGAGGACGACGACTTTGAATCCGCCTCTCCCACTGCCTCTGCCTTGAGCGAAGCGACGCTGGCAGGGCTGGCAGCTGGGCGCGCTGCGCCCGCCTCCGGGGCATCTCCGGCTCCAAGATCCAGTGGATTCCCCGCTACGACCCCTGCCGAGACCTCGATTCCCCCATCACCTGCTCCTGTGCTTGCCACCCTTGCCTATGGAGATGCGGAGGCATCGGCCCACCTTAAATCCATCCCGGTACAGCGTTCTGCGCCCTCTCTGGCTGGAAAGCAGGTGTGGCACCTGGTGGACTACGGGATGGGTGAGCCATCGGGTGTTAAGGCAATGCAGAGTGCCCCTGTTTTGGTAGCGTTTAGATGTAATTTTTTTTTTTTGGCAAAATTGCACTGTAGCTCTTTTCGTTGTTATTTGGTAAATATTGTCCAATCATGGTCTAATTAGGCTTAAAAGATTCGTCTCGTCCATTTCGTCTAAACTGTGTAATTAGTTTTATTTTTTATCTATATTTAATGCTTTATGCATGTGTCTAAAGATTCGATGTGACGGAAAATCTGAAAAATTTTGCAAAATTTTCTGGAAACTAAACGCTACCTTTGCCAAAATGGCGAAACGCGAAAACTAGACGCCACCGACCGAGAGATGCCTCCCCACTTCGCTGCTGTTTTGCTAAAGAGCCTTTAGCTCTCCAATAATCGAACCCGCCATCCCCAGTAGATTCTAAATCCCGATTTTTGATTTATTTTAATTCATTTAAGTTCGCATTATCTACGGAACTGCCATCCGGAGTCATTTTCATTATATCTTACCCCTTTTATATCCGATTTGAGTGCAATTTGCATCGATGTGATCATAACGACGTGTACTATAATTTTATAAGCTTTTTAAACATGTTTTTCCTCTGTTGGTGTACTGTTCTAATAATAGCTCTTGTTTGCTTGTGCATGATTGCATGGATGTATGTGTGATGCTTTATTGATGATCGAGTATAGACGGTGGGCTTTACAATGGTGATCAAGGCCAATACTTTGATGACCAGCAGGACCAGCAGGAGTTCTTTAATCAAGGCAGGTATAGCATGGGATTCCTTGTTGACCTATTCACAATTTAATTAATTAGCCATATGCATGTGTAAATTTGATAACCATAAGAACATTCTAGTTCTTGATTATCTTGTACCTTGTTACCTGCATATGTGTAGCTTGCTAGCACTCAAATCAATTATACCTGATTTGAACAATGACTAAAGTTATATGCAACACATATTAAAACTTGCTTTTTAGCAAACAGGACATAGGGCGAGAGAGCTCTTGTTTTCATCACGATGCTCTTGACCCTCTCTAAGGACTTATCTATCAGCAAAAGCTGGGACATACAATATAACGGGAAGTGCCCGATGGCTCTGGCTTTAGCCCAGTAGCAGGACCTTTTTTAGCTTGTTAGTGGTTACCGAAAGACATAAAATGGGTGTGTTCCGGATTAGGTGTAGTGCGGCATTTGTTCTTAAGTGTATAATCTGGATTGTGCCTTTGGAAAGGGGATCTCTACATTCGCAGGCCACAGAAACCCAGTGACCACCAACTTGTTAGGGAAACCTTTAAAAAGCTTCATAGTGAACCCAGCTGACCTCCCTAGGAAGGGGATTTAGAGATTAGCTACCGCGGACGAAAGGGTAAATCACAGCTCGCGTTGAAAGTGTACAAACTATGCAGAGTAATAAAAACTAGTATATCAGCCGTGCTCACGGACACGAGCGGCCTGGAAAACTCACAGAATAGAGGACTATTATTGTTGGTGATTATTGACGAGATAAAATGTTGCTTTATATGATCATATGGTATAATTGGGGTTTAAGCACAACTATATGCTAATTTAGGGTTAAAATTTGTGACTTAATAAAAATACTAACCGCAGTACAACCTGTGTCAGCCTTTCGAGCTTCATAACCCATGTTATTCTTGTTAAGTATGAGATGTACTTATTGCTTGCTATTTTCATTATTTGGATAAAAATCCGAGATAGGTAACAGATGGCAATGGCTTTGATGGTTGAGTACTTTCCCGAGGACTTCTAGTTTTGCGATCAACAAGTCGACTATCCCTGTGGCTATATGAAGGCACCATGGGGTTATCTTTATTTATTTCCTCTTACTAGACTTTGATATATTCATGTAATGGATTAAATATTCGTGATGTAATAAAGCATTGTGCTTTGCAGTCTTCTTAGATTTTTCTCTGTATGTGTGTAATTGACTCTGGGCACACATATGGTTTATATCCAAATTTGTCTTTAAATTTGGGTGTGACAGTTGTGTTCTTTACTAGTCTAGCTTGCTAAGTTAGTTGATAGGATTAGAGCCTAGGGTGTAAAACTCTTTTATGGAGAGATAGCAAACACTTATCAAAACCTTAGTTACACATCTAGATACAATTCTTGCATACATTTTGATAAGTTGTTTTTAGTTAGCCAATTAATTTTAAGTAACCTATTTCAACCCCCTTAGGCAATCCCTTCGGTCTCAATATTTATTTTAGTTTCTCATATTTTGAGATTCAAAATTTTAAAATTCGAACTATCTTGGATGGAGAGATATTCTATACCAAAGTTGTAGTGCTTTGCAAACTTTAAAATTTGGTAGTTGAAACTTTTCTTCATTTGACGTTGTTTATTGACCAAACTATTAAATATAAAAAATATGAAATGTTCATAAAAAGGATAGCATATTCTGTGTGTGTATATATATATATATATATATATATATATATATATATATATATATATATATATATATATATATATATATATACACTCACAAATGAATGTGGAGTATAGTGGTAGCCACATGTTGAGTGAGTTGAAAGTTAAGGGTGCGAATACTAAAAAATACCTGCCTCTGAAAATGCTTCTGGTAGTAGTTTTTACTTTCAGTTCATCACTATGTAAAATATTCAAAACAAAATTATGAACCTAAAGTACCTTGTAGACCTCGAAAGCACCACCTTGGTCAATCATGTTGCCTTTTGAAAAGCCATTTGTAGCGGTCTTCAACTCAGACCACCTGAACTCTCTTATGGCTGATATGCAAATAACATAACACGTAGTTTAGTATCTTGTCCATACAAATACGAAATTTGCAGTGGATATTTATGACAATCTGTGTTATACTATATATGATTCGCAGAAAATGAGCTATGCAGTTTCTTATTTTTGAAACATAGTGGAAAACATCAATGTAGCCCTCCGAAAAAATAGTCACATTGTATATGAATAGCTAGCCCTCTGAATGACTAATCGGGACATCGATTACTATGACGATTCAAGAAACAAAAAATGTAATATTTGAGAGTTATATTAAAATATTATATCAATGAATATGGGTGTGTTTGGTTGGGGGTCAAGACATGGATAAAATGAGATTTGTTCTTTTATTTGGTTCCATGACAGGTGGAAAACTTTGCTAGGAGGGAATACTCAACTAAGATGGTATCCCTTCTGGTTTCCTTGGAAACTAATGTACCAACTCTCGTCCCCTTTCGATGCCATCCATCTTCATCTGTTTGTCCTCCCTCTTCTTCCTCCTTCATGTTTGGTCAGAGCTCCCCACATCACCCTTTGGCAGTGGCCAAATGGATCACCAGCATGGCGAATCGAGCTCTGGCAGGCATGCCCGTTAGCTAGCTGCGCGATCCACCAGCATTGGTTTGCTCCGAGCCTGAAGCCCCACTAGTCCAGGCCTGGTCCTATGTTCCATGAAGGAGCCACTTGGAGGATAACAGGAGGGGTCGTCGATAGTATGTGGGGCCACCAATAAGAGATTCTAACTTTGTCAAAAGATACATGGCATCGATCGAATTCCTCTTAGTCCCACGAAGCAAAAAAAAAAAGACACGATTATAATCATCCCGCTTCATCCCTAAACCAAACACAACCTAAGAAAATCTGGAATCATAGGATTCACCAACAGTTTTTAGGCTTATTATTCAGTGGATTCCTGTGTGCACTGGAAGAAAATGACAAAAAAATGGGGGCCTAATTTGTCTAAGCCATCTTTAAATTATTGAAGACCCAAACTAACAAAGAAATTTTATGGTAGAATTTAAAATTACAAGCAAAGAGACTGGTATTCGATCCATTTGGGCACAAAATTAGAAACTATATCATAGTAGTTGTATGGATAAATCATGTACTCAAAACCAAATATAAGTACATATAATACATGGAGGAAAATATTAATATATATTTTTTGCGAGGAGAGCAATATTAATTAAATTGAAAACTTTTTCATAACGACTTGGTTGGAGACAAATTAAACTACGTTTAACTGAAATTTTATTAATTTAAAGTTGTTCATATGCCCACAAGATAATTGCCAAAGATTTAGATAAAAAAGTGAAAGGAACAGAACTCTCAATGATGAAGTACTCCCTCTTTGGCTCTTTCCTAAGAGAAGTGCACTTCTTGTTCAAGTCAAACCAACTTATCTTAGCTATGTTGTCAAAAAAACTTATGTTAACTAAATTGGTATATAAAAAGTAACATTTATGACAACAAAGATTAATGTAAAGTTAAATACCTATTTGGTATTATTAATGTTTATAATTTTTATACAAATTTAATCAAATTCAAAAGATGGTTTGATATAGGACAATAGAAGTACATACATTCTGCAATGGTGGCAGTGTAGTAGTAGGAGTACTCGCATTACTGCTGGCTATGCAATAAATACCAATACTAAAAAACAGCAAGATGGTAGTTAAAAGATCCGACAGCATGTTCGCTTGAGATTATCAGTCAAATCAGCCAGCCAGACAGCAGTGTTTTCAGGCTAAAGTAGTCCTCAAATCCCACCACGACACCAAAAACATAAAGCACACTCACAAGTAACCGTGTGCATAGTTATCATTACTGTATGGGGTATTGAACTGGCGAAGCAATCAATACAAGGTTTGACTGGTCTAAAACACGCTTCATAAAACAAAGATTCCTTACTCAACGTAGTCCCAAAACATAGAGTCTGTTTGGTTCAACTGTAACCGTAGAAAAGCTGTGAGCTGTGAAAATGGTATTCGCTGTTTGGTAAAAACAACTATAAAACATATTCTCTCTATCTATCTCCCTTTAAATTAAACAGCTGTGTACGTCTCTATATTTGCATTCATTTAGAAACCAAACCAAACACTGCCACACTGTGAAAAGGTTATGTGAAAAATGTACTACACTAAAGTAGCTGCTTCTTATTCCACTAGTTCGACTGGCTTTCTTCTTTTTGGCAGATGGCAGCAAAAGAACTTTGAAGAAACCAAACCAAACACTGCTACAATGTGGTGGTAGTCTGTGTGCTTTTACATATACCTTGGGTCTTGACTCTTGAGTGTTGAACCTGACTCTTACTCATTTTTGCTCTGATTTTCCTACTTATACACTATTTTGGTTTTTCCCCTAAACACTGCCTAGGTCAATCGTTTTTTTTCTAGTTGTTGGATTGCACGACAAATATTTTAAGTATATAAAAACAGTGGAGCTTTTGGTTCTGATTTTTTTTTATGAGAACGTCGGTTCTGACCTAATAACTATGGTCCTGTTCGTGAGCACTACTGTATGCTGCAATAAAGAACCCACCACATGATATCATCTTACCATCTAATAAGGGAGCTACGGAAGCCTCACTTCCTTCTAATACGTTGGTTTCCACGTCATTCAATTCAGATCTGCCAACGGCACCCAGAAAAAGAACGTTTATTATTTTATTGTTAATAAGGAAACAGCTCAAGTAATTGACATGGGACAAAGCAAAGTGACTTATGCTGATATCTGACCTAGCATCATCAATTGATTGACTATGTGATATCTCCACTGCTGCATCCTGAAATTGCAAAATAGTAATGAAATTGTTTCACAACTAGATCGGACACAGTAGAATACCATATCCTTTGGTACCATTTCTTGTCAGGGTAGAAAACAATGGTACCTCTGGCTGCCGGGGTGGAGGATAAGGACGACCACCAGCCTGGATAGTAAGCAATACTATGGTTGCGTGGGTGTTGATGGCGAAGGACGCTAGCATCACTTTGTTCAAGATGTCTTCCTTTACCCGGCGCAGCTGCTTCGAGAGATCCCCCGCCGTGAAGAGACGCCGGACGGTGCTCGTCTCCTGGCAGGCCGTCACGAGCTCAAGGGCATGCTGGAGGCTTTCCTCCAAATCCTCCAGAGCGCCGCTCATCGCAGGGCTGTCGTTCATCATCCCCGTCTGCTGCAGCTGCGACAGGATAGCGCTGAATCTGAGCACGCGCTTCCTGATCTCCTGGTTATGGCGAACCGTGTCCACGGCGTCCTTAATCTTGAGCCCGATTTTAACGATCTTCTCAACGGTAGCTACCGGATCAGCCATGTATATACCCCTCCTGAGTCCTGGCAGGCTGGCACACAAGAGAGTACAGATCTACATGAATCCAAGAGCAAATTAATTGTTTTTAGATTAGACGATGCTGTTCTGGAAAAATCCGGCATCAGCTTCTTGAAGGAAGAAGCATCAGTAGCACTCCACACCTAAAACAAATTCAAGCACCAAGAAATAAACTCGTTACAGGATTGAAACTAAAGTACAAGACGGTAATCTTTCTGAACTTGTCAAAAATAGCAACTAATACTATGAGATCGATCAATTCTTCTTACCTCAAGCTTCGTCCTAGCTGCCCACCCTTACCAAGATATCCAGCTGGGCAGCTGCTCCTCTGCCCCGAGACCTGGACTCTGTTTTTTGCTGGGCATCGGTGTGGACGGAAGAAGGTTTTCCTCCTCCTCCCCTATTTCCCATTCATTTGCTGCGAAAGTATGGAAAGGGCATTGATTGATACTACTTTCTGTGGCCAGCGCTAGCACAAAGGCATAATCTTTTTTCAATTCTATAAACAAAAGATGAGGCAGGAAAAGTGACGGAGTGAGGACCGACGAGTGCCTTTATACCAAGAAGAACAAAGGTGAAGTCTTAGGCATCACACGGTGAGGGGCCACTTATAATTAACCCTTGGTGGGTGCGTATCTTACTGGCGTCATCTATCCTTAGGGTTTGTTGATAAGGTGGGTTGTTCGACTAAATACCATTATAAAATACAGATCCGTATAACAATACATGTTGGATTGGAAAATGCAATTCGGATGGCTAGTCAATCAACCTACTAAAATTACAGATGTATTAGACTGTTACATCTGAGAAAATATAATTACCTCGGAGAAGACATGTTTAATCCGGTAAATGTCGGATTTCACCCTCCGGCTCCACACGCCTAACGCCTCCTCAGTTGGAGGCCCTCCCCGCCCAGGCCTGCTGGCCGTCTCCCTTCCAGGCTTGGCTGCCCTCTCCAGTTGCTGTGCGCCATGAGCACCAAAAGAGCAGGGAGCCGCGGCCGTCGCCGTCTGTCGCGTCACGAGGGAGCGCTCGCCGACTAGGGCTCCGAGTTGCGGAGAAGGCCAGGAGCTCGCTGCCGCTCAGCCTCGTGTCCGGCCAAAGTAGTCCGTGCCGTGCCGTCGACTGCAAGTCTGCAACATGATCAGGGCCGGATTTGGGCCTAAGGCCACGGCTCTGGGCCTGGCCCAAATGCCCTCTTATCCCTCTTGAATTTCCATGGCCCAACCTGTCTTACTATGGAGTAGCCAATTGTCGTCGTCGGCCCAGCAGCAAAGGTCTCTGCCAATCTCGCCCATCGCCTGCCTGAGCCGACTTCCTTTCTCATGCATTGATCTCGCTAATAATACTAGTTTTCCCTAAAAAAAAACTAGTCCAATATAAACACAATATAATACTAGTCTTTTATAACAGTGACAATCTCTTTTCCTAAACACATGTTTAAAATGCACGTTCGCTGTCTCAACTGTCTCTAATTATAGAAGAGTGTCATTTTAGTCAGGCAGGTTTTCAACAAACTCTGACACCACAACGGCCAGCTATGGCCTTGTTTAGATACCTAAATTCACCCCCAAATTCCACTATGCAAAAAGAAGATTTCCCATCACATCAAAATGTCGGTACATATATGGAGTACTAAATGTAGATGAAATCAAAAACTAATTGCACAGTTTTGTTGTACTTTGCGAGACGAATATTTTAAGTCTAATTAATCAATATTTGGACAATTATTACCAAATAAAAACAAAATTGCTACAGTGTGACGGGACATTTACTATGCAGTTTGGATCCCAAATTTGAGATCTAAACCAGGCCTATATGCGGATTGCGAAGACACAGAAAAGCATGGCTTACCAAAGAGTGTCATTTTAATATGCAGCAG